>OZ025285.1:10446563-11046563 GCA_964019165.1 Mastigias papua
TTCGATTACATTGAAAAGCAGTGGCACATGTAAGGGGGATTCACGAGGTACGTCCCATTGTTATTATATTTTCTAAGATTTGACACGTATATAACTATTGATGTAAACTTTTGAGAAATTTTTATTAAATTTTCGCTTTCTAAAGCGGAGCTCATTCAGATGTTTGCGGGGGTGGTCATTTATTTCAACGAAGTTTACTCTGTTATACAATGCAAGTTACAACCTCTAAGATCTATGCTAGAGCTATCCTCTGCTACAACAAACTGAAATTTGACAGCATTATTCGACCACGATTTAATATATATTGTTTTGATTGATTTTGACATTTTGATTATTAACAAGGAAGGAAGAGATGTATTTTGGATTTGTGATTCCTTTTGCCATACTTATGTTGCATTTTTCTACAATATGTATCAATATAAGCCATTGGCTATATAAACCAATGTATGACTAATGTAAATAAATCAGTGAGTACAGAAATAACCACTATTTTACATGAACTGATTGCACATTGTGTTATACTAATTTGGTAGTCTCTACTCATTTTCAATACCATGTTTTCTTCTGATATCCATTTTTTCTCTTTGTATCTGCTAGACGTATTTCCATCATTCTTTTTTATTGATGCTAAGTTTCTATTTTGGTTCTTCTCTCTCTTGTAATAGTTTGTGATCGTATATGCACTGAAGAATACCTGCCACATTGTGGTAGTGATGGAAAAACGTATAGTAACAAGTGTTATTTTGATGTGGCAAAGTGCAAGAACCCACCGCTTCGTTTATTGAAGATTGGTGAATGTCAGAAAGGTATGTGTAGTTTAAATGTGATATGATATAGTTAATCTGCAATGTTTTATGGTTGTTTCATAGTATTGATATTACCCTACTATATAGGTAGAATGACCCTCCTAGGACTAATAGCTATTTTTTTACTTAAGCCACGTAAACACTGAAGGTATGGTGACATTTCAAGTAAGCTTTGAATGATATAAAAGCGAAGAACATGAATTGTTTGAAGCTTGGAAGCTTTCATGCTCAGTTGGGAAGAGACTCAAGTGAACCCTGCGGAAAACCACAACAGTTGCCACCGAACCAATAAGCCTGCCCTACCCCAAGGGTGACCCTAGCTTGTTGTGTTTGCATATAAAGTTGTGTTTTGTTTTGGCTCCTCTGGTAGTGTGAGCCCCCTAGGAAGGTTACCCTACCTCCATGTAAACATGCTCTTACTTCCTTCCACGTCTAATGCTAGTCAATTTTTTTGTAAAGTTTTTTTCTATTTTTTTTCCTGTTTAAGAAAGTAGTTGACCAAAGAGCCTCGTTTTCTTACCCAAATAGGAAAAATGTGTCCAGGTACTTAGTTTTGAAAGATGGGTCAGCTGCATCATTTGTAGCACCGGTTGGTCAGGAAAAGTATTATGTATTTCTGATATCTATTTAATACTATGCAGAATGAGTTTCATACTAGGTGTTCATGTCGTGATATCATCCTTGTGTAACTACTACATACCCCTTAAATTGTGAGAACATTTTATCACTATATGGATGCAATATTTTTAACGATTGAGTGACAATCTATTTTTCAAATATAAAGCAATCTCTTCCACCTCGCTCTTTATAGGCGATGTTGGTGCTGCCGTTAATGATCCTTCCGCAGCTACTGGTATTATCGCTAATGTTGCTGCTGTTGTTGCTACCACTGCGGCCGCTATCCTGTTTAAGTACTAGCATTGATATTTATCTATATTTTCCAGTTTTCACAATCACATGCTATAGATACCGAAGCTTTTGTTGTAGACTTATTATCCTTTTTTACATGTAATCGTGATAGCTTTGCTGTATATATTGATTATTTGAGAGTAAATGCACTCCCTCAGTAAAGTATTGCAGAGAGTGATCTACCATGGCACTCTTTGAAACAAATTTGTGACACAGGCGTTTGCGTTTTTGGCGGGAAAGTGTTAGCTGTTGCTCTTCTCACGTTACTTCTCGAGTATTGTAAATCTATGTATGGCTTCAGTTTGATTGTTTTTCAAACTGTGCTTAAAGAAATGTTCCTAGAGCAGAACAGCTTTTAAGGTAACAACAGCTTAGTACCTGAATAGACAACAGCAGCTATGAATTTGAAAAGAGCTTGAGAAAAACTGATTCTGTTTGCAGCAAAACCCATCAACAGTAGAAGCTACGACAGTAGAAGCTACCATTTGCTGTGGAGTTAAGCAATCATACGCGGGAATGTAGAACAATGTAATGGGATTTTATTTTCAGATGAGTGCTTGAAGGCTAGGCTGGGAATAGGGCAGCAAAACGCATAGAAACTGACGTAAGACAGAAGCGAAGCTATCCCCGCCATATGGGATATAAGCCTAAAGAGAAAAATATACGGTATGGTCTATTCGTTATAAATATGGTGACTGCGCAGTAAAAATAAAGTCACTGCGCACTAAACATATTGTTTTTCTTTTTTTATCATCAAATATAAACAACATAAAATCAATGCGCATTAAAAATATATTTACTGCACAGTAGAAATAAAGCAATGTGTGAATAATGTGATGTGAAAAAATTGCTGTTTTTTACCGCGCAATCGCTGTATTTCTACTGCGGAATCGCTTCGTTTCTACTGCGCAATCACTTTATTTCTATTGCACAGTCACCATATTGGGGGGACAGTTTATATTGTAAATTTCACTACTGTTGGGCTTTGGTGAGCTTTGGTGAGCGATCACTCACTTTAGTTTGCAACCACAGCTTCCTACTCGGAAATACACGCTTTTTGTAAGAAACACACTTTCAACTTTCAGCTTGGATGTTTATAATTATATTTATCAAATCTAACCTGAAGTATTTCTTATATTTTTTATAAAATTCTAGAAGATGAATCGGGAATTTAATGTTGCAATTGCTTTTATGACCTTGTACTTTTATTGTTGCAGCATGTGCAAAGTGAGTTCTCTTAAAACACGATTTTCTTCCCGGCTTTATTAAAAAGGTTTCGTGTCAATTTAGTGTTTCATGTTTATTTATTTTGAAGTTCAGTCTACCTGTGTTCCTTACACATTTCTTAATTCTTGCCTGATTTGGGACTCGTGTTGGAAATGGACGTGTTTCCTATATAAAAATGCATGCATTCCTTGGGATCAGCAGCTTTGATGCCTGTTGCGCTTGATAGTTGAATATTAGTTAAGGTCAGAGATATACTTTGTGAGTGTGTACACAAAGCATTGCGTACTTTCATAATGAAAATACTAATAACAGTTTTAAAGATGTTAGCCTATTCAGCAAACCTGGTTTTCCAGGAACCGTCCATTTCCAAAGTAAATACAGTGTTAGCCTGCCACGTCTTTGATATGAAGAGTTTAGCTCATAAGAGATAACGAGTCGTTTGAATTAAACTTTACCTAATCTAACGATAAAAATAGAGAAATTCAGCATCCAACTTAGGCCACAGCTACCATGTTACCTCTGAATACACGAGCCAGTCACCATGGTTAGTTACCAGATCCGGTCATTGGCTGCGCTGTGGCGCCCTGTCGGGCTGCCTGATAGACAGCCTGTAGGCCCCTGTGAGGAGGGTTTGAGTTTACTACCAAAGTAATTAAATATGTTTTGGTGTCCTTCACAGGACATATGTGAATAAATAAAAACCTAGAATAAAATACAAGGCTAAATTTATCATTAAATATATAGAATCATTAAATGATATTAAATGCGTAATAAGGAATATTATGATATTGAAAAATAAAGTAGTGAAATTTCTACCTGTTACCAGGGTCCCCATCCCATTTCCACGCGTACAAAAGCACGCTTTTTGCAACCCCCCTAACTCCTTTATGCGTACTTACTATATGAATTCCGCCGTGTGCATTAATCAGACCCTTCCTTGTTTCCACAGATAGCATTTGATTCCAAGTGCTATAAGAAACCATGTTGCGATGCGCATGCCTGTAGGTCTTGTCATCAGAAATGGGCTCGACATAGGTATTGTTATCACTGCCACATGACAAAAATTTGGCCAATATGGTCACAAAATTTTGTAACAGTCTATTGTCTAGGTCGTGCCATTTCCTGTTATGCAAGACCAGATAACAGGGTGTCAAAAGTATAAAGAGCGAGTGATGTAGAATATAAGGAATCTACTCAAAATAAAGAAGAATTTTTGATTCATTTTGACACATAAAAGAGAAATAATGCTTGAAAATGTACCTTCCCCTCTGATCAAGTACCCTGCAACTTATTTTTACAGACTTAATGGAAGTTTTCGGGGGCACGCATGCGCTGAAGGTGAATAGTAAATACGTATATATAATGCAGCGCTGTTGTTGACGACCTCAGAAGATCTAGGACGCTGTTGCTGAGGGGAGGCGAGAACATGGCAAATACTTTTGTTGTCTTCACGATTGTGGTGAGTTTACAATGCTTTTGCAAGTCTCATGACTGTTATATGATTGTTTTCAGTAATCCGACAGCACTGTTTGCTATTTGGCCACTCTCCAAACAAGGTAGTTTTCAGTTCGAATTTTAGAGTAGCGATTTTATGGCATTTTATGTTTTGAATGACTTACCTCTATGTAGCTTGGAACAGTTAGAAGCATGCTGGAGATATTGTGAACGAGTTTGCGGCGCGGATTAAAAGATTCACCATGCTACCCAGAAAACTATTCAGTTGTGTGGTACAGTAAGCAGTACGTAACGAAAAACTGAATTTAACTATGCATATCTAACACGTATTGAATACGAATGTTGCAGGCATTACAACATGTTACTTAGCAATGAATTTCCAGTTGAAGTTTGTACTTGACTAAGACCTGCACGAACCCTTTAGCCCATATTTTGAGAAGTTAGAGTCTGGCCACACTTTGCAATTTATTGTTGTGTATTCAAGGGGCTACACAGCGTTTGTTTCTCCCGGGTTAGATACGATTTCTCCCGGTAAGTAAGCAATTCGGTTTGAGATTCCACTATGTCAGATAGTTGCCAGCTTGTACGTCAGCTGACATTTCCAGTTCAAAAGTTGCATCTAGACTTTCTTGCAACACACCTTGTTAAGTACTATTTCTCTAAGGATTCTATGGTAGCATTATTGTGGGACTAAGAATCTGTTCTGCCACGGGGCGAACAGAGTATGTTTTGAAAAGTAGATAAACAATTGTGAGCGATTTAGTGCATTAGCTGCAACAAGCTTGAAGTGTTCTGCCAACGATGCCTCCCCCTTCGAAAAAGCCCCGTCACTTTGCACCCATGCTAGAACTACAAGTGGTTTTAAATCCCCCGTAAAATAAGCCCCCTTTACAGAAGATGATGAAAACTCCTCATAATGTTGACCATGTGTTATGTGGAGAAATTTTGAAAATGAGCATTTTATATGGCTGAAAGATGTTGAAAACTTTGACCACGCCCTATAGGCGGATTATTTTGACAGTAGGCTACACACACTTCACGTTCACGGTGATAAAACCACGCTATTTTTGTATAAATGCTAGAACAGCAGCTTAAAAGTACTCTCTCTCTTTAGAAAAGTTTTTTAGTTGGCTCAAACAACTGGGGGATAAGTTAAAAGTGACGTATTACGGTAGTTATGTATTTTCCCGATTGTTATACAAAGTTTATGTCTTGCGTCGTCTTCCTTTTCTCTCTACCTTGGAGGGGGAGGGGATGGGGGATAAACACAGATGACATGTGTTTTGGGTGAATAGTGATAACTCTATTTTAAGAGAAACTCGAAAATTGCACTGATTGAACGTATATTGTTGTTTCAACATTTTGACTGCCTCTCCTAGCATTGCTGTTCCTTATTTAGATTCCTTAGCAACTAGGGACTGGATGCACTAGCCCCTTATTTCATTTTTCGACATGATATGCCATTGGAAATCACGTGCACAATTTGTTTGAGTCTTCCTCTGCGCTTTCCTCCAACCGGGGGTTGTGAAATATTCTAGATGAGTAATGATACTATATTTAGAACATGACTCATGGATGCGTGCAAGTTTGGTATTATGCAATGCACACGCATATGATACAGGCATTCTTTAATCTGTGCATTATCCGCCCTTGTACATCAGGGGTGACAGAGCATTTTTCTTGGTAAAAGTGGGGGTCGTATACAAAAATACATATATACAAAAATATAGAAACGGTATGATCAAAAGGAAGTATAGGCTCCATGGTTTTTTCCTTTTAAAAGTTGAGATATACCCTTTTTACTGGAAACACTTTATAAGAACACTGAAGATCTATTTGCCAAAAAATAGGAACTCTCATAGGACATGTTTAGCTTCAGACCTAGGTTTTTTTAACTTGTAGTTCTACACAAAATGTGCATTTCTACCGAGGGATCTGTGCAGATTACATTGTATTTCTATTAGGAGAGATTCTAGTTTAAGTAGAGTGTTGTCCATACATTGTCATTCCCAACAACTGTAGCAACTACATCAAGCATGCTTTCAACGTTTACTCATGAGACGCATTGCTAATTCCTCAGTATAGTAGCTATGAAAGCAATTTGCAGTTCTAAATTTTCTTTAAAAACTGTGCTTCAGAAGAGAAATTTTGCAGGCACTCAATTTCCCACATTCTTGTGGCAAACAATTTCTGACAAGGTTGGCAACGAACACCAGCATTCATTGAATTACTTTCAACTGTATCCTGGCCGAGTCTTTTAGAAACTGTATCTTCAAAAGATAAGAACAACTTTAGGAGTATTTGAGACTGAAATTATTTAGCAAAGAATTAAGAACGCCAAGCCTTAACAAGATTATCTAGCCCTTGTAGAAGAAAGAGTTTAACATCCCAATATTTACGTCACTATAGAGGGCGCTGAATTAGTAATTATTATGATATACACGCTTTTTTGAGAAAAATGTTGAAAAGTAAGCTAGCATAAGCCCTAATTCTTAAATTTCGTTTTTTTCTTGCATTGAGGTTATAGTTCGAGTCGATTGTAGTTTAATAGAATCTTAGGGAAACGCATGCGCTGTAGGTGACAAGGTACATATGCCGTGTATATTGGAGTACTGTTGTTGTATGTTGCCTATCACAGATATGTTAGGGCCTAGGTTAAGAGCGGCAACGAAAGCATGATAAGGAGTCTCTTAGTTTTAACAATTGTGGTAAGTTGAAATTACTCTTACAAACCTTCTTGATGATACTGTTGTATCCAAACTTTAAGGATGAAACAGCCAGAGGCAGTTTGTTTAACTGCTGTATTTGAACGATGTTACGGCACTGGTCGAAAGATGCACGGTTTTACGTGTGGTAGTTGGTTGTGCCTAGTGATTAACTGAATCCAACTATACAACAGCTGAAATGACATGAATTTAAAATTTAGTAGGCCGTACTCTGTATTTGCAACTATGCATTCGCAACAGCCTACTTTAGTACTGACAGAGTCCAATAAGCCATGTACGGGGTCATTCAATTAGTACGTACGCTCTAAATTGGCTAAAATTTGACCCCCCCCTCCCCCCTCGTACGCACACGTACGCTTGATACTCACCCCCCCCTTTTTGCGTACGTACTCTTGGTTGTTTGACCCCCCCCCCTCCCATCTCTAACAGACTGTTTCTAGGCATCTAAAACCACGGAGAAAGACTTTTTAAGCTTTCACGAGACATTAAAATGATCACTTCAAATGTATTTCATGAAAAATCTGTAGTGCTGTTCAAACAAATGGCCACATAGGGTATAATATGGCGCCACAGTGGCCTGGTAGTTTGACGGAACCCGAGAGGGCTAGGTAATATGGGGCTTTCAAATATACATATCTCATCGCATGTTTCCTATCTGGCACGCTAGGCAACGGCGAAAAACTGGGTGTTCAGCCTTGTAAATGCCACTAGTAAATGCCGCTATTACAATGGGAAAAATATCGCTAGGTTTCAGGTTATTCAAAATTCCTAGGGGCCACATTGTCGGATTCGGCCTGAGGGCCGTAAGCTTGACACCCCTGTACTAGAAGTAATTTCACCTGAATACGTACTTCATTAATTAATTGTTTCAGGATGTATGCAAAAAGCTAATAATGTTTTGCTTTGCGTACGTACTTCATGTGTCAACCCCCCCCCCTCCCCCCTTGTACGCATTCGTACGCATTTGCTTGACCCCCCCTCCCCCCCCTTCGTGCGTACGTACTAAATGAATGACCCCTACGCGCTTCAGTAAAGCATGGGACCAGGCCCGTCGAGAGCCGGGCCGAACGAACCCTTGTTGGTATCAAAATAGTTAAATGTTAGCAATAGCAATAGTTTTCCCGGGCCCCGGGAATTTACCCCAGCTACCCTCCGCTCTCAATGGTACTGTATGGGAGCACTACGATGGAAGTTGGGGTTTGACTAAAGTTTACGTGGTAATCTTAGCCCCATATTTCGATTTTATTGCTATGAATCCAATGGGCTATACATGACAACTGGTAGCTACCTCTTGGATCAGATAGACAAGTCACTTTGTATTTCAGCTGTTTTCGGTTATTTGTATGACTTTTGCCTGGCAGTGCCAGCTTATTCATAGCAGAAGTTTCTAGTCCGCCTGAAGTTGCAGCAAGGCTTTTCGACAAAATCACCTCTTTGAGTACCATTTCTCTAGGAATGCTATGTGTAATAGTATTCTGCAACTAGGACTGCGAAATGGCGAACAGATTTTGTTTTGAAATGTAGGCAATCAATTGTGAGTCATTCACCCTGAATTTTATGCGTCACAATGCACGTGCAAATAATAGGCAGGTTATTTCATTGTCTTGACATTGTTTTGTTGTTTTTATTTTTCGAGGTAGCCTAGAAATGCATTTCGCAACTGCAAATTGTTTACCAAATTCATTGCTTCAAATGATAGGCAGTAGGTTCGCAGAAGCAGCCATCACAGTAGACGATCAAGACCTTATTTTAAAGCGAGTTTTCAAAATAAGCTTTTCGTATGGCATGCGTTAGATACGTTTAAAAGCCCCTTTTGAATACTCTCCCTAGAATTTGTCCTCGTCTAAAGTTTTCCAACGCACGGCGCTGCTAAATAAGAGGTGGGTGCTATATATAAAAAGTGGGGGCTAAAAACAGAACCTTTGATTGATAAAGGCTAGAAAAATCGCTGGCTGGCAAAAATTGACGCCGTGTTTGGTAGTAGATTTATCATGATTGCACTTGATGGTTATTTGTTGGAGATTGCGTAGCAAAGTTTTTCACCATGGTGTTGCAAAGCTCTGGCTTTATCTCGTCTTTTCATTATCCACGATAGTACACCATCAGACATTATGCATACAATCTAATTAAATCTTATTCTCTTGCATCCCTCTGGGTTTTTGAAGTAGAGTAGATACCTGAACATACAAACCTGCATTTAGAATGTACAGCCTGAAATTGCCTATTTTGATTTTAATTGCTTAGAGCCATTCCAGCTTGACATTCAAACTAGGTTAATAAATAAAATAAATATAAATGATTTCTTTCTTTTTCTACTGAGAAATAAATTCACGTTTATCAAATTGTATATTGATTTCGCAAATTCGCTCTTAGTGTGAATTGCGCCTTCTATGTAATGGCCACTGGGTATGACATTGATATTGCACCCAGTGGTATCGTTTTGTTCTTGTATTAGTAGTGTTGTATTGTATCAAGAAAGTGCATAGAAAAAAAATAAAAAAATAAATAAATTCACCCAGCTTAGCAACCACACTCTTTTTTATGAGAACCAGTAAAATTGAGGTTCAGGCACTTACGACTTCTTATACACTGATAATTTCAGTGTTTCGAGGACTTTTGGAAAGCTTTGTAGAGCTTACAAAGTTTTACATCAGTTTCAAATCATTTGCAATAGCGCTTCAGCCTGAGCTTGTTCTTAATTTGTTCTTATTTCTCCATAAATTTTAAGGCTCGTGTTCTTATAAAATTGCTCTTTTATAGAAAAACGAGTGCAACCCCTTTCATGGATGCTCCAAAAACGTTACATACAAAACTGTCGCAGGCAACGTCTGTACCGATGAGATTACTGTTAAGTTTCTGCTCCCCGATTACTGTTAAGTTTCTGCTCCCCGATTACTGTTAAGTTTCTGCTCCCCGATTACTGTTAAGTTTCTGCTCCCCGATTACTGTTAAGTTTCTGCTCCCCGATTACTGAAACTACAATCACTGCCAAAAGTCCATGGAACACCCATTATATAATGAAGTTTATTTGACAATGGTAAATAATCTTTGATTGACTCAACAATATTCTGAGGGGGAGAGGGGGGTTTGCTGTATGAGTCAAAAGTGATATAAGTGTCCCGAGACTTTTGGCTATGTTTATACCTCATTGCATAAGACCACGAACAGGCACGTTTCCAGACTCTGAGTTCCTATGACTAATGATTGTTGTATTTAGAGAATGACTCATGCATGCCTGCAAGTTTTAATTATGCGATGTTGCATTCATTAATCGGTCATGCTGTTTGTTCTATTTGCACGCAGGTGTGCATTTCGAATCTATTCCTGTGAGGCTGGAAATTGGCTGGACAGTGTAAGATAATGGATTGCTCAATAACTGAATCTTGCTAAACGTTTTTTCATTGCCATCCTTATTTTTTGATATCTCATTACGAAAAGCCCCTCAGCTTCAAATTTGCAACATAGTTCAAAGAAGACAAATCAGAAATCTATTGCCGATTTGCAGTCACGATGACATTACAAAACTTTGCTCTTTACCAGCATTAATCTACACAGAAGAGCTTCTTGTCACGGCTGACTGTCCAATTCCCAGTAGATTGGATTTTAGTGCTCTTGTTCCAAGAAAATCACGTGTTTGATTGGGCCTCAATTTTCTTAACTTTTCCCGAAATTGAGGCTGAGATTTTCGTAGCTTTTTCTTAGCTTTTACTGGAGTTTGATGGTTTGATATTTGTTATCCAAGATTGTCAAAGAAAAGTTTCTATCTTTCTGAAGGAGCTTGCAAAGATTGAGCTAGTATCGATTTCTGGCACGTAAAAAGAGGAACTTTGGAAATTGAGCCTCTTGATTTTGGTAAAATTTTCTCAAGGTTTTTGCCTTTTGAGCCTCTTTCTCTTATCAAACTTTTTCTCATAAAAAAACCTGTATTTTGTCTCTAATTTTTAACTGTGTAAGGACCAGAAAAGACTGGAGGGGGCTGGAAAATTTAACGACAACTTGTAGTACTCTGGTTTGAACAGAGAGGAGTGTGGGGGACCTGTTATTTCGTATTAAAGTGTCAGGATGCTAAAAGTATTTATTTCAAATTTGTCCAAGTAAAGCACAATGATATGAACCAGCTAGATGATTTGTTAGTAGTGCTGAGTTTTGAAATGTTCCTATCTCATACTCTGAGACGAAGGAAGCCTTTGGAAGGTCACAAAAATTGGAGGGTACTTAATGCCACATTCTACTATTTAAGAGCCACACCCGATTGAAACAAGATTACTCGTTATACTAAAATACGAATTGAAGACAGTGAAGGACTGGGAGGTTCCAGGCAGGATGCTAATATGTCAGAAAACCATAAACGTGTTAAAACAAGTGAAGACGAGGATTCTTGTGATTTTGGAAGGGCTTCGCTTGTAGATGTTTTTTCTCCAGAGAGAGGGCAAATTATGAGAGAACGTTTGTCAACAAATGAAAAGTTTTTTTAGGGGGGGAGACACGTGCTCCCGAATCTCGCTGCCTGCGTCATTGCTGAATATAAAGAGATCAGGTGTGCAAATGTAGGAAACGGTTATCTGACAAAGTGTTGAATGTATTTAGGAATCATACTGATTGAGTACCAATTGACGAATGAAATTAAGATACGTTCTTTTCTTCTTAAGGCTTTGGTTTGCTTTTGCGAGGCCTCGAAGAAAGTTGGCGACGGTAAGACAGTATAGATAGCCTCTTTATGCATCATTTTGTGTTATTACTAGATGTGCCGCCTTGTTCAATTTTTACGCTTTTCACTAAAGTCTTTACTTCGTTGAGGACCTGATACCACTGATGGTTATTAAGTTCAGTATTAAATACTTTGATCTGTTTTAGCTAGCATTGCTTTTATTAACTTTGGAGCGCTGTTGCATTGGATCTCCCATAATTGCTTATCATAAGTAGGATATCACAGTTTTACAGCCTTACACCATCGATTGATGAGCAGATGGTTATGGAAACATGCGTGCCACAGTGTTACTATTTGCAGTGCGAAGTTAAGCGGAATGTCTGGCTTTTCAGGCAATGGCACATTTTCCAGAAAGTTTCTTGTCAGTAGTACATTGTGGAAAGAATATTGCAGCTTGATTTCCTTAGCTGATCTTTGTTTTTTGTCGGTATTGAATGTAGTCTCTTTTGTGCAGATTGCCCAAAATTTTGTCTGGAGATTTACGCTCCTGTGTGTGGAACAGATGGAAAGACTTACAGTAACGAATGTGAACTTAAAATTGCTTCATGCAGAAATGATTCTGTTTCTCTGAGTCACGTTGGGAAATGTTTGGCATCACAAGGTATGAGCCCTTTCTGATACTCGTTTAAGTAAAAGGAGTATTACAGCTTGGTATCTTTACCCATTAACTGATCTTTGTGTTTTGTCACTTATTAATGTAATCTCTTTTGTGCAGATTGCCCAAAATTTTGTCTGGAGATTTACGCTCCTGTGTGTGGAACAGATGGAAAGACTTACAGTAACGAATGTGAACTTAAAATTGCTTCATGCAGAAATGATTCTATTTCACTGAGTCACGTTGGGAAATGTTTGGCATCACGAGGTATGAGACCTTTCTGATAGTCGTTTAAGTAAAAGGAATATTACAGCTTGATATCTTTACTCATTACTTGATCTTTGTGTTTTGTCACTTATTAATGTAGTCTCTTTTGTGCAGATTGCCCAAAATTTTGTCTGGAGATTTACGCTCCTGTGTGTGGAACAGATGGAAAGACTTACAGTAACGAATGTGACCTTAAAATTGCTTCATGCAGAAATGATTCTATTTCACTGAGTCACGTTGGGAAATGTTTGGCATCACGAGGTATGAGCCCTTTCTGATACTCGTTTAAGTAAAAGGATTATTACAGCTTGATATCTTTACTCATTACTTGATCTTTGTGTTTTGTCACTTATTAATGTAGTCTCTTTTGTGCAGATTGCCCAAAATTTTGTCTGGAGATTTACGCTCCTGTGTGTGGAACAGATGGAAAGACTTACAGTAACGAATGTGACCTTAAAATTGCTTCATGCAGAAATGATTCTATTTCACTGAGTCACGTTGGGAAATGTTTGGCATCACGAGGTATGAGCCCTTTCTGATAGTCGTTTAAGTAAAAGGAATATTACAGCTTGATATCTTTACTCATTACTTGATCTTTGCGTTTTGTCACTTATTAATGTAGTCTCTTTTGTGCAGATTGCCCAAAATTTTGTCTGGAGATTTACGCTCCTGTGTGTGGAACAGATGGAAAGACTTACAGTAACGAATGTGAACTTAAAATTGCTTCATGCAGAGATCATTCGATCGCATTGGGATACAAAGGGAAATGTTTGAATTCACGAGGTATGACAACTTTCTTATAGTTCTTTAAGATTTGATGCATGCATAACAATTAATATGTGCTATTGTGTGAATGCTTTGTTACATCGCTTTCAGAAGTGAAGCAAGAGCAGCTGGTCGATGGGTACACGTCTCATTTTATAAGAGAGAATATGAAAGCAGTACTTGACTACTGATATCGTTGAGAAAGTGCAGCCCAGTGCTAAAATTTTTGAGATCTAAAAAGGTCGATAAATTGATAGACATTTCAAATTCCAATTTTAACGCAAGCCATTTCTAAATTGATTGTCAATGTATTTTAGTGTTGCATTTGTCTAGTGTCTGTTGGCCTGTGCAACACTGCACTGTTACGCAAGGTCAAGCATTCTTGCTGCGAAAATCTTAAGAGAGCTTTAATACTGAAATGATGAAAATGAAGCTATGGAAGTTCTCAGTATAGAACAGAAAAGAACTTCCCTATTAGAAAAACTTATAATCGAATATCACTTTGCTTTGTATCAGTTTTTATGTCTGAGATGGAAACCGCAGCTTTGCAATCAATTTTAAAGCAAGGACGACGACAAGAAGAGAGATCAATTCTTCATTAACTTTTAACTCGACAGCTTTCACGCACGATTAGCAGCGAGTTTTCTTATGATATCCATTCTCTGTCGCAGTGCTTGCTAATTTTCATAGAGTTATTTATTAATATTGAGTTAATTATATTTTACCCTGCTCTTTCCTGTCATAGTTTGTCATGGACCTTGCTCCAAAGAATACACACCAGTTTGCGGCACTGATGGAAAAACATATGATAATGAATGCTGGTACTATAAGGCGAAGTGTAAAAACACAAGCCTTCTAATTTCAAAACTTGGTGAATGTGGGAGAAGTATGTATAATCTAGATACGATTACAAATTAACTATTTGAAAATTAACTATTGTTGTTGCCTCCTGTTGCCTTCACAAAACTATTTTTGGTCACATTAACTATTGTTGTTGCCAAATCCTGTTGCCTTCACAAAAATTAACTGTTTTACTATTTCTCGGTGTGATTTTCGTTATTCTAATATTTCATATAAACTTAGTAGTTTGTACTTATATTTCACATTTCAAAGTTCAATTTTTTCCTTTAACTCCAATTTGTAAATGAGTGTTGCAAGAATGGTTTTGAGATGATATGATTGAGTTGATGTTATTTGTTCAGAATGTCAAAGACGTTGTTATCAGAAGTACTCTCCCGTGTGTGGAACCGACGGAACGACTTACGACAACCTATGTGAACTTGCAATTGCTTCATGTAGAAACAATTCTATCGCATGGAAACACTATGGGATATGTAAGGGTTCACGAGGTATGCCCCTTGTATGATAATTGTTTAGAACTTGATGTATTGAAAACGAAGTAACATGTACTAGCAAATATATGTTTCAGTTCATCGCTTTCATAAGTGAAACAAGAGCAACTGCTTGCTAGGGTAATAGAATTTTAGTTTGTTGTGTGGTGGCAACTTAAGTACACTTCCAGGGTGGGTGGCCATGCCCACTACTTTTTCAGAATTATGCCTTTCAGCTTGCTAAAATATACGATATTGAGCAGTTGATTGTTAGTTGTTATATATTGTCCTTTAATCTCTTACCTTCTCAGCTATATTCGCGTTATAGCTACCTTACATTTTCTGTATTGCTCCTGGTTGGCTAATTTATCTCAGCACTTAAGAGGAGTGCCTATTGGA
Source organism: Mastigias papua (assembly GCA_964019165.1). Classification (NCBI taxonomy): domain Eukaryota; kingdom Metazoa; phylum Cnidaria; class Scyphozoa; order Rhizostomeae; family Mastigiidae; genus Mastigias; species Mastigias papua. The sequence goes on from OZ025285.1 coordinate 10,461,752, forward strand.
GAGGGGAACCTTAAAAAGGAAGCTTGATAAAGTTTCAAAATATGAAAAATTCTCAGCGGCAGATTTATTTCAAAAAATATTTATAAATCAGGCTTCTATATCGACAACGTGGTCATCTTCATCAATTTTTCAGTTTGAAGTAAGTATCTTTCTGGGCAGCAAGGGAGCTGATGTGGACCTGTTAATTAAACTAATAGGACTAGTCTGAAGTACCGAACAATTGGGGTGGGTAATATTGAGAGGGGTTGGAAAATTCTTATATTTAGTGAGTTTATATGCATGTCTTTTTCTGAAATGTTCATTCAAGTGGGTCGATTTCCTTTCTCTAAACACGAACGGCCTGTAACTGGGGCAGAAAGCTATTGCGGGGTATATTCTTGATATGCATTAAATCCCCATCAACTCTAGAAGAAAGCTCACATGTTTTAAAGGACTTTTTGCTTTAAGTCTGCAAGGGGACTTCTTCCAATGATCTGAAAACTTCTTTACGCAGTACATAGACGTTTGAGTTTGATTTTTGTTTTTGTGCTGAGTACGAATGGACGTGATCAATAGCATCAAATCTACACTTTATCAAGGTGACTTATTTTTGGTATTATTCAAAGTGTTGAGGGGCTTAATAGATAGGGGACGTACAAATTTTTTACTTCTAGAAAGGGTGAGTATTAGAGAGGAGAACTGGAGATGGGAAATAAAAGTTAGATGTTGAAGACACTATTTGGCAAAGATTTAGGTCCCAGTTTCATTGTTTGATAACGCTATATTTCAACTGATTGCAAACGTCGATACATCAACGTCTTTTGTGAAATACTTTCCACTTTGTGGCAGTAACCATGAACGTAGAAGGACTTAAAATTTAGGTGCAAACTGCTTGCCCGATTGTAAAAGAAGAACTTTCAAGATGCACAACGGTCTCTCGTGTCTTTTGTTATTCAGCCGTATTAAGCTGAGTTATTTTCAATGAATACAATTGCTCTTTGTAACGAAATTGCCCGAACAACATAGATTTTATACCCAGCCTTCTGCCTCCTCCACTCAAGGTAGCGATGGGAAAGAATATGATATCACAAAGTATAGTGAATTGATTCCTATGATGGATCCTTATTTATTGGTGTTTGATGTCGTTTCTTCTACGTAGAATGCCGGAAATATTGTCTGGAGATTTACGCTCCTGTGTGTGGGACAGATGGGAAGACTTACGGTAACAAATGTGAACTTAAAATTGCTTCATGCAGAGATCATTCAATCGCATTGAGACACAATGGCAAATGTAGGAATTCAAAAGGTATGCCTCTTTTATGATTGCTCTTTAGGATTTGACCAGTACCTGACAAATAATATTTACTAATATATATAAATAATATATATATAAATAATATATATATAAATAATATATATATAAATAATATATATATAAATAATATATATATAAATAATATATATATAAATAATATGTATATAAATAATATATATATAAATAATATATATATAAATAATATATATATAAATAATATATATATAAATAATAATATATAAATGATTTAATTTGTCGCTTTCTGATGAAGAACAAGAGCAGCTGGTCGCTAGGATCCTCTTTCATTTCATTGACTTTCACTGTATTTTTTGCGAAAGCAAACTAAGTACACGTGATCTCTTGTACTCATGGCAAATCTCTTGTATTCACAGCAATACTTACATTATATTTATTCAGTTTCGGTAACTGAATTTCGTGTGTACGTACACTAATTTGGCAACCACAAAGAGCGATTAGCAACGTGTCTTCTTCTGGTATCCTTTTTTCTGACTGTGTTTACTGCCAGGCTTAGTTTCCTGGAGCTGTTTCTTAATAATTAGTTTATATTGTACCCTTCTAAGTCCGGTCATAATTGCAATGGACTTTGCACCGAAGAGTACTTGCCACCTTGTGGCAGTGATCATGGGCTTAGAAAGACTTGAAATTCAAGGTGTTTCAAACTTCCCACCTGATTGAACGAGACGATCGGTCCGTACGTACGACGGTTTTCCATCTCGATTGTTGTCTAGCGGTATTGAACGGGAACTAATATTTCATCGGTAGATTAATATTTCGTGTAGACTTAACACTTTGTAACTAAATTGCGCGTTTCCCATTTCAATTGTTCCCTTTTACTCCTATTTGTAAACGAGTGTTGCAGGAATATTTTAAGAGTTATCAATAAGTTGGTGCTATTTATTGCAGATTGTCCAAGATATTGTATGGAGATGTACTCTCCTGTGTGTGGAACAAATGGAAAGACTTATGGCAACGAATGTAAACTGAGAGTTGCTTCATGCAGAAGGCCCTCTATAGCATTAAAGCACAAGGGGGCGTGTAGTGGAATCCCGCGTAAGTGACTTGGTATGTTGTCGCATATGACATATGTTTCGTGTGAACATTGTTGCTAGCCTACATGCAAGTATTTCAAATTTCCCCTTTTTCTTTTGGCAAAAGAAGCTGCAGCTCTAAGTATTATTCTGTTTGGTACTCAACAGAATCTCGTGTCGTGATGAGTTTTGAGTTTTTGATATTTGTTCATTGTACGTAGTACACATCCGTCAAATTTCTGTTCAGTTTTGGTAAATGTTGGAACATTTTAGCATTTTATTTAAACAATTTTTTACAAGAGCTTAATGATAATTGGTGTTTTTCAAGTATTGAGAAATATTAAAATTTATCTTTCATCTCACTCCTTATAGTCATTGTTGCTGCGGCTGTTCATGATCCTTCCGCTGCTACCGGTGTTGTTGCTGATGTTGCTGCTGTTGTTTTTGCTGCTATTGTTGCTATCCTGGTTAAGTACTAGCGTTGATGTTTATTCAAGTTTCCCTGTTTTTCCCAATAAAGAACCTATGATGCTAAGATTTACTTGAAGAGTTAATATTTCTATTGTAGTTATTGATCTATTGGTTTTGTATGTAAGACTTTAGCTTTTTTCGTCCAATTTGATTTTGTAGCAATGATATGCTTATGAGTGCCCTCATTTTTATGAGAAACTCATCGAGAAAGTCAAGGCTACAAGTTTTTTGATTGTTTGAATATTTTAGGACTGACAGTTTTTATCAGTTTCTTGTTGTAGTATTTAAAATGATACTGAACATTTACAAGTGAACGCAAAGGCTCCATACGAGCAAACACGTTTCTTATGCATGAACAGGATGGTCGAAAGACAAGGGGGAGAAAGGGTACCAAACCGCTTATAAATGGTCGCAAGACAAAAGCGAAGCGGCTAGTAGTGTAATGTTTATATCCTACTTTTGGGTATTCGGTATGTAAGCAATTTGGCCAATGGGAACACTTTCCTCAGCTGACCTTACTCTTGACAATATATTGTCGTCATTAGATTCATCTCCATCGATTGATTCTGTTTTTTATGCATTACCACTATGATTAACCACCACTTTCAAAAAGATGGCATTTTTATGGTGCAGTTGTGCACTTTTACTGAGCCGTTAGCAGTTACAATTTGGAAAAGCTCCCGTTTTCAATTTGCCCTCAATTGAAATCAAGAATATCCATAGAAGGTCCCTGTTCCTAATCTTTATAAATTGCCTGCCATTCTTTCTGAACCAAGGAAAGGTTGTATACGGATGACAGCACAATTTCGCATTCAGCAAAGTGCTTCTCCACACTTCAGGAGGATTTAAACATGGATCTTGTAAAATTACAGAACTACATGAAAATTGTGACAAACTCGCAGGCTTTGATAATAGGATCCAGACCTAACATTCTACAGCCGGAATAACAGACTGACTCCAAGTCGTGTTTTGAAATAGGCAAGCTTAAGATACTGATGATAAGTGATAGGAAACTTCTATGAGTTAAAACTGATGACAGTCTCAAATGGGGTAGCTAGATTGACCAAGTCAAGGCCAAGACGCTACAAGCTCGTAGTCTTATTAAGCATGCTTCTTCCATCAAGTGATTTGCAAAAATGTATAGAGGAATTATTGAGCCACAGTTCAGCTATTGTTGCTCGATTTGGGACTATTGTCGAGAATCTAAGCTTTACTCTTTCCGAAAGATCCAGAATAGGGCTGCAAGAATGGTAACTTTTATATATATATATATATATATATATATATATATATATATATATATATATATATATATATATATATATATATATATATATATATATATATATATATATATATATATATATATATGTATATATATATATATATATATATATATATATATATATATATATATATAAATATATATATATAGAGAATTCAAAAATATACTTTCTTCTGTTGTAAACGTTTCGATATATTATCTTCATCAGTACTGATGAAGATAATATATCGAAACGTTTACAACAGAAGAAAGTATATTTTTGAATTCTCTATGTTTTATTTATATACTAAGTTAGTGCGGCTTTGACTTATTATATTAATATATATATATATATATATATATATATATATATATATATATATATATATATATATATATATATATATATATATATATATATATATATATATATATATATATATATATATATATATATATATATATATATATATCCATAAAAGGTACCATACAAATTTACAATACTGGCAAAAATTCCACACTACAATACTACTAGAGCGATACCCCAGGGAGCAAACGACTATGACTACCCAGGGGCCATTTGAACACATAAATTAAAAACTACTGTCGGTCTCAGCTCAGATGCCACAAGTATACCTGTGAAACGAAACAGCTGGAGTTTGGGTTTGGGATATTATCCATGGGCGTTTGGATAATTATCACAGGCATAACAAAATTTGGAACGCTTCATAGCAGTTTGCGTGTCATCCTTGCTCAGAATGGTAACTAGTAGTCCTTACGATTCATCTGCCCCCCTTTCCCCCCTTTGCTACGAAGTCTTGCCTGGCTTTCAATTGAGGACCTCATAAGACAGAAACAGCTATGCTTACATATAAATCACTAAATTCACTGTATTTAATGAAACTATTTACGGAATGCGCTAAGGTAATAGTCAAAACTTTTGCTCTAGTGGAACAAAGCTCCAGATACCTTTAATTAGAACATCTATGGGTCAAAACGCTTTCTGTTATCGTGGGACAGAATTATGGAATGAGCTCTACTTAACAACTCTCAAGACGTCCATCCAATGGGTGCATTTTACGTTTCACTTGACCTTTACTGCTTATACTGGATTTTTAAGTTAATCATCGTTTTATGTAATTTAGACTTTATTTAGATATTAGAAACTTTGTAATTATTGTTTCTTTTCTTTTAACATAGAACAATTTTGTAAAATATCCATGTAGCTGAAATTCGTGAAACCTGTATAAATATTTGAAATTTGAAATGAGTATGCACAATGAAGTATGTATTCTTCTGCACAAGTCGCCACCACTTGCTTTAAGTTGCAAGCCACAGTGTGCTATTCAGAAGTGCACGCTTTTATGTAAGAAGCATACGCTCTACTGTTTCATTACAGTCTCCGAAGACGAATCGAAAATTCAATATTTCAGCTGATTTCATGAAATTAACTTTATTGTAGCAGCGGTGCAAAGTGAGTTATCTTAAATGATGCTTTTCTTTCCAGTTTTAAGTAAAAGGTATCTTGTAAATTCAGCTTGTCAAGTATACGTTTTTGAAGTTCAGCCTGCCTGTGTTTCTTAAATATTTCTTCATCCTTGCTTGATTTGAGCCTCGTGTTTCATATGCACTTGTTCCTGTAAAGAAAAAACTCGTTATTCTTTGAGATCAATAGCTCCGGTGCTTAGGGTCATACAGAAAGTACGTATACTCAATATTAATAGATTTTTGACCCCCCTCAACCCTTGTACGCTTTTGTATGTTTTGGAGGTATGCCCTCCCCGAGCATACGTACTTTTAGGCTATCACCCCCCCACCAACCTTAATACTTGAATCTATTGTTCACTTCACTATTGTCAAAGTGCGCTGAATTTGAAGCATACCCGAGAAATCTAAAATTGTGGGTTTTGATTAATAGAATGATGTTGTGTATATAATTTTTGCGCAATAGTTTTATGTATTTAGATACTTTGCAAGTAATAAGCTTTTCAATATTACACTCCCCGTGTACGTTTTCGTGCACTTTTTTGGGTACCCCGCCCCTTCAGAGCAAAGGTATTTCTTGAATGGCCCCTTATCGTGCTGGATGGTTGAACATTTGCTGTAGAGTACATGGTAATATGCAATTTCATTGCAGCTGTTGATTGCTAGTAGAAAACTATCAAATTACCTTTGATAGGTAAAATCAGACTCGTGTTCCATGAGTATGCAAACGTACCATTGTGTATTTATATACTGATGATACTGATTTCAGTTTCTAACGACTGTAGCCCATTGAGCAAGCTGGTTCTCAAGGGACTGGCCATTTATAAAATACAAATATACACAGTAATCTAGAATGAAATATGACTACAATTAATTATTAACCAAATATAACAATCATTAAAATGTCAGTAATACAAAATAAGGAATATTAAATTGTTGAAATTAAAACTTCAAAATAAGTAAAACTTCTACATTTTGTCAGGGTCCCCTCCCCCTTGTACGCGTACACAAACATACGCTTTCCACAAAACCCCCTACCCCACTTGTGCGTACGTTCATATATGAACGACACGATGGCGCATTAAGTCAGAACCTTCCTTGTTCCCGCAGATAGAAGGTCATTGCAAGAGCTGTAAGAAACTGTGTTACAGTACGCATGTCTGTAGGTCTTGGCATCGGAAATGAGCCCGACGTTCTTATCACTGGCACATGACTAAAATTTGGCCAATATGATCGTAGAATTTTATAATACAGTCAGTAGTCTATTGTCTAGGTCGTGCCATTTCCTGTTGTGAAAGACCAGATCACAGGGTGTCAAAGCGATTGGGTATGGCCGGCTACAGGGTGCTGGTCTTGCCATGTTGAAATTGGTGAGTCATTTGGAATATTGAGATTTTGCTAAAGATACTTACAGTATTTTAACTTGATCTTTGGCACAATTGAGAAAGGTAATATCAGAAAATTTACTTTCGCAACTGATCATGTGCCCTGCAACTTTTTGTTACAGGCGTAACGGAACCAATGAACGGAACTTTAGGGACACGCATGCTCTATACGTGACAAGTACATACGTATATATATTGCAGTGATGTTGTTGCACGATCAAAGAAGATCTAGGACGCTGTCGAAGAGACAATACGAGAAAATGGCAAAGATTTTCATAGTCTTCATGATTGTGGTGAGTTTCAACTGCTCTTCCAAATCTCATTATTCTTATATGATCTTGTTCTGTAATCTGACAGTACTGTTTGCTATTTAGCCACTCTCAAAGCAAGGTAGTTTTCAGTTAGAATGTTAGAGTAAAGATTTTAAGGTTGAGGTGACTGTGCTCTCTGCTTCTCAATGACATCGATGCTACTAAATCTAACGTGAAACAGCTAAAAGCAGTATCGAGATATTTTAGCTGATTTAGCCGCGCGGATTGAAAGATTAAGCATTTTACTCGGAGCTACTTTGTTATGTGTGCAACAATGAGTTGTACGCATCGATAAACTGAATTTAACTATGTATTCTTTGACATGAAATAAAAGCGAATTCGGCAGGCCTTATTGCATATATTTAAAAACACATTTGCAATTGAATTTGGCACTGATTAAGTCAGTGAAATTGCACGCACCCTTTAGCCCATATTTTTGGAAATTAGGGCGGGCCTTCTTATGCACTGCAATCCTGCTAGCGCCATATTTCAATTTGTTGTTGTGTATTCAATGAGCTATACAGTACACTTAGTTTCTCTTGGGTCATATGTGATATAAGTAAATGATTCGGTGTGAAATTCGTCTTTTTCATACATTTGATATGGATTTTACCTGAAAGTACCAGCCTGTACACCAGCTGACATTTCAACTTCGACAGAAGTTACATAGAGGCTTTCTCACCAACACACTTTGTGTTAAGTACTATTGTACGTGGTTAAATATTTCTCTAAGAATGCTATGAGTATGAGTGTTCTGGGCTCTGGGACAAAGACGTTCTGCCACGGGGAGAACAGATCTTGATTTGAAAAGTAGACGAAGAAGTGTGAGCGACTTAGCACCCTAGATGAAACAAGCTTGAAGTGTTCTGCCAATGATGCATGCGACTATCGTAAAGCAACCAATTCCCCCCTCGAATAAGCTCCCGTTAATTAGCTCTCATTCTAGAACCAGTACAACTCGCTTTCAACTCCCCCCCTTCGAATAAGTCCCTATCGTATATGATCATGAATACCTTGCTGCATACCGATGTTTATATTTAAAATGTGATTTTTGCATCATGGAGAAAAGATATTTCGAAAATGAGCTGTATGTGTAGCTGAAGGATAAGGAAAAACTTTATGGCTACGCTCTGTGGGCGCATTATTCGAGGGTAGGCAGCACACGTTTCTGTTTCAGTAATAGAATCACACTATCCTTCTACGTGATGTTAGAACATAGTACTAACATAAAAAGTACCACTCTCTCCTTGGAAACGTTTTCGAGTGGTCCAAACAGCGGGGATGTTCTTCGATTTTGCTGCCCTACTACTGTGAGAAAGCATTGGGCATACTGGAGACTTTTTTGCAATTTGCTGGTAACTTAAAATTTCCCTATAGAGTAGCTAAGTATTTCCGCAATTGTGATGCAAAGTTTTGGCTTTACATCGTCTTGCTTTCTTCTCCAACTTGAGGAGGGGGTGGGGGCACAAATGACATATGCTAAATGGGTACTTGCTACTGTATCTAGAGAATAACTCATGATGACTCACTCATAAACTGTAACGATTATTTATTTATTAATGCAAAATGCACTACCTCAACATGAGGTATGGCAGCATTACAATAACATGAACATAACACAAACAGAATTACAAGGATCACTACATATAATATCAGTTAACTAACGAGAGTTACAGAAAAAAAAACAAACAGAAGCAATAAAATCTGGGGGTAGCAAGGTCATTAGAGGCTGTTTTCGTTTCGTAATTTTAATGCCTCTTTCAGAAATTTGGCTAAGGCATATTGAAAAGTTAATGTTCCCAATTAGATTCTTTAGGAACTAGAGGCTGGATGCACTAGCCCCTTGATTATTCCATTTTTCAACATAACATACCACCAGAAATCACGCACGCGATTTGTTTGACTCTTGTTCGCTTTCCTCCGCCTAGGGGGTTGTGAAAGATGTTGGATGAGTAATGATACTATATTTAGAACATGACTCATGCCTGCGTGCAAGTTTGGTATTATGCGATGCACACGCGCATCATAAAGCCCGGCGCACACTTTAGAACATGACTCATGCATGCGTGCAATTTTGGTACTTACACAAGTGAACACTTCCTACTTACATGCCTAGAGAATCTGATTCAGATTCAAATTTACTGCGCAATACTCTTGAAGGACAGCAAATGTTCCAAAAATGTAAGGGACTGGTCATTATTAATGTCAGGGACCGGGGCGGAAGGAATTGAGATGGGGCACGGAAATATTTATGGTTAGTATATTGGGTTATTAAACCAAAATTACCATTACTTGTTGGGGTGTCAAATTCTCTACCCGCTTAGAAAGATAAAATAGTGGATTCTGGTATGGATGAAGTGCTAGCCAAAATATATGATGATGATTGTGATAATGATGAAAATTGTGAAGTGGACAACTTATTTACCAGAATAAGATGTGGTAGAACTGCAGGAACACGGCATATCTCTACTTACGTAAGTATGTTAATAATTATTATTTAACACACTTTCTGAGCATACCAGCTTTTCACAAGGTTCTCGCCATTTTATTGCAATCTATTTCCCCTCCAGATTTCTTTCTAAATTTCAACAACAAAATATCATGAAGCATATTGGAATATTTTGTAATCAACCAATAAATACTAAATAATTCTTTCCCAAAATTGTCCAATAAAGATTTATACTTTTTTCCTATGCTGGAGGAGGTTTCCAGCCATTTTGAAGTGAACCTCCAAAGATATGATCGCCATTTTTCCTATTACTTAGTTTATTTTGTCTATTTCAATGCTCATTATACAAGAATTCACCTGAGTTTCTTCTGTTGCTTCTCCGGTTTGCCATAACTTGAGGTCATCAAAACTGTCAATTTGTGTGTGTTAAACTGTCAATTTGTTTGAGTTCTATCCTCTATACCAGTCAAAATGTGACAGTTTACATTTCATGCGAGGTTGTAAGGTATAGAATACAACTTGTATATTGTCATCCATAAATTTTTCTATGGGGTATGAGATTTTGTGTAGATTTTTTGATGCGGTCTAAGATTTTCACTGGAAATATAAGTGGGGGTGTGAATTTTTCCAGGGAAATATTGCTATTCCTTCCACCCCGATCCCTAACATTAATAATGACCAGTCCCAAAAGAGGACAGAATTAAGTTTCCTATTACAACAATAAACAGTACTAGAACTCTCAAATACACCAAAACGGTAATCTGTCCCGTGTATATCTTTTTCTAAAAAGCGATGTTTATACAGAATAGTACTTGGGCCTAATACATAGTACTGACGCGATAATGCTGACCCGTGTTTAAGAGTTAGAAATTTGCCATAAAATTACTATTGCAACAATATACAGAGACAGCACTCTCAAATACACCACTGGCGACAACACTGGGGAAGGGCGGTGAGGAAAGGAACTGGCCACCCTACCTCACTATGCCATAGGCTCAGGAAAAGTATCCTCTCTCTCTAACTGGCACTCCCCAACGTACAGAATCGTATATAGGACTAACCTTTACCTTTACCTTTTCATAGTATAAAATGGCACCGTTTACATATTATAAAATCGTACCATCGTTCACAGTAGGTATCATAATCTGGCAGAGCTTCGTATTATAAATGGACACTTTTTCGTATCATAAAATCGACACTTTTTCGTATTATGTATTAAAAAAACGAGACATTTTCATATTATAAAATCGACACATATTCATATTACAAATCGACACATATTCATATTATAAATCGGCACCTCGCATAATGAAATCTCCGTTTGGTATTACGATTTTGCCATATGTATTACAAAATCACCCTCGTATTGAAAACTCATAGTTTCGTACCTTTTTCCCTTCTGGCGCGTCATACGTTTTTGACCCATATGCCGCGCCATGAGTCGGATTCACTTGGAGTCGTGTGAACAGAGTGGCTTTCTGGGGCAGAAGTAATCCAATGTGAATCCAGTATCGTGTGAACTGGGCCTAAATCTGATTTTACTTCTTATGTTACTTTCTACTTTCCATATGAAAAATAAAGCTACTATTATATTGTATTGAGTCTGGCCTTTTGGCCTGGCCTTCGGAAATACTTTCTGCTTCTCAAGTGTCTCCATGGAAAAAATTATTACCCATCTCTAGGCTGGGTGCTGCAACTTGACATATTTTGCATAACCATCATGAGAGAGCCTGTGCATTGTTATACTTGGGAGAAAACTGGCTATTCGTCTTCCAAGTCTTCCAAGTTTGCCAAGTTAAAATATAACGCATAATATAATAAATCAACAAATTAACATCACCGTGCAATGGCTTGATATGTTGAATAGCCAGGTGTGATCCTGATCCCATGTGAAAGAATTTCTTAATTAGGTGTACTTCGGACTTCAGTTAACCATGTTTGCCATATTGCAATTTCTTTATTTCAACTCTCTCCGAGCACAAAACACTGTCAAATATCTATAGGATTCTCCATTTATATCATAATTTCTACAAGTCTGCAAAAAGTAAACGTTTGCTCCACGCCCACATGATGAAGGTATCGAACCAACAGACTGTAGATGACAGCCGTTCTATCAGATCCTGGCCCCGTTCTCATTCCACATGAAAATGATTGCAAACACAGTCCTGTTGTAATTTAATGACTAGAGTTCGCTTAATGAAGAAACCTAAATTACTCCAAACCTTTCTTTACGTAAAAAGTGCTTCCAAATCGATTGATCAATTTCCAACTCCTAGTACCATTTTCCTACTTCAAGAAAACGCAACAAATCAAGCTCACAACAATTCCTACAGGTAACAAAATGAATCAGTGCACTTATATCTCTACCCTAAATCTCTACTGAAAACTTAGAACCAAGCATTTCTTGTCATGCATGTTATCTTTATTACAAAATTCAGCATTGTATCATTCTGTGAACGGCCGTTATACAGTAGACAATATAATGATTCTTTGTTGAAAACGAGAGAGAAGAGGGCTCAACAACAGTGAGAATTTCATTAAAATTTTCTCACAAAAAAGTGCTTAATGGCAGCTGAGGCAATCTGCTTTTCTTTATTGAAAACAATACCTTATCGGTTAAAAACAGTCGGTTGAAAGTTTTGTTGGCTGAAATTTTAATCTGTTGAAAGTCTAGTCACTTACCGAATGTTTTAGTCACTTACAACCGACTAACAATTTGAAATTTAATGACTTACTAACTTTCAACCAACTTTTTTCAGCCAATAGTTTTCAGATGATATAATATCAAAGGAGTTTTGGAGTCATACAGAGGATTTTTGCCAAAAAATTAAACCACAAATTGCATGACCTAGTACCCACGGGTACTGGGAAACTCTAATTCAGCAAAAGACCCACAGACCCATTCATATTGCTACGTATACACGTCTTGGTATATCTGTTTCCTTTCTTAGTTGTGATTGCACCCATTTTGGACCCCCAGCAGCTGTCAAACTTACAAAATTTCAGGATTTTTGGTGCATGCTCTCTCAAAAGCCACCAGCCCCTGATATTTTGGCCAATTTCAAGTAATTTCAAGCTTTTCTCGCTGATATATAGTAGAGTTTAGATCGAGAAACAGCCATAACTTTATGAAATATACATATATACTGTATATATATATATAATGTGTCATCTTATGTATTTAACATGTCATCTTGCATCGTCAGTGGCACGTCATCTTTTTGTCATGCGTTGTCATTGGCGCGTCGTCATTGGCGCGTCGTCATTGGTGCATCGTCATTGGCGCGTCGTCATTGGCGCGTCGTCATTGGTGCGTTGTCATTGGCGCGTTGTCATTGGTGCGTCGTCATTGGTGCGTCGTCATTGGTGCGTCGTCATTGGAGCATCGTCTTCATTATCTTTCTACTATGCATCCTCATTGGCATGTCTTCTTTTTGGATGTGCGTCATCATAGGGCGTGTAATCGTTACGCTGTTAGTGTTATTGCCGTGCGTCATTTGTTGATGCTGCAATATGACGGCAATTCAACTGATGCAGTGCAATAACCAGGCATGCATGAAATGCCATGTGGTAAGATAAGATGCTGCACGGCAAGAAAATATTAGGCGTGGAATGAAAACGTGTGGCATAGCGATTACGTGTGGTATGTGGACCCTCCAATGGTGACGCGAACAATGATGCGCCAATGACGACGCGCCAATGACGATGCACCAATGATGGCGCACCAATGACAACGCGCCAATGACGACGCGCCAATGACGACGCACCAATGACGACGCGCCAATGACAACGCGTGACAAAAAGATGATGAGCCACTGACGATGCAAGATGACATGTTAAATACATAAGATGACATGTTATATATATATGTATGTATGAATGTATGTATGTTTATAATTCTTTACAGTTGGTTTTTTAAAATAATACACAGAAAAAGGAACGTAGCATATTAATGCTAATTAAGGCCAACTTCTACTACAATTTAAAAACGAAAAGATAAAATAGATAAAACCTAATTACAATGATGCTTATTTACAAACATCCTACGCCTAATATAAAAACTTTATACAACCTGCAGTTGCAAATATTTCCATCCCATGATATTAAACGTCTCTTGAACTCAGATAGAGTACTAGAATTTTTTATGTCTTTCGGTAGAGAGGACCACAATATATAGCCTCTGTACATGACATCTTTAGTATCATACTTCGTGGTCACCATTTTTGGCAATCGCAAATGATTATCACTTCGAAGGTTGTAATTGTTATGGTTTTCGAAAAAAACATCCTTCATGAACTCAGGACTGATGTTGTGTTTTGCTTTATAAATTCCAATCATTAGCAATTGCAGGTTGCGCTGGTGATTACTCAAATTTTTTTCTCTTTCTACTTCTAATTCTCTTCCACTATCTTTGCATACCAGTTTTAAGGCTCTTTCCTGAATTCGATTTATTTTAGAATTGCTACCTCTGTCATGGAACATCCACACTAAGGGGCAATAATTAAATTGCGACTTAATAAAAGCATTCATCAAAGTCTCTATTTTAGCTGGGTCCATGAAATAAGATACTCGAGCAAGTGCGTGGAGCTTCTGGTTGGCTTTTTTACATAGATCTTCAATATGCTGTTTAAAGGCTAGCTTTTTGTCAAAGGTGATGCCAAGCAATTTTTCACTGTAACTCTCCTTTATCTCTGCATTTCCAATTTTCCAATATATATACAGTATATATATTTCATACAGTTATGGCTGTTTCTTGGTCTAAACTCTACTATATATCAGCGAGAAAAGCTTGAAATTACTTGAAATTGGCCCAAATATCAGGGGCTGGTAGCTTTTGAGAGAGTATTCACCAAAAATGTGTTAATTTGTTGATTTATTATATTATGCGTTATATTTTAACTTGGCAAACTTGGAAGACTTGAAAGACGAATAGCCAGTTTTCTCCCTAGTATAGCAATCCACAGGTTCTCTCATGATGGTTATGCAAAATATGTCAAGTTGCAGCTCCCAGCCCATCCCAGCTTTTTCTCACCGCCCTTCCCCAGTGTTGTCGCCAGTGGTGTGTTTGAGAGTGCTGTTGTAGTGACCCTAAACACCGGGAACCAAACCTTCAAATTAGGCCTTCCACCATCATTCATTCACAACTGGCCTTTTCCATTTTTGCCAAGTTATCCTACATATGGACATCACCTTGCATCATCCCTGTCATCACATCTTACAGGTCATTCCTTTACTTTCGTTTACCTATACCTCGGCTAGCCATTTCGCTTATTCAGCCCACTACCTGCTTTTTCCATTCATTTGGTAATTCGTGTTTAATGTTTCGTCAGCAATATTTCCGTATATAAGAATGTAATTTATGTTTTATGGTTAGTCAGTAGATCAGTTGGTTCACACAACATCGTCTATCTATCTGGCTCCGTGTTCTCTACACCAGGGACGCCGGAGCATATTTTTGAGTGGGGGGGCTAGGGATGAGAGGATGTAAAAATGGGGTCAAGGGCGGAGCCCCTGAAAATTTTTGCAATCCACGCCCTATAATTCAGTGGGAAACGCCCTGCTCGAATATAGATATGCATCCTATCTAGGTAAAAAACGGCAGATAAAATCATTGAAGTGTTGATGAGAAAATTGAATAGACCTTGTTGCTACTCTATAACGATTGTGGCCAGGCCAGGTAAAATGATAGAGACACACGTTTTCAGAGCAACGATATCATGTTAAACGCTAGACGACAAGGAACACAGACCCCTTCCCTGACTTTACATGTTTATGAGACTTTTGGACCAGTCTATAGCATCACCTTTTGAAAAAAACTTGGGTTATTTACCTCCAATAGGTCCTGATGACTCCGGCACTGGTACTTTTTAAAGGTGAGTGAACTTTAACACGGATAAAAGGGATATACTTTCTATTTGGATCGAATGCCTCAATGGCAACAAGATTACATGTTGTACTAATAAACTTATTGAAGACTGTGAAAGATAAGGGCATTCTGGGTAGTATGATATAGAGAGTTAGAAACCTTTACTTGTGTTAAAACAAATGAAGATAAAAATTCTTTTGATTTTCCAAGTGCTTCGCTCATGCACTTTTCTCCAGATAAAGGGGAAATTTTTGAGACAACGTTTGTCAAAATTTACAAAGTTGGGGACGGGGTACGTATCCCCATCCCACGCCCCCTGTGTCTCTGAAGAATATAGAAAAGTAATATGTGCAATTGTAAGGAGAGGCTATCTGGCAAAGTGTTGCATGCACTTGCGACAAACAATCATAATGAGTACATAATGAAAATGAGTTCTTTTCTTTTTAGGGTTTGTTTTGCTTTTGTGAGGCCTCGAAGAAAGATGGACAAGGTAAGGAAATATGAATATATTCCATAGACATCATTCGGGGTGTTTTCCATATGCTCATCTCGTTCACTGTTTTTGTTTTTCAGTTCAGTCTTTACTTCATTAAGGATCCTACACCATGGATTGCTATTAATTTCAATGTTAAATAGTGGGGTCTGTTTTAATTAACAATATATTAGTTTCGTTTGGAAAGCTACTGTGTTGGTCTCCCCCCAATTACTTGTAAAAAGTAGGATGTTACGGTTTGGAAGGCCATAGATTGGTGTGCATTTGGCTAACGAGAAATGCATAACATAGTGTTAGTGTTTTGCTGTGCGAAGGCAGCGCAATGTCTGGGTTTTCAAACAATGCGGCATTTTCCATGTTTTATTCAATCAGCAATAGAGAGTTTCTTGACGGTAGTACACTGTAAAAGGCGTATTATGACTTTTGGCATCTATAATTCATCCCTATTTTTGTCGTTATTCAATGTAGTTTTTTTGTGCAGGTTGTCCAAAATACTGTCTGGAGATTTACGCTCCTGTGTGTGGAACAGATGGAAAGACTTACAGTAACAAATGTGAACTTGAAATTGCTTCATGCAGAAGTCGTTCTATTGCATTGAAACACGTTGGGAAATGTCTGAACTCACGAAGTATGCCCCTTGTATAATAGTTAAGAATTGACGCGTTCTTAATTGGTAACGTGTGTTACTTGCCAAATGTTTTAATTTATCACTTTCTGAAGTTGAAGAAGGATTGCTGGTTGTGATAATCAAATTTCTCTTTGTTATATAATGGCACGTTAGATATACGTCACAGTCTTTTTAATCCCTATCCAGATTATGGTTACAGCTCTTGTACGTTTTAATCGTTCTATTTCATTGAAACACAACCAAGACATGTTTGGCTTTCAAGTCCTATTTATGAAAATTGGTTCTTATTATGATACCACATGGCAACTTGTATATCTTGTCGTTACAATTATAATTTTCCCTTTGACTGATATATTCCAAATGGTGTATTAGTTTGTTTATTTACTTTTGTACTTAGACAGCATTGCGAATAGGCTTTTTACAGGCAGTTTATAAATCAACTGTATGTTGTAAACTTTACCCTGTTTAAATAATTTAAAATGAAATAATAAGGTGGAAGTTGAAAACATGAGGGTACGCGTAAAGGTTTGTCCCGTAAACGATTCCGTACATTGGGGAGTGCCTGTTAGAGAGCAAGCTTATCCTGGGCCGTCGTTATAGTGAGGTAGGGTGGCCTGTTCCTTTCTTTGCCGCCAGTAACTTCCCCATGTTGCCACCAGGTACCCATTTGCTGTTGGGTTGACAATGAGTGAGCACCCCAACCGATCAGAACTATTGTCTGATGGTTCGGCTCTAACCATTGATCTTCCGCCCAGAAATCCGGCTCAGAGGTCAGCTGGTCTATTCGCTCGGCCACTCGCTTATATTTGAAAACATTATTTGACCAGTACTGTGCTTATGTACTATATTACTGGGTCCTTTCATAGTTTGTGAGAGGCCTTGCACCGATGACTACTTTTTGAGCTGTCTACCGCTTTGCAGCGCCTAATTCTGCCCTAGATATTTTGGTTATTTGCCGAAAGACATTTCAACTGTCAGGTTTTGACATCCCCTCCCCGCAACCAACTGTAGAAACGGGCATGATATATTTATTTTATTGATCTATCTTTAATCTATTTTTCATAATGTTGGTATTTTCTGTGAAAATGCTGCTATGTGTGATTTAATTTTCCATTTCGCAGGCCAAGTATTCCCTTTCACTTTTAGCGGTAAACGAATTTTTGCGCGAATGTTAACGAGTTGATATTTCTTATGCAGAATGCCCAACCTTTTGTGGGGAGGTTTACTCTCCTGTGTGTGGATCAGATGGAAAGACTTATGACAACCCATGCGAACTTAAACGTGCTTCATGTAAAGACCATTCTATTAAATTGGAACACCATTGGAAATGTTTGAATCCAAAAGGTATTCGTTTTTTATGATAGTTGTCTCAAATATGAAGCTTGCACAATACGTAATATGAAATAATGAATAAATGCTTTAATTTATTACGATCTGAAGTGGAGGCAGCGAAGCTGGTAACTGGAAAGCACGTCCTTATATAACAGAAGGGTTTTATAGCAAAGCAACACTCATCTGGTCAAAACGTTTACGAAAATTCAGTACTGGACTTTTGAGACCTATGAAAGTAGATGAATGTGAATACATGTTAGAAATTGCAATTTTCCTGCAGACCCATCACAACTTAGTTTTAGTTTGTATAGATTTCCTTTGATAGTCTGTGTATTTCAGTGTTATATTTGAGCATTGGCTGTCAGTTTGTGCAGCACTGCAGTGCTGCATGAAAAAGCTAAGAAACCCTGAGTTCTTGGCAGACAACTCTGTCTTATAGACCTCCATCTGGTCGAATTTTCGCTTTGTTTTATAATGGCAAGTTAGGTACACATTAGAATCTCTTTTAACCCTGGCTAGAGTTTCGTTACAGCTATTTGTGTTGGAATAAAACAGAATTTGATGGCATTATTTGACCTCTATTTAGTTTCCAGTTGCACTGTTTGATAGTGCGATGTTCGAACTAATTGTACTTTGATAGTGCGATGTTTGAGGGTAGAATCCAGACAATTTCACTGCTTTATGCCGGGAGGTGATTTTCTTTTATGTCGTATTTGAAAAGGCTTTATCAACAACCGACTTTGAGTAAGAGCCTCAGTTCATGTGGCATTGACTGTGACATACATAGCCCTTCTAACATGCGGTTTACAGCAAAGTTCCATGTGTCACATTCCAGCTTCCAGGTTCGAGGTTCCAGGTTTACTTTAATTAAATTTGATTTCAGTTTAGTTAGTGAGTGACTTTCACAAATGGTTTTCCATCCGATTTAAGAGAACATGTATATGTTGTTTCTAGCAGAAGGAAGTATGCGACTAGTCTCTAATTGTCTAGTGATATAAAAAGTCCTTGGAACTAAATGTCTTTGGTTAGGTTTGATTTTCTTAAGTGAAGGAGGTTTGTAATGAGGAATCGACAGCACGTGGAGGATTGGAAATCTTTCTGGACTCTGAATGTGGCATACTGATTAGACAGCCTTGACATATGATTAGCACCATGTCTTCTTCTACATCCATTTTCTCTCACCGTTTTTGCTATGCTTATTTTGATGGTGGTGTCTATATATGTATGTTACTTTGTCTTGTCATAGTTTGTGATGGACCTTGCACCGAAGAATATTCCCCACTTTGTGGTACTGATGGGAAAACGTATGATAACGAGTGCTGGTTTGATAAAGCGAGATGTAAGGACCCAAATCTTGGAGTATCAAAGTTTGGTGAATGTGGAAGTACGTATAGTTTGGATATACTTACGCTACCTGTTATCCTACTATGTTTGAGTGGCTGTTCGTTGTATTAATATTTCATTTCAACGTAATTCTTTGTATTAGAATTTTGTATTTAACAGGATGTATAATTACTCCCCTACACTCCTATTTGTAAACAAGTTTTTCAAGAATAATTTTGAGATATATGACTGAGGTGATGTTATTTCTGCAGAATGTCAAGTACGTTGTGATCAGGGGTTCTCTCCTGTGTGTGGAACAGACGGGAGAACATATGACAATATATGTGAACTTGGAGTTGCTTCGTGCAGAAACAATTCCATCAGATGGAGACACTATGGGATGTGTAGGGATTCAAAAGGTTAGGTCCTTTTACGATAGTTGTTTAAGGTTTGGCACGATCATAACAAGTAGGGTACTGCAGATTGTGCAAAGTTTGTTGTAAGGACTTAGGTTTGTTAGATTTCTTAGCTGATTTAGCTATTATGAAAGCCAACTTTAAATGAATTGATGATGATGATGATGATAGTAATGATGTCGGTGATGATGATGATGATAATGATGAGGATGCTGCTGCTGCTGCTGCTGCTGATGATGATGATGATGATGATGATGATGATGATAATGATGATAATGATGAGGATGCTGCTGCTGCTGCTGCTGCTGCTGCTGATGATGATGATGATGATGATGATGATGATGATGATGATGATGATGGTGATGATGATGATGATGATGATGATGATGATGATGATGATGATTTGAACAATTTGAAGGCGGTACTGACCTCAGAGTCAGCCTAGGACCCGTAAGGGGCGTATGGGAAACAGACAAAGACAGATGATGATGGTGATGATGATAATGATAATAATGGAGACTTTCATTTTATATTCCGCTACATACAATGGTAACCTCACTTAAAATGGTAGTTACAATTGGCTAGCCTGATAACAATAAAACAAATTACTAACGATAACAAAAGTTAAAACACGGATAATAACAAAACTACAATGGATTGCATCTTAGATGGAAAGAAGTTCTGGACTATTCTACGCCTTGTTTCTGCGGCAAAAGTTGTAATAAGTCGTTCGAATGATGGTATTAGAGAGTTTTGAGACAATTATTATGATAATGATGATTGTGACGAGGATGATGATATCGTGGTTTGCACCCATGGTTGGAGACCTCCTCGTGGTGGTAGGCGGGTACAGAGAGACACTGCCCTTAAGTTGATAGTGACTCATTTTGCATAGATTCAGAATTGGGGCTTTTGTTGATAACTTGTGGTAAACTGTCCAACCAGACCCTGGCGGTGAACAACATACTGCAGTTCTGCCAAGTAACTGTTGGGGTAAACAGAGTGGATTGAGTGTAGCCGACTCATTGATAGGCAGTCCACTAAACCCAGGGTCAATCTCAAGCCCCGTGAAGGTCATAACGAGAAGAAGAAGATAGCATGTATAGGCTTTCCTGAGAAAAGCGTAATTTTTATTGCACATCTACCGTGCCAGTCATCTGTTGTTATATCTAGTGTAATTTGTAGATGAAATAGGGATAATGAACTCTTCACCTCTATATAGATTCATCACCAGAAAGTTCTATTTTATAGCCACTCCTTCGCGACTCCTGGGTGGGTGTTGAGAATCAAGATCCACGCCCTGTTCCGCAAAACAGGCAAAAGTGCCCTTTTTTCCAAGAATTATGAAGTTGCTTATTGTACTTTTGTTTAGCACACCTGCTTATGATCGTTACTACACTTGAAAGTAGTAAAATCCTGAAACTTCCCGTGTGATTTCTTTTGTTTCCAAGTCTAGAAATATTATTCTCCTTTCTATTCTGTCTAGAAAGTGTTTGGTGTCCCCTTTTCTCTTGATTAGATCCGTGTCCTCAAAAATTCCTAGTTACGTGCTTCTTTTGACCTTGGGGATATATGAAGAGTGTTTCTCATGCGAAGGTCATGATTTGAAGATGTCTGGATAAAGTAGTCTTTCATAAACACGGGACTCAGACTGTGCAATGTTTTAAATATTTCTAAAGCTAATCGAATGAACATGGACCGTAATAGGTTTAGTCTTGTTTATCAGCTCATCATACTTTGTAGAATAGGATTATTGGAATTATTGGATAGTCGGTTGGCGCTACAGAACGTCACTACAGCGCTAGAAATCGGCAACATTTTTTAGGCATACTGAACGGCGAAGAAAGCTTTCAGTATGTCTGAAAAATGTTTCCGCTTTTTTATGCTGTAGTGAAGAATAGGATAAGTTTTAGCCAGCATTTCTATTCGTAATCGAGTGTTGCAAAGATGATTTTGAGATATATATGATTGAGTTGACTGTATTTATGCAGAATGCCCAAGATATTGTCCAGAGATTTACTCTCCTGTTTGTGCCACGGATGGGAATCATGACAACCCATGTAAATTAAAAATGGCTGTTTGCAGAAATCATTCTATCACATTTAGACACGATGGAAGATGTAATGATCCCCAAGGTATGCCCCTTTCGTGATAGTTGTCTACGATTAGGTGCGTGCATAATTTATTTAATGTGTATAGTCCAAAGTGGAAATGTCGATTCATTTTTAAAGACAAATGCAATGTCTCCGTTCTTTGTCGCAATCCTGAGTCTAATAAGTGCTACTAAATATATATTTTACGTTAATATGTAATAAATATCTATTTTACTTTGATATATAATATAGTTTCTTTATTGTAGAGTGCCCAAACTTTTGTCCGGAAATATATTCTCCTGTGTGTGGAACGGATGGAAAGACTTATGACAATCTATGTAAACTTAACAATACCTCGTGCAGAAAAAATAGTTCTATCGCATTGAGACACAATGGGAAATGTATAAATTCATCAGGTATACCCCTTTTATGACAGCCTTAAGTGAACAGATTTTAACAGTTTAAGCCTCAGAAATGAATACCTTTATTCTTAATGTGTGTAACAGTAACTCATGCTGATTAATAAATGTTTTAATTTATCACTCTCTGAAGTCAAAGAAGTATCACTGGTTTCTCAGATGATCAGCTTTCATTCTTTGTAGCGTAGAATTTGATAACATTATTTCATCAAAATAAGATTTCATACTACCCTGCTGTGTACAGTTATAGTTTGTGAGGAATTTTGCACTGAAGAATGTGTTTAAGTTTATATTTCTTATGCAGAATGCCCATCCTTTTGTGGGGAGGTTTACTCTCCTGTGTGTGGATCAGATGGAAAGACTTATGACAACCCATGCGAACTTAAACGTACTTCATGTAAAGACCCTTCTATTAAATTGGAACACCATTGGAAATGTTTGAATCCAAAAGGTATTCGTTGCTTATGATAGTTGTATCAAATATGAAGCTTGCACAATACATAATATGAAATAATGAATAAATGTTTTAATTTATTACGATCTGAAGTGGAACAAGCGAAGCTGGTAACTGGAAAGCACGTCCTTATATAACAGAAGGGTTTTATAGCAAAGCAACACTCATCTGGTCAAGACGTTTACGAAAATTCAGTACTGGACTTTTGAGACCTATGAAAGTAGATGAATTAATACATGTTAGAAATTGCAATTTTCCTGCAGACCCATCACAACTTAGTTTTAGTTTGTGTAGATTTCCTTTGATAGTCTGTGTATTTCAGTGTTATATTTCAGCAGTGGCTGTCCGCTTGTGCAACACTGCAGTGCTGCATGAAAAAACTAAGAGAATCTCAGTTCTTGGCAGATAACACTGCCTTATAAACTGTTTGATAGCGCGATATGTAAACTGATTGCATATTGAGGGCAGAATCAAGACTTATTCGCTGCTGCATGTCGGAGGGCGATGTTCTTTTATATGTCTCGTTTGACAAGGCTTTTCGAAATTTTATCAATAGCCAAATCTTCAGTTCATATGACGTTGACTGTGAAAAGGATAGCCCTTTTTAAAGTACTGTTTTAAAGCAAAGTTTCATGTTTCAGATTTCAGATTCCGGGTTCCAGATTACATGTTCTCTTGAATTAAATTTGATTTCAGTTTAGTTAGTGTGCGACTTTCACTAATGGTTTCTATCCGATTTAAGTGAACATGCTTAGGTTGTTTCCATTAGGAGGAGGTATGGGGCTAGTCTCTAATTGTCTAGTGATATAAAAAGTCCTTGGAACTAAATGTCTTTGGTTAGGTTTGATTTTCTTAAGTGAAGGAGGTTTGTAATGAGGAATCGACAGCACGTGGAGGATTGGAAATCTTTCTGGACTCTGAATGTGGCATACTGATTAGACAGCCTTGACATATGATTAGCACCATGTCTTCTTCTACATCCATTTTCTCTCACCGTTTTTGCTATGCTTATTTTGATGGTGGTGTCTATATATGTATGTTACTTTGTCTTGTCATAGTTTGTGATGGACCTTGCACCGATGAATATTCCCCACTTTGTGGTACTGATGGGAAAACGTATGATAACGAGTGCTGGTTTGATAAAGCGAGATGTAAGGACCCAAATCTTGGAGTATCAAAGTTTGGTGAATGTGGAAGTACGTATAGTTTGGATATAATTACACTACTAGTTATCCTACAATGTTTGAGTGGCTATTCGTTATATTAGTATGTCATTTCAACGTAATTCTTTGTATTAGAATTTTGTATTTAGCAGGCAGTATAATTACTCCCCTTCACTCCTATTTGTAAACAAATTTTTCAAGAATAATTTTGAGATATATGACTGAGGTGATTTTTGTTTATTTGGAATATCAAGTACGCTATATATATCAGATTAATATATCATATCAACGTAGTACTGTGTAATAAAGTTTCGCATTTCACAGTAGAATTATTCTCTTTCATTCCTATTTGTAAGCGAATTTCGCATGAATGATTTTGACGTATATGAGATGTAGCCGTTGTTTCTTATGCAAAATACTCCACTTCCGTGCATGACTTGTACCCTGTTTTCTTCTGATGATGTGTTTGCTCTCAGGGTGTTTGTTGAACTTGTCTGTGTTCAGATGGTTTCGTGCTGTTGAGTTAATAGGTCTACCCCGATGTATCTTGTCGTAGTTTGTGATGGTCGTTGCAACGAAGGCAGCAAACCACTTTGTTGTAGTGATCATGTGTGTAGACGGTCTAGCTATGTAGAAATTTAGTTAATTCAGTTAGTTCCTCTTTCTCTTATTTATGAGTGATTGCTTCAAGAATGATTTTGAAATATATGACCAAGTTGGTGTTATTTTTGCAGATTGTCCACAATTTTGTCCGGAGATTTACTCTCCCGTGTGTGGAACAAATGGCAAGACTTATGACAACCTATGTGAACTTAAAATTGCTTCATGTAGAAATCCTTCTATCGCTTTGAGGTACAATGGGGCGTGTAGCGGAACTCCGCGTAAGTGACCTGGTATGTTGTCACATATGACATATATTTCGTGTAAACGTTGTTGCTAGCCTAAATGCATGTATTTCAAACTTCCCATTTTTCTTTTGATGAAAGAGTCTACTGCTCTAGGTATTATTCTGTATGTAATTACACAGAATCTAGTTGGTGATAAGTTTTGAGTTTTTGATATTTGTTGATTGTACGTAATACACATCCTTCAAATTTCTGTTCTGTGTTGGTAAATGTTGCGGGAACATTTTAGCATTCTATTGAAGCAATATTGTGCACGAGCTGAATGATAAATGGTAGTTTTCAAGTATTGAGAAATATCAAAATCTACGTTTCACCTCACTCCTTATAGTCATTGTTGCCGCGGCTGTTAACGATCCTTCCGCTGCTACTGGTGTTGTTGCTGATGTTGCTGCTGTTGTTTTTGCTGCTGTTGTTGCTGTCCTGTTTGAGTACTAGAGTTGATGTTCTTTCAAATACCCGTTATGATATAGCATTGATATCTCTATTTTAATATATTGACCTATTGGTTCTAATGTAAGGCTTTGCCTTAATTTTTCGTCCAATTTGATTTCACATCATTGATATGTTTGTGAGTGCCCTTATTTTTATCAGACACTCATTTGGAAGGGCAGGACAACAAGTTTCTTGATTGGTTGAATATTCTACGATTGACAGTCTCTTATCAGTATCTTGTTGTGGTATTTTAAATGATAATGAGGATTAACAAGTGAACGTTCTATACAAGCACACAGTTTTCTTATGCATGAATGGAACGAACTCATCTAGCCATACTTGTCGAATTCTCTGGTCTAGTCAACAAGTTGCAACCGACGTTTCTCTTGTTGGGTTTTATTTCTATTGTTTCTTCACTTTTTGGTATCTGTAGCCCAAGTTTCTTCATGGGCTAAATTTCTTTAAAAAATGAATATTGTGTTTTTCGTATAATTTTGATAGCTTTACTCTTTATAATAATTACTTCAGAATTAAAGCACTCCCCTAGCAAGGTATTACACAGAGCTATCTACCAAGGCACCAAGTCACTGAAAGTTAGAACAATAAAAAGAAGGCTTTTTATTTTCAGATGAATGCTTTTAGGTCAACAAACCGCCTGGCAAATGACATACACACTTGTTTTTCTATGAATATAATCTATAAGAATATTAAAGCTCAAACTCACTTATATTTAAGAATATTTTTATGATTAATGCGAGGTTTAAGCTTCATCGATGCTTAGACTTTTTGTTATTTGAATGTTTTTAGAAAATAAAATAAGTGCATTTTTCACTTATGAGATCTGGTGCTTTCTGGTACAAGAATATACTCTATACAAGTGTTAATACTAAAAATTTCTGAAAATTACGAATACTTTGGGAATAATCTTAGTCTCAAAAGCAAAACGTTTTAGGAGTATTAAAGGTCAGCGAGAAAGTATGTCATGAAAGAAGTGTCTTGTTACTACACACGATCGCCTGCTAAGTGACCAGTCTATGAATTATTATTATTATTATTATTATTATCCCGATACCCCTGTCCGCAATGATGACTTTATTAAACCAGTGCACTTGTTGGATGAGTTCTCATGATTATAGATATGACAAATAAATATGACAAATAATTGGTATACAAAAGTGATATGCTGATCTGTAAATGATTTATTTTGTGGAATGAAAAATAATTTCACAGAAGACAGCTATTCCGCGTGTGGTTTTACTCTGCTAAGCACTGCTTGACCCAAAGGTAGCTATTCGAGGTTTGCATATAGGGCCGTCCAGTAAGTACGTACGTTTTGAGGGTCGGCGGGTGGGTAGTGCCAAAAGTGTACCCGAGCGTAGAGGGTGGGTGGGTGGGTGGGTTGGTCAAAAATATGGTGATTTTGAGCGTACGTGCTTTATGGATGACCCCTACAGGTAGTGTATCATACGTAACCAATGTCATTATCCGTCATCAGGAGCTTACAGTGACGTCAATGCTTAGGCTTTATTACGTTTCTTGACATAGAAGACTGTGCTTGCCTGTGCATTTGCTGTTACCATTTGCTAGTAAATTTCAGAAGGAAGTTGGAGTGTTTTTGTTGGTCAGTACGAGTCTATATGTCTTCAGGTATTTCGGGAGAATTGTCATTCTCGACTCGATATTTCCATTATCTGCTGAATCTGCTGTGAACTTGAGCCTTGGGAAAAGTGATATTGTCAGTTTTATTTGAAAATGCTAAGATATTTGTCCGTTTGTCACCAGTGGAACACGTTTACACTTTTCCTTTATAGAAAAAGGGCTGTTTATGACAGCAGTGCTCGAATGTTAGAAAAAGTCGAGAGAATTCAGTGATGGGTTTGTGAAAACAAACAAAGTCAATAAGTTCATATGCATTTAAAAAGTCAAATTTTCACGCAAACCCTACGTGTGTTGTATAGCATTACCCCCTAATACCTTTCCTTTATATTCCACTTATGTATCCCATTTTACCATTCTGTGATAGTACTCGTGGTAAATACAAACACATACTTTTGTTGCGTTATTCCTACATTACTATCACAGAATTTTCCAACACTATGGAATCGAAAGTAAGACACTTTGACGGTAATGGAGATATTAGAGTTTTTCTAGAAAAGGTATCAGGGGGTAATGCTATACAACACGTGCAAAAGGCCAAAATATTTAAAGAAAATATACTACCAAAGGAAAATTCTCTGTGGAACTTTCAGTTTGAGTGAAAAGTTTTAGCACGGTAGTGCTGTACAAGCTAAATACTCTTGTGGGGAAAATGGTAATTCTCAAGATAGTTTTTGCACTTAAATCATAAAAAGTAAAAAGCTTGCATACTGGCCAAAAACTTTCTCACAGAAGTCGTGTGGTGTGCCTTACTTTAAGGTACTTGAGATTGAGTAAACTTGATGACTTGATATTGATGGTGTTATACAGCACATGAAAAGTACCCTATAACAGAGGATAACGACATTTGAAATAAACTAATGTCACCTACTCTGGGGATAAACAACGATCTGGTTCCAATCCGATATTGATCCAAACAGTTTGGACTACTCTGACCATTCTTTCTGGGAAGTCACACTTGTATATTTGTTATTGTGTCCTCACTCATCATATGAGTCATCCTACAGTATGACGAAGTAACACGAAGGCATTGACATAAATATCAACGTCATCCATGCTAACAGTCAGGACAGGACTTGCTACATCACATAGCCAGTTCACAAGTTGCCATTACCGCAGTGAAGTAGCGAGATATTTCATGCCGCAAACGCAGGGAATTCTAACGAACCAGTAGCCTACTCCCTTGGGGCGCCATACGTATAATAAATGCTATTATATACCTCCTGTCCCATTACATACTGTCTATCATGCGAATATTAAAGGCTCAAAAATCACCGAAGTTTAAGATTGTAAGGCTCCACAAAAGTTTGAGTATTCTTATCAAAAGAGAGTGTACTCGAATACGACTACTGTCAGAATGACATTTTGACTACTATCAACCTGTACTGTACCCCCACTTTACCAACAAGTGATTTTCTAGACTTTTTTAAGCAATTTTATTGTTTGTACTTTGCATTTCTATTCATGAAAGACAATATTTTGATTTGAGATTGAAGCGTCCATCACTATGGCAAGCCTGAGAGGGATTTTACAGGGTACTTTTCAGCTCTTATGACGTCAAACTCATCTC
The DNA here is from genome assembly GCA_964019165.1 of Mastigias papua. Lineage (NCBI taxonomy): Eukaryota > Metazoa > Cnidaria > Scyphozoa > Rhizostomeae > Mastigiidae > Mastigias > Mastigias papua. The sequence goes on from OZ025285.1 coordinate 10,490,210, forward strand.
TCTTGATCCCAAGTATTTTTCTGTGGTGTCTGTTCTAGATAGGGTACCTATTGGCATGGGTGACACCCTAGAGAGTTAAGAAGGGGGGTTTGCTGCAGGCTGTTTCTATGACTGCACCCAAGTTTTCATTCAAAGTACCCAACTGCATGCATCACAGAAGTTCATACCATCGTAGGTTATACAAACAATTGATACTAAATATAAAATTTACTTAGCTAGCATATTCTTAGTGGGCTGGGGGCTGAAACCCACAAAGCTTTTCTCAGTTTAAAAGAGGATAAGCCCCTGGCTCATTTACGGTATGAATGCTAGAACGAATTAAACAATGGATGTCCTAGACTCTTCCCACGAACTATTATTCTATATCTATTTTGACACTGGTCCGGTTTATATAGCAGGTACTTGATTGATTGACACTATGATCGACACTCAAGTGGTGAAATTACAATCTACGCAAGATTGCAGTAGTCCCAGTAGGAACAAAGAAGAGATAGGGAAAGCATGGCGAAGTACTCCTTAGTGTTCGCGATTGTGGTGAGTAGAGAATACACTTGTAGAGTATTGGATTCTTCCGTCTTTTTGCCAGTACTATAGTCTGATAGCGCTACTTACTGAGTAGCAGATTTCCACGTATGGTAGTTTGTATGCAAGCCTCCAAAACACCGTTGTTTTGTTTTGCTTTTGTACCCCAGTCGCTTCTTATTTACCTCACTTCTAGCATGGAACATTCATACGCAATTTGAGTATTGTAAAGGGGTAGTGTTGATGAACTCGAGATTGATATCTGTTGGGGCAAGTAGGTACGCGGTGTTAGTGTTGTTCTAGATTTCATTTGGGTGAGCTAACTGTTACCTCCTGGTATTGTAAGTTCGGACATTTCGAATAAAGGCCAGGTTTTTCACCAACACCGCTCTGCACTTACAGTCTCTCTAGTAATCTGGGGCTGGAACAGTGTCTGGCACAGGACAAACACTAGGTGCGTTCCGTGTAGGGAAAAAGCATAGTCCCAGCCGTATATTTCTGTCGTAGGCTACATGGAGCGACCGATCTTTAGGACAAGGGTACCGTAGATAAACAGTTGTGAAGGAGGAGCAGATGTGAACATGGTGCGTGCGTCATACTTACTGTACGTGCAAATGAGAGACACGCTCTTTGTTTGTCTTGAGGTTATGTTGTTGCTCCTCATAGCGACTTAGAAAAGAAATACATTTCATAACTGCAGGTTGTTTGTTAACAGCATTGCGTTACATCAAAGACAATAAGGCGTAACACCGCATTATTTTTATTGCGTAATCTTCATCGACCTGAAGTTAATATCTAGTAATTTGACACACGAAATTGCAGGAATACGTCTTATATTATGATAGTTATAGCGTAAATCACTGCAGTTCACAGAAGAATTAGATCCGGTTTTTTCTATATATCAGATTTCCTTTGGTCCCATACGTGGCTCCAATAGTCACTTTATAAGACCACCTGGATCAGTTACTGTAAGATTTATCTGTATGATAAGCACAACCAAACACTAGTGCTTTCTGGTGAACACCAATATTATTTTAAAGGAAACCTGGCTGCTTAATGCCCCCCCCCCCATTTCGTGATGTGGTGATGTGCACAGAGACTGTTCTTCGAATACGCCGAGCTTTGCCGTCAAGTCTACGTAATTGCTAGCAGTTCTTCTCGTACAAAATGCTGCCGTCAAAACAGTATGGATACACTACGATACTTGAAAAGTGGCACTAATTGGAAGAATCTTGTTATGCCAACTTTTCGCAGCTCCTTCTCTGTCTTCAAGGCTGAAGAACTACGGGCTGGGTACACGAACCCCTTATTATTTCATTTCATTAAAATGTACCTTGCCTAGTTATAGGGAAACTATATCAGTGCCTTAGTCAGCAGGCTCTTACTGACTCTCTTCTCTATATCTTAAGTCCTCAAATTAGCCCCCTAGGGTTAATTTATTTTGATCTATTTGGGTGGTGGCTTATTGGAGATGAGGGCTTGTTCAAGGGGGCTTTTAAAATTATTTGACGCATTTTGCATGTGAAGCTCATTGTGAAATCTCTTTTTCTCCAAAAAATTAACAGAAAAGTCTGAATACACCAGTCTATATCAAGCTCTTTGTAACCCTCTGTGGTATAGAAATTTCTTGCCAGGGTTGAGTGACTGTTTAATTCTCAAGATTTCTGTTTCTGGTGTGTTATTTGTCTCCAGTTGTTGGAGGTTGGAATATAGCGAGAGAGAGAGAGAGAGAGTCACTTGTGCATGGGCTGCAGGCGTGCAACTGAGAATTTTTGAAGCCATGGGTCTAATCAACAAAAGGGGCACACTACAATTTTCTAGAGAGAATGAATCTTAAAATCATACTTTCCAGATTGGGAAGCAAAAGAAATCGTCAACAACAACAACAACAACAATGTGCAACTAAGACTATAAGCAGGCCTACCCACTTAAAATACAAGCAGTTTCAAAATTTCCCAAAGAAAGGGCATTTTTACCATTTAGGAGGAAAAAAGCAGGGGTCTTGACCCCCAGGACCACCCCATAGTTGTGCGTCTGAGGCTGGAATAGACGGGGGCAAGAATAGACGAGACGGACGGAGTGGAAACTACAACGGTAGTCAATAACACTGGTAGGAACAGATTGATGTTAGAACGCGTTTCATCTTGTACTAGAATACAACGACAGTGATGGTTTCTTATCAATTTTTTTGCGAATGAATATGATGGGTAGAATCAGCAGATATAGGTTGAAATAAAGATATGTTTGGTCCAGAAGTTATGAATTGTGCCTTATGAATGGGGCAATGTTGGAGACCAGAGATTAAACATATTCATATGTTAATTACAAATGTAGAGAAGTGCGTAAAGGTAGGAAAAGGCTATCTGACAAAGTGTTGAATATACTTAGGGCAAACAGTTATGTTGGATTGAGTACAAATTAGCGCAAGTAATGAAAATATGTTCTTTTCTTCTTAGGGTTTGCTTTGGTTTTGCGAGGCCTCGAAGAATGTTGATCATGGTAAGGAAATATGGATATATCCTATAGGCATTATTTGGGGGTGGTATTAGGGGAACAGTTGTTGGTCTAGCATGGAGCATGGGGGCATTTTTAGTAACTTGTAAAATTAGTTCCCTTGATTTTGTATTATTGTATTATAAAAAAAGAAAAGCCCCTTTGAAAACCAACATTGTGCTGAAGGGTAACCCTCTTGAACAAATTAAATTGAAAATAGAATTGAGAAGATGGCGTTGTTTGGAATGTGTTAATTTTTAGTACTAAATGTCGTTTAATTACGAGAGAAATGCTCCTGCACTGTTGTCTCTTTTTGTATGAACACTGAGGCTCGATTTGCTAAAAGAACAGGAACTCTGCAAGAACATGCGCAGCCTTAAATTTCATGCTAGCTGGGAACAATTTTAGGAACATTTGAATCGAGGAGTATCAATGCCCGGCAAAAGTCCCATGCTTATTATGAAAAAGAGTGTATTGTTTCACTTGCTCCAATTGAATGCAGGTATTTATTTCAATGAAGTAGAGCTGCGTTCTTAAAACTCATGATCATCAGGGATTATAAATTTTCTCTATCTTATTTCAAGCAGTAAATCATTATTGGCAGATCTTTTGTTTTCCTTGTCTTATGTACATCATTTGATTTAATTGCAGTTGCTTTTATCTGCTAATAATTCTAAATCGCCGTCTTTTCATTACTGCAGAGTGCTCCACTGTATGTCCAGATTATTATTCACCTGTTTGTGGAAGCGACGGGCGAACTTACGGAAACAAGTGCATACTTGGAAGTGCCTCCTGTAGAAATTCATCACTGATTTTTAAATATAGAGGACGTTGCAGACCTCAACGTAAGCAGTAAAGGATTAATGTGAATTCAGGCCTATTGATATCAGGAGAATGCAAATTTCAAATTCAAATCTCGTATTATTTCTTATCGACAGCGGGTTTTATTGTTGATGCATCCCGTTGTCATTTCTGACACTGAGTTGTTAGAATTAATGCACTTCAATATTTTTTGTTTAAATACGTTAGTTTACATGTCCCATTGTTATTTTGCAAGTTGTTAATGTGCACCAATCTTAATGCAAGATGCTATAATGAATTAAATCCCATACACTTAACGATTGATATTGAATTTCAGAAGCTCAGCTTCTGTATGAATTTTAAGGTGAGCACGACGACAAAAAAGTCAACATTTGTGCTATAATTATTTATTTGACACTTCTAATTTATTGAGATAAGCGACGAATCCATGATATTATCTATTTCGGCCTATTTATTAACTATTTTAACCTATTACGATACAGCCCATTGTTTAAATTTATAGACGTTTCGACTAAATGCTGACTCATCTTAAAATCCCATACACTGTGCTACGAATAATATCAGGCAATCAGAGCTGTGATCAGAGATTGGGCGCCTACTTTATAGTGGTGTAATGCTTGTTGATTCGGCAGGGCAAGCGTCAAGAAATAGACGTCTAGTTTCTGGTCTGATTATCTAGTTCTGACCTGCTTCAAGGTTAGCATTATATATTGACAAACATTACAGGAAGGAATTAAAGCGGAAATAAAACGACTGTCCAATTAGAAGCGACTATTACAATAGAAATGAAATGATCGTCCATTCAAAATCGATTATCTTTATAAATCATTACAGTGGCAAATGGAAACTGCCAGGTATACATAGCAATGTTTAAAAGTATTGTACCTAATTGCAATGCTCCTTTGTATATATGAGAAGTTATTTACTTTTGGTTTTACTTTTGCTGTTGTGGTGATACATGTAGGAAAAATCAATCCGTCTGCCATAGGGTGTCAGCATTGCAATGTTATATCATAGCAACAACCGTATTACTTTTAGATTTTTTTGTATATTACCTTTGCAGACGGAATAAAATCCTGATCACAACGGAGCGGGATTTTTGTCTTTATAACTAGTTTGATGTTACGCATGCAGAATGGCCAGGATTATGTCTTTCCGGTAATGAGCATATTCCCGGATTCTCAACGTCCACAAGTTCATTTGTCATATATGGCACAAGACCATTATCAAGCGTTATATAAAGAATATATTTTACGTAAACTGTAGTATTGGTTTATTTTTTACAGTATGTTCGTAAGACCTATGTTTACATGTTAACTCTTCTTGATATTAGCATTGTTGCCTGCTATTCATTTGTGCACTCCGTTTACCATACCTGCATTCCCATTCTTCCACCTTATCCATTTGATAACGCTTGTAGATTATTTCCGTGTTAGTCGTTTGTTCCTAGTTATAAAATTTCTTTCCATGCACGTTCACAGTACAATGAAGATGGAGCTTGGCAGTGGCTCCAAAGCAGTTGTCTTGACAACTGGACTTGTTATTTATTTATGTTTAACATCGAATGAGCATAGCCCCCAAATGTTTGAGAGGTCTGATCGTGTCTGTTTTCTCCCAACCTAACCCACTAATCATCTTGCAAAATGGGCTTCGACTTAGCATGTGTAGTCAGAATCCTGCATGGTGATTGGCCTTTTGGGCTGACAGGAAATTGACCTGCTCAGAGCTCTCACTGAATATGTTGTGTAATGGTACTCATATTTATAACATATTTCAGCAACAAATATGTTTCACGTCGTCTTACTTGTTCTACCATTCCTATTTACAAATCAATTTTGAACAATATCACAATTAATTTGCTAAGTAAAATAATATATACATTAGTTTTTTTTGTATTTGCTACCATTTATTTGTACAGATTGTCCAAGATACTGTCTGGAGATAGGTTTTCCTGTTTGTGGCACGGATGGGAAGACCTATAGCAACCCATGTGAACTCAAAATTGCATCATGCAGAGATCCTTCCATCTTATTGGATCACAATGGAACATGTGGCGTTACCAAACGTAAGCCATTTCAGTGATATTCCATTGTATCAATAGACTGTGAAAACAGTGTTCTACTTTGATCAAATTGATTATTCTTTCTCCTGTCTCGTAATGGAGCAAGGCTTTCCATTGTTGAGTGTTTTCTTGTCCTTAATATTACGTGGAAGTTGCTCAGTGTGACAAATTGTCAGTGTTTACAAATCAATGACTTAGCACTGACAAAGTAGAATGGGACCACGTCTGGTGAACTTGACTGCAGCATTACCTTTGTACATTTATTGTCTATTTATTTTGTTTACACAAAGAGATCATCACCTAATTGATTGGCAGTGATTGTAGAACAACTTGTCTGTAAATGACATGGCTTATAATTATTGCTAATAATGGTTCTATGCACTGCCCTTCAAATAATGCCAGACAATAGTGGGTTAGACAATTACAAGCAGCTTAACATATGGAAACTGGGACTGTCCCTTTTGCAGAGTTATATTTCAAACTCATTACTTTATGTCAGTGTTTTCTGTGACCTGGTCCCTATTTGATGTTTGCGCGATAATTATAAATCCATCTGTCATAGGATGTGAGAGACCATGCCCCAAGATATTTAAACCTGTTTGCGGCAGTGATCGTAAAACATACAACAACATATGTTTGTTTAACATTGCAAAGTGCAAGAACTCAAGTCTCAGAATAGAGGGAAGAGGCCAATGTGTTGTTAAAAGTAAGTTTGGAATAGCATTGTGTGCTCCCTCAACAATCAGGTCTTTGTTACTAGACAACTGAATTTATCGAATGGTGTTTATCCAGTGTATCCTATTTTCAATATCATTGATCAATAAATTTTACTTTGATAATTCTTTTAAATGATCAACTCATTCTGGCATTAACGATTTGTCAGAGTTGACTTTAGCATCTCATTTTCGAGGAGCATTTTGCTGCGGAAAATCTTGTGCACTTGCTTAAATCATGATGGAAAATTACAAAAAGTCACAAATTATCAACGAAGAATAGCGAAAATCGAAACAAAACATCAAAATGTCACAAGAACTCACAGAAGCACAACACTTTTGTACACTTCTGTGAGATATACACCACCCCCGTCATTCTCCTTGAAAAGTTTCTTTTAGATTTTGTATTTTGTACGTTAATCGTGTCCTCCTTAAGAAATTCTTCTACATTCATATCTTACTATTCTGTTTGTATGTTTAATTTAGATTTTGTTAATCATGTATCACTGGTATTGTTTATTTAACTGTATGTAGAGGAGTTTCTAAACAATATATCAACTGAACTTAACTGAAGTGAACTGAACAGCTCCCCATCCGCAGACTGATTTTTGCTAGTGATTTTGGTCAATTTGTTATGTGGTACATTTAAAGTAATAAAATTCACAGTTTTCATCTAAATACAGTATTTTTTCATTGCAATGTTAAGTCATAACGATAATTGTACTACTTAACATTTCATTTTAGAAGTTAGCTCTGCGGATTGAGTCATATTCTATGCCGTACCCTAATCAGAACTATCCATGATCTTTGCCTTTCTAACTAGTATGATGTTTCTTATACAGAATGCCAAGGATTGTGTATTTTCACACATTATATAAAGATTATATATAAAGTAGAATTGAGTATTTCTGTGTTTTTTTTACACATTGGTAAAATATCTTCAAAGGATCTGTGTTTACAGCTTGCCGGTTTTTTAATTCACTTGTATACTGCATGCATGATAGGTTGCGAGAGAAGATGCACCAAGATATATAGGCCTGTATGTGGCAGTGATGGTAAAACATACAGCAACATGTGTCTGTTTGGCATTGCAAAGTGCAAGAACTCAAGTCTCAGAATAGATTTTAGTGGTCGTCGATGTAGAAACCGTGAGTGTAGTTTGGATATGATTGTGAAATATAACTTTGTATTTGTTTACCTCTTGTTTACATTATGATGATATTTCATGTATGCCATTTTATAATGTTAACTTGCTGCTGAAGAATGCGAATTCGGATTGCTTTATGTCCTGGGGTATCCTGATCAATCAGGATTTAAACAGAGTCCAGAAAAAGTCACGGCTTTGCGGTCCTGAGCCGTAGGAAAAGTTTGCTCTTTATGTCGTATTTTAGGACAGTTTTGAAATTTTTATCAACAATCCAGTTTCAGCAAAGTTCTCATATAATACGTCATTTACTGTGAAAGGCATGGCCCATTTACAGTGAAAGCTTCCGAAACATACCCAATGCAGAGTTCAAAAACTTTGGCTAGTTTTGATAATCTTAAACGATGAAGGTATATGATAAAAAATTGATAGCCGGAGGAAGGTTGGGCATTTTTCTGGACTCGGGATTTAAATACTGTTCATATTTCTCAATATAATCTACTTGCTTGCCATTGATGTGCATTCCTATTTGTAAATGAATTGTACAGAATCTCACATGACATTTTGAAAATGAATACACTGCCTGTATACGACATGAGATTGATTTGAGAGAAGATAGCATAGAAATGTGCTTTATCCTTTGGTAACGGTTTGCATGCCTTTTGACAGACAACAGTAATTGTGTAGTCTTTCTTATCGAGTGAGTGTTGTTTATTAAGAACATTGTTGAAGTGAATCTTCGTTGAAAGATAATGCTATTATTACTTCTGGTTTGTATTTTGTCAACTTATTCCATCTGTAGTGATCTATAATTTCCTGAGAATGTGTTACTCACGAGTGTCTCATGTCCCGTGAAAAGATGTGTCTGGGGTTTTATTTTTTTAATTTTTTGTGATATGAAATACTGCAGGGGTGACCGGCCTGTCCACTTTGATGGTTGAGCTGAAGTCTTATTTAACGTGCAGAGAACACGGAGCCAGAGACAGACGATGTTGAGTTAAGGTACTGATCTACTGACTGATATTCAACATAATTTTACACACATATATACACAAATTTAGCTGACGAATCATTACACATGAATTACTAAATAGATATAAAAAGAAGGTAGTGGGCTGAGTAGGTGGAATGGACATGTGAGATAAACAAAAGCAAAGGAATGACCTGTAAGATGTGATGACAGGGATGACGTAAGGTGATGTCCAGATGTGGGATGACTTGGCAGAAATGGAAATGGTCGGTTATGAATGAATGATGTAATGAGGCCCGAGTTGAAGGTTTTGTTCCCGGTGTTTAGGGTCACTACAGTAGCTCCCCCCTAGAATGCAAGCGATGCGAAGCATTCGATACGTAGGGTGGAAAGCTATGCAAATGACGATAAACACCGAAAGAAACAGGATGAATAAATGTAGTAAATGTGGCGCAAAAATCATGACAAATATGAAACTAAATGCTATGGACGAACATATAAGTACAACAGACAAGGTAAATAGCAAATACTTGCAACAACAACAAAAATTGAATGAGTTCAAGTGTCCAGGTTTTCGTTGGTGAGTGAGTCTTCAAGGTTTTCTACATTGGATGACCAGGAACCAGCAGTTGTTTGAGCGCCGAGTGAAGCGAGGAGTGAGCAAGGTTTTTGCGTTGGGTAACCAGGAACCAGAATGCTGAAGAGACGAAGGCAGCGAGAAGCACGTTGATGTGTTGAAGAGCTGCATAGACAACGAGGCAAGAAGGGCCGTCCGTATACGATGCGAGGTGCCGTGCCGTGAGTTGCGTAGATGCAGTGGAGAACACATGTAGAACGAGTGCCAGATTGCTGAAGCCTTGTGTCGTGGAGGGGCACTACGGTGAGTCGAGTGCCGCAAGGTGAGCAGTTGAATCCAGAAGGCGGCGTTCGTGGCTCGGTTACCAATTTAGTGATATGAAATACTGCAGGGGTGACCGGCCTGTCCACTTTGATGGTTGAGCTGAAGTCTTATTTAACGTGCAGAGAACACGGAGCCAGAGACAGACGATGTTGAGTTAAGGTACTGATCTACTGACTGATATTCAACATAATTTTACACACATATATACACAAATTTAGCTGACGAATCATTACACATGAATTACTAAATAGATATAAAAAGAAGGTAGTGGGCTGAGTAGGTGGAATGGACATGTGAGATAAACAAAAGCAAAGGAATGACCTGTAAGATGTGATGACAGGGATGACGTAAGGTGATGTCCAGATGTGGGATGACTTGGCAGAAATGGAAATGGTCGGTTATGAATGAATGATGTAATGAGGCCCGAGTTGAAGGTTTTGTTCCCGGTGTTTAGGGTCACTACAAATTCGATCGTATTGTTATCACATAGATGCCTATGCAGAGAGTATATCTCTGCTGTGTTGTAGAGGAAATCTTTTGCAGTGTTGCATTTTATGGCGAAGATGTCTAGGATTCTATTTCATGTTGTTTTCTAGATATCATGATCTGTTGTTTAGATGAATCATGATAACAGTTCAATTGCAATTTCGAATTCCTTTGCTTGAATTAAGTGACATTTGATGATTTTGAATACTCAAATTGTACATAACTCTGCTTAGCATGGTTTCATTTATACAGCATGCCCAAGGTTCTGTCCAGCCATATATGCTCCTGTTTGCGGCTCAGATGGAAAAACTTACAGCAATCTATGTGGACTTGAAGTTGTGTCATGCCGAAATCCTACAATTGGATTGAGACACAAGGGGAGATGTGGGCAAACTAAACGTAGGCCATTTATTAATATTCTTTCGTGTTGACGATACTGTATTTTGCTCGTGCTACAATAATGATCAAGTTTCTTTGGAGTATATTTTTCATTGGAAATATGCTGATTGTGTACAGCTCTTTTCGGTTTGATGCATGTGCATTTTAGAAACTCACCCCTTGCCATTCTTGTTTATTAATTGGGATCATTGATTAATCATTGGCCATTTTATCATTATTACTTGTGTTGATTGATCGACTGATTCTGTTATCAACGATCTATGATTTGTTACATTTTGCTGTTACACAGTTGGAGCTTAAGTAGTAACTTGCATTCCCATTCTTCCACCTTATCCATTTGATAACGCTTGTAGATTATTTCCGTGTTAGTCGTTTGTTCCTAGTTATAAAATTTATTTCCATGCACGTTCACAGTACAATGAAGATGGAGCTTGGCAGTGGCTCCAAAGCAGTTGTCTTGACAACTGGATTTGTTATTTATTTATGTTTAACATCGAATGAGCATAGCCCCCAAATGTTTGAGAGGTCTGATCGTGTCTGTTTTCTCCCAACCTAACCCACTAATCATCTTGCAAAATGGGCTTCGACTTAGCATGTATAGTCAGAATCCTGCATAATGATTGGCCATTTGGGCTGACAGAAAATAGACCTGATCAGAGCTCTCACAGAATATTTTGTGTAATGGGACTCATATTTATAACATATTTCAGCAACAAATATGTTTCACGTCGTCTTACTTGTTCTACCATTCCTATTTACAAATCAATTTTGAACAATATCACAATTAATTTGATAAGTAAAATAATATATACATTAGTTTTTTTTGTATTTGCTACCATTTATGTGTACAGATTGTCCAAGATACTGTCTGGAGATAGGTTTTCCTGTTTGTGGCACGGATGGGAAAACCTATAGCAACCTATGTGAACTCAAAATTGCATCATGCAGAGATCCTTCCATCTTTTTGGATCACAATGGAACATGTGGCGTTACCAAACGTAAGCCATTTCAGTGATATTCCATTGTATCAATAGACTGTGAAAACAGTGTTCTACTTTGATCAAATTGATTATTCTTTCTCCTGTCTCGTAATGGAGCAAGGCTTTCCATTGTTGAGTGTTTTCTTGTCCTTAATAGTACGTGGAAGTTGCTCAGTGTGACAAATTGTCAGTGTTTACAAATCAATGACTTAGCACTGACAAAGTAGAATGGGACCAAGTCTGGTGAACTTGACAGCAGCATTACCTTTGTACATTTATTGTCTATTTATTTTGTTTACACAAAGAGATCATCACCTAATTGATTGGCAGTGATTGTAGAACAACTTGTCTGTAAATGACATGGCTTATAATTATTGCTAATAATGGTTCTATGCACTGCCCTTCAAGTAATGCCAGACAATAGTGGGTTAGACACTTACAAGCAACTTAATATATGGAAACTGGAACTGTCCCTTTTGCAGAGTTATATTTCAAACTCAGTACTTTATTTCAGTGTTTTTGTGACCTTGTCCTTATTTGATGTTTGCGTGATAATTATAAGTCCGTCTGTCATAGGATGTGATAGACCGTGCACCAAGAGATATAGACCTGTGTGTGGCAGTGATCGTAAAACATACAACAACATGTGTTTGTTTAACATTGGAAAGTGCAAGAACTCAAGTCTCAGAATAGAGGGAAGAGGCCGATGTGTTGTTAAAAGTAAGTTTGGAATTCAATTGTATTCTCCCTCAACAATCTGGTCTTTGTTACTAGACAACTGAATTTATCGAATGGTGTTTGTCCAGTGTATCCTATTTTCAATGTCATTGATCAATAAACTTTACTTTGATAATTGGTATGTGATGAACTCATTCTGGCATTAACGATTTGTCGGGGTTGACTTCTGCATCCCATTTTCCGAGGAACATTTGCTGCGGAAAATCTTGTGCACTTGCTTAAATCATGATAGAAAAATTACAGAAATCACAGAAATCATAGAAATCACAGACATCAATAACAAACAAGCACAGAATATCAACGAAGAGTGTCGAAAATGGTGAATAGACTCTTCAAGTAAACAATGGTGAATAGGTGCCAAGAGGCCAATCATACGGCTAACTGGACACACATTATTTATCAAATCACGTGTACCCGCATCTGGCTATAAATTTCGGTTCACCTTTCGGTCGCTATCCGACGTTTCATACTCTGACGAGTGTCGGACGAAAAAATGCTTTTCAGTATAGTTAAAACATGGTACCGCTTTTTCGCGCTGTAGTGAAGTTCTGTAGTACCAACAGACTTTCAAATGTCGAAAATTGTAACAGGACGTCATAAAGTGTCACAAGAGTTCACAAAAGCACAAAACTCTTGTACACTTCTATGAGAGATACACCCTCCCGTTAATCTCCATGAAAAGTTTCTTTTAGATTTGTATTGTGTATATTAATCGTGTCCTCCTTAAGAAATTCCACTACATTCATCTCCTTCTAGTATTCTGTTTGTATGTTTGATTTAAATTTTCTTCATCATGTATCTGGTATTGTTTAATTTACTGCATGTAGAGGAATTTTTAAAAAATATATCAACTGAACTTAACTGAAGTGAACTGAATAGCTCCCCACCATCAGATCGATTTTTACTAGTGATTTTGGTCAATTTGTCATGTGGTGAATTTAAAGTAATAAAATTCACACTTTTTTCATCTAAATACAGTATTTTTTCATTGCAATGCTAAATCATAACGACAATCGTATTACTTGACATTTCATTTTAGAAGTTAGCTTTTCGGATGGAGTCATATTCTATGCTGTACCCTTATCAAAACTATGCACGATCTTTGCCTTTCTAACTAGTATGATGTTACTTATACAGAATACCAAGGATTGTGTATTTTCACACGTTATATAAAGAATACATGTAAAGTAGAATTGAGTATTGCTGTGTGTTTTTACACATTGGTACAATATCTTCAAACGATCTGTGTTTACAGCTTAACGGTTTTTTACTTCACTTGTATACTGCATGCTTGATAGGTTGCGAGAGAAGATGCACCAAGATATATAGGCCTGTGTGTGGCAGTGATGGTAAAACATACAACAACATGTGCCTGTTTGACATTGCAAAGTGCAAGAACTCAAGTCTCAGAATAGATTTTAGTGGTCGTCGATGTAGAAAACGTGAGTGTAGTTTGGATATGATTGTGAAATATAACTTTGTATTTCTTTACCTCATGTGTGCATTATGATGATATTTCATGTATGCCATTTTATGATGTTAACTTGTTGCTGAAGAATGCAACTTCGGATTGCTTTATGTCCTGGGGTATCCTGATCAATCAGGATTTAAACAGAGTCAAGAATAAGTCACGGCTTTGCGGTCCTGAGCCGTAGGAAAAATTTGCTCTTTATGTCGTATTTGAGGAAAGTTTTGAAATGTTTATCAACAATCCAGTTTCAGCAAAGTTCTCATATAATACGTCATTTACTGTGAAAGGCATGGCCCATTTACAGTAAAAGCTTCCGAAACATACCCAATGCAGAGTTCAAAAACTTTGGCTAGTTTTGATAGTCTTAAACGATGAAGGTATATGATGAAGAATTGATAGCCGGAGGAAGGTTGGGCATTTTTCTGGACTCTGGATTTAAATACTGTTCATGTTTCTCAATATAATCTACTTGCTTGCCATTGATGTGCACTCCTATTTGTAAATGAATTGTACAGAATCTCACATGACATTTTGAAGATGAATGCACTGGCTGTATACGCCATGAGGTTGATTTGAGAGAAGACAGCATAGAAATGTGCTTTATCCTTTGGTAACGGTTTGCATGCCTTTTGACAGACAACAGTAATTGTGTAGTCTTTCTTATCGAGTGAGAGTTGTTTATTAAGAACATTGTTGAAGTGAATCTTCGTTGGAAGATAATGCTATTATTACTTCTGGTTTGTATTTTGTCAACTTATTCCATCTGTAGTGATCTATAATTTGCTGAGAATGTGTTACTCACGAGTGTCTCATTGTCCGTGAAAAGATGTGTCTGTTCCACGACAAATCTAGGATGAACCAAGAGTAATATAGTAGATTTTGGTATAATCCTTGGCAAAATAGATACATGAACAATACATGGACTGATAAAGTGATAGAGTGGAGGATGAGATAGATAATTTGATATTTATGGTCCTATAAGAAACGCTCTGATGTACGAATGAACCGAACTATTGCTTCCAACATTTGTCGATTCTGACTATTCCAATGGACTCTTCTTTCTCCTGTCTCGTAATGGAGCAGACCTTACCGTTGTTCAAGGTTTTCTTGTCCTTAGTAGTACGTGGAAGTTACTAATTGTGATAACTTGGCAACACTGTGCAGATCAATGGCATAGCACTGACAAATTAGAATCACATCTTGTCTGGTGAACTTGAAAGTAGCATTACCTTTGTAAATTTATTGTCTATTCATTTTGTTGTCACAACTACTTATCATCACCTAATTGATTGGCAGTGATTGGAAGACACATTGGCTGTGAATGACATGGCATATAATTATTGCTAATAATGGTTCTATGCACTGCCCTTCAAATAATGCCAAACAGTAGTAGGTTGGGCACTTACAAGCAACAAAACATATGGAAACTGGAACTGTCTCTTCTAAGGACTTATATTTCAAATATAAAGTACTGTATTGCATGATAATTATGATGATGATGATTTTTGTGACCTGCTCCTTATTTGATGTTTGCGTGATAATTATAAGTCCGTCTGTCATAGGATGTGATAGACCGTGCACCAAGATATATAGACCTGTGTGTGGCAGTGATCGTAAAACATACAACAACATGTGTTTGTTTAACATTGCAAAGTGCAAGAACTCAAGTCTCAGACTAGACGGAAGAGGCCGATGTGTTGTTAAAAGTAAGTTTGGAATTCAATTGTATTCTCCCTTAGCAATCTGGTCTTTGTTACTAGACAACTGAATTTATCGAATGGTGTTTGTCCAGTGTATCCTATTTTCAATATCATTGATCAATAAACTTTACTTTGATAATTGGTATGTGATGAACTCATTCTGGCATTAACGATTTGTCGGGGTTGACTCCTGCATCCCATTTTCCGAGGAACATTTTGCTGCGGAAAATCTTGTGCACTTGCTTAAATCATGATAGAAAAATTACAGAAATCACAGAAATCATAGAAATCACAGAAATCAATAACAAACAAGCACAGAATATCAACGAAGAATATCGAAAATTGTAACAAGACGTCATAAAGTGTCACAAGAGTTCACAAAAGCACAAAACTCTTGTACACTTCTATGAGAGATACACCCTCCCGTTAATCTCCATGAAAAGTTTCTTTTAGATTTATATTTTATATATTAGTCGTGTCCTCCTTAAGAAATTCCACTACATTCATCTCCTTCTAGTATTCTGTTTGTATGTTTGATTTAAATTTTCTTCATCATGTATCTGGTATTGTTTAATTTACTGTATGTAGAGGAGTTTTAAAAAATATATCAACTGAATTTAACCGAAGTGAACTGAATAGCTCCCCACCATCAGATTGATTTTTACTAGTGATTTTGGCCAATTTGTCATGTGTTGAATTTAAAGGAATAAACTTCACACTTTTTTCATCTAAATACAGTATTTTTTCATTGCAATGCTAAATCATAACGACAATCGTATTACTTGACATTTCATTTTAGAAGTTAGCTTTTCGGATGGAGTCATATTCTATGCTGTACCTTTATCAAAACTATGCACGATCTTTGCCTTTCTAACTAGTATGATGTTACTTATACAGAATACCAAGGATTGTGTATTTTCACACATTATATAAAGAATACATATAAAGTAGAATTGAGTATTACGTGAATAGTCTGTTGGTACTACAGAACATCACTTTAGCACGAAAAAGCGGGAACATTCTCGTAGCATACTGAAAGCTTTGTTTTCGTTCGACACTCATCAGAGTATGAAACGTCGGATAACTACCGAAAGGTGAACCGAAATATATAGCCAGATGTGGGTACACATGATATGATGAATAATGCGTCTATTTGGCCCTATGATTGGCCAATTAGCACCTTTTCACCATTGTTTACTTGAAGAGTCCAATTGAGAAAGCGAACTCTTTTTGTTTACACAAGACTGGGTTTTGAGTCTTAATGTTAACTGATTCCAAAACATTTAAATGAAAGGACGACCTTGCTTGCCCTATGATCTGAAAATTATCGTCTGTGTGTCTTGGCGTATTCAGGATTTGTAATAAGATGTTGTCCTATCGCCGAATCACTTTTCATTTTAGAAATAGAGTTTTTACACATACGAGGTGGCTGTTCTCTTGTTGTAGTGTTTTTCGTCCTGATGCTCGTGGGTACATGTTTTATTCTGTCTGTTAGTCTCTGTATAGTGTGCCCTTCGTACGGAGCTTCACACCGGCACGAAAATTCATAAACTACACAACTTTTTTGAGTGGTAGGAACGCTATCTTTTTTAGCAGATGGTAGCATGACCCTAGTACTATAAACCGCACAGGGCTTCACAGCATTGAAACAAGATGTAATGGCTTTATTAATTTTGTTTTCAAATTTTGATGAAATTTTTTTTAATCCAGGGCAATTTTAGGTAAACCGGGCACTTTTCAGGACCAAACCGTTTTTCCGATGAAATGTTGGCTAGTTTTTCCTTAATGCAAGAAACAAGGACATCTGCTGGATATCCATTGTCAATTAAAAGTTGTTGTATTGTGTCCAGCTCAGAATCTAACTTAGTTTTAGAGCAGATCATAACTGCCCTATGAACTTAAGTTTTTATAAGGTTGATTTTCTCACTTGGACTCTTTGTGAATAGGTGCTAATTGCCCAATCATAGAGCCAAATAGACGCATCATTCATCATATCACATGTACCCGCATATATTTCGATTCACCTTTCGGTCGTTATCCGACATTTCATACGCTGACGAGTGTCGGACGAAAAAAGAAGCTTTCAGTATGCTAACTGAATATTCCCGCTTTTTCGTGCCATAGTGAAATTGAGTATTAGTGTGCTTTTTACACATTGTTACAGTATCTTCAAATGATGTGTGTTTACAGCTTAAGAGTTTTTTAATTCACTTGTATGCTTGTCCATCATAGAGTGCGAGAGACGATGCATCAAGATATATAGGCCTGTTTGTGGCAGTGATGGTAAAACATACAACAACATGTGCCTGTATGGCATTGCAAAGTGCAAGAACTCAAGTCTCAGAATAGACAGTTGGGGTCGATGTAGAAAACGTGAGTGTAGTTTGGAGATGATTGTGAAATACAAGTTTTGTTTATTAACTTCTACTATGTATTATTACAATATTTGATGTATGCCGATTTACGACGATAAATTGTTGGTGAAGAATCTGGCCTTGGATTGCATTAAGCCCGGAGGTCTTTTTTGTAACAAGGATTTTGATACCTTTTATGCATCTCAATAAAGTTTGCTAGTTTAGTACCATCTTGTACTTCTACGTTTTAACAACGTTCGCAGATGCAACATCATTTGGATGGTATTAAATTTTGTAGTTGAGTTATGATGATGTTCTTAATGTAGTTTCGTATGTGCAGGGTGCCCACGATATTATCCAGAAATGTACTTTCCTGTGTGTGGCACGAATAACAGGACTTACGGCAACCCATGTAAACTAAAGATTGCATCATGCAGAGATCCTTCCATCGTATTGAGGCACAATGGGAAGTGTGGAGATTCCCGAGCTATGCCCTTTTCATAATTTTCTCCGCTACGAAACTGCTGTGTATGAAAGCTTTAAGTGCCTTAAAATAGATTTTCTTTATGTGAACTAGATTTGTTGATCACACCGATCGTTTAGTTTGTATTATAATGGCGACCATTCAGGTATCCATGGAAATGTCATTTGCTCAATGGTGAATTACCGTTAGGTTTATCCTTAGCTGAAATACAGTTGAATTTGCTGACATTATATGGTCTCGGGCGAATTCAAAGCTGTACTGTTAGAAAGCAACGTTTAATCTGATTGTGAATTATCCCAGGTTTATTTTGCATCTTCCACTGAAGTTTTTCTCGCTGCGTTCTTGCATAGTGTCATTTCTCTCGCATTTACTGCAATGTTTGTTTGACTATACTCTTAAGAAGCGATGCTCGATGTTGTTAGTTTTTCTTGCATCTTTGGAACTGGAATTTTCTTAAAAGTTTCCTTATTAAAAGATTGTTTTCTTTGCAAGTATTTCATTCTTGCAAATACACACTGCATGAATTATGCCGTTTCTCTAAGACCTTACGCCAGGCTGCTTTGGAAACAGGTAAACGAATATTGTGCTAAGAAAGGTGCGTTTAATGTTTAATCAAAGGTGAAGAATTGCTCCACAAATAACTCGTGTGTAGGTTTGTAGGCTCTCATCAGATCTCTTTTAGATTTCTTAGGCTCTAAATCCAACTCAATAACAGAACAAAAGAACGAACATACTGTATATTTACATCATGTATAAGTAGAGGACTGTAAGCATTGTTTCCTTTGAAGGTTTGCAGTTAAGGTTCAGACTTTCTTAAGGTTCTACTCATCTATTAAGGCTTAAACTCTTAGACTTATATCACGTCTTTCTTTAAGACTGTAGGCTCCAAAACTCTCTCTACCAAGTCCTTCACACGAACCCAATATCAATATTTACTTAGGCATTATTCTGCTGTGGGGTTCATTACAAATATAGTTTTTTCTCACATATTGACATTTACTACAGCCTCACCAGAATTTGTTACCCTGATGAATAAACGTAGTTGAATGCTTGTAAGTCGCTTTGTAAATCAAAATGACATTTTTGTAACTGTTTTATTTAGGCCCTAATCTGAGGCTGAGCATGCTCTATCCGTGTCCCTTTTGTTGGGCAAATTGAGCCTCGGTGTTCTTACGAAATGTATTCTTATTAAAGAAGAGTGTAGTGTGTGTTGGTACCAATGAGTGTGTACTATATCTTACCTTTTTCTATTATAGTTTGTGATATACCTTGCTCTGAAGAACGTCAGCCATATTGTGGTGGCCTCGACATTGCTGATTGTTAACTGTGTTATTTTACATGTTTTATGTTCCAGTATGTGACAAGCCTTGCACTAAAGAGTACAAGCCTCATTGTGGTAGTAATGGAGTTACTTATGGCAATAAGTGCATGTTTGAAATCGCTCAATGCAAGAATGCAAGTCTTCAATTGGCCAACATTGGTCAATGTGAGAAGAGTAAGCATAGCTCACACCATGGTGTGAGATTGACGTTGTGGTCTTACCCGTATATGATATGCTGTAAATTTTTAGAGTAGTTTCATTCTGCGTAATATCTTTGTTTAGTATCTAATGATGCGTGGTACACAAGTGAACTTTTCCTTATCTATTCTTCCTCCAGTAAAATCTTTGGTTGCTGCCTGTTAACGATTTTTCAAACCCGGAGTGTTGTGAGAACAGCATAGCCGACAAATGCTTGAGAGCTCTGATCAGGTCTATTTTCTCCCAACCTAATTGACCAATCATCATGCAAGATTCTGACCACACATGCTAAGACTAGTCCCATTTTGTATGATGATTGGTCAGTTATTTTGGGAGAAAATAGACCTGATCAGAGTTCTCAAACATCTGGCGGCTATGCTTGTGACAACTATCCTGGAAGACCAGCGGACATGTTTCTAGGATGCTGTTCACTTAGGTGCACACGATCTTTCAGGTGGAATAGCTTGAGCTACGCACAAATGAAAGATTTCATATTTATTTATAAGCCTCATAGCTAACCCAAATCTTGCTTCTACATAGAAGAAAAGCCTGGTGAATGCGGAAAAGCGAGGAGATGCTATGGTAGAAGGTGCGGAGGCATCACAAAGAGTAACAGCTGCAATGCGGACTCCGATTGCAGAGGTAGTGAAAAATGTTGTGACCAAATGCTTGGAAAGCGCTGCGTAATGCCTTGCAGAATGCTCAAGTGTCGACCCTGCAGATCAGGATACAAGTACAGAAAAGATCGGCACGGCTGTCCTAGCTGTAGATGTGGTATGTCTTTCTACATTATTTCTTTTCTCATTGACGTATGCTAGCAGCTTGCTGAAGTATTCATATTGACTTCTTAGTTTCTCCCAGGTAGCATAATGGTACCAAACCTTGTGTATTATTTCCGGTGTGTGAGTGTGCATCTTCAGAATGAACTTTAATATCAGAACGGCGACAAAAACAGAGAGATTTCTTCATATTTCGTGATGCTTCGTCATTCCAATAGATAATTGGATGGGCATAAGTAAACTTGGACATTATAGGATGATCTATACTTAGACATGATCGGAAGAGTTTGACCTAGAAATATTCACTCATGGAGAGCAGTGCCTATTTTAAGGAAAGTTTCCCAGACTGCATTAGTTTTTGATAAACTTTGGCCATGCCCTGTATGAATTTCTCGGTGACCACGCCTTACGAGTCTTCATGGTGGCAAGTATTAGGGGGTGTTATTTTAAGGTATGTCGAATGGTGCTACACGGTCCTTCTATCATACGATAAAGTGTTGCAAAAGGTTCTCGTAGGGCATGATACACGTTTTTTTATAAGAAACATGAGACTCAAATCAAGCAAAAGTTAAGAAACAATTAGGAAACACAGGCAGGCTGAGTTTCAAAAGTAAACTTGAAAAATCTTTTTTCGCGAGAAAATTTTAATTGAACTAGAAACAAAATAAAAGCAACATCTGTCTCTCAAATGTTTTCAACTTAAACTTCATTTTCTCTTCTAATAGTTGCTTTGTTGCTATAGGAAATGTCAAGAATTTTAAGAAACACTTAATAAACATTTGAGGCTGGATTTGACAAAATATTAAGGAACATTCAGGCTGAGGGGAGAAAGTTTGTTTCTTATAAAAAACTTGCAGTCAAAAGGGATAAAAGGAACTTCAAAATTTCAACATGAGTAGTCTTGAGAACCGAGTATACGGGGAGTTGGAATAATTCGGGGGGTTGGAAAATGTTCTGAAAAATGATAGTTAGGAGACTAGAACAAATTGGGGGGCTAGAATATATGAAAATATAAGATGGATATTGCGAAGAACAACGTAGGAAGATCGACTAATCGTGTATTGTCAATAGAAAGCAAGGTAAAGGATAGTTGAATTGTTTATTGGTACTACAGAACTTCACTAGCTGGCAGAAGCTGGAATATTCTTTAAGCTTACCGTATTTCCTCGAATGAGCGCCTTCCTTCGAAAGAGTGCCCTCTCGAATGAGCGCCCCCCCTTTATTAACGATTTGCCAACGACAACGAAGAGAATGAAAACAAGACAAACCAAACCACTCAGATCAAACATGTGAAGACTACTTGATCTACTGCCTGAAAGAGGGCCATTCCAGTCTGGACATATTCAAGGAACAGTTGTCCATTTTGAGTGAACATGACATGAATCCATTTGAAAGGCTGGCTTCAGAACAGGATATTACCGATGCTGCACCAGAATCCAAGCTAATAGATATCGAAGAAGAGGACGAAATTGATATTTTTCTTGTAACCGTTTCCTTTATATTGCTTTGTAAGCTTTTCATTTTCATATGGTTTTCTGACTGATTCCCTTTTCCTTGTATTTCCTCTCTCTCCTCATATGTTGCGTTTATGTGTCTATCCACGACTATGGGAAAGATTGTGTCTGATTGTCTACGAAATCAAATGAGTGCTCTCCCCCCCCCCTCGAATAACCGCCTCTCCTCGAGGGCTGACTTAGATGAGCGCCCCGGGCGCTCTTTCGAGGAAATACGGTACTGAGATGCTTGTTGTTTTTCCTCTGAAAAGCTAAGTTCTATAACGAGTGTCTGACGAAAAAAGCTTTTCAGTATGCTTAGAGAATGTTCCCGCTTTTTGAGTAATAGTGAAATTATAGTTGTAGTGTAAACGATTAGTAAATACGTTTCTGGTTAGTCTCTAAGTAAATGAAAATATTCTCTGGGAAAAACACAATTTCACTGAAAAAAATCTTCAAAATTAGGTCAAAGGTCAAAGTATCAAAGACCACTATCCTAAGGTCAACAGTAATAGATATGGAATTAAATACCTCAGATTCCTTAGAGCCCAAGATTTGGAACTCTGTCCCAGATTATATAAAACATGTCGAACAATATGGGGCAATTCATGATGCTCATAAACAAATGGTTCGCAGACAACTGATGTGCCTGCATGGCCTGCAGCCATTGGCAGTAGCTTTCATAATGCAATTTGTATTGCTGTATGTTAGTATATATTAGTAATCAGTACTATTCTAACACTAGCATTAAACAAAGTTATTATGATTATGGTTATAGATAGTGGGTTGGAATATGTGCGGGGGGTTGGAAACAAATTTCAAAAATTAACAATGGGGGGACGATTATTCGGTACAAAAAAGTATGTGGATTGAGAATGTATTGATACCAGTCTATATAGAAAAATTGCTACGGATGTGGTTAATGAACTTGGATTGCCTGTTGTTCATGTGCAATGCATTTATACATGTGGTATCTGCGATGCGTTACTAGATACGCGTGAACAGACCCAGTTTCATGTCTCTCGAAGTGTTCGCTCATAGGACTTAATATAATACTGTTTTCAATAGTTTCGCTCGCTTTGAAATCTTAGAAGGGAGAAATACTCAGGAATGAATATCCATTGCTGTCCCCCAAACCTAAAGCTACTCTCTGGATTAGTGAGGATCTCCTACTTGGGATGGAAGCAGATTGTAGCAAAATGTCTCAAATGAGATAAAGGAATAAAAAGTCTTTCAACAGCTTCTTTGCAAAGATTTTTTAAAAGTTAGAGCGGTGGCGGTGGTAGCGGTGGTTGGCACATTTGGGCATCCATGATAATCCATAATCGATGCTGTTTGCATTTTATCTTTTCATTTCTTTATATCTATTTATATTGTATATATAAATATGTATTATATCTTTATGTCTTTTTATATTTTCTTCTTTTTCATATGCTCTTTTTCATATGTAATTTAGCAACTCCTAGCAGCCAACATTAAATACAGTGGGCAGCACTTGTGTTGGGGTCCAGGTGAGACTTAGTACTGGAGAAAAGCTATCAAAATGGTTTTGCTGGTACTACAGAACTTCACTGTAGCACGAAAAAGCGGGAACATTCTTTTCGTGTATATTGAAAGCTTATGCTGCAACAGACTTTTCACGTGTTTCAGGTAAAGTGGTTTTATAAGGCCTATGGATACCAGGCAATTATGATTTTACAAGAAAAAGGCCTCTAAAAACCATTTTTTGATCTTTTAGTTTGTCCCTACCGTCGGTACTGTTTTATCAATCCATGCTTCACAGCACGCTGTGCTCGTCACCCAGCTGCACGATGCCAAGCTAATTATTGTGGCCGCTGCAAGGCAGAGTTCTATTTGGGTAGACGCAAAGTCGACTGTATGTTACCAAGGAAAGGAAAGTAGACAACAAGCACATCTATTTGTGCTCATGTTCAGATATTGCAAGTTTTTGTTCGTGTTCATTAAAGGATTTTCTATTTCAAAGCCATGGCTTTCTAATTTGATATTTAGCTCTCATGGCAATCAATAATGACTTTTTGCTTTGAAGCTGTTGAATTGTTTTGCTTTTCATATAATACTATATTGTGCATATTCAAGTATTTTGTGTGCTTGTTTGATCTATCGCCTTTACGAGCTATTATGACCTAATTGAATGGTATTATGTGGACCAGGGGTTACTAACCTTTTTGAAACTCAGAACAACTTCAAGAGCGCTGAGTAGTGCAAAGGGCCACCGCGTTGATAACACACTTCTGAAATAACAAAGTTGTGTGACTTACCTTTAATTTTTAGAACTGACCTGCGGGCGACTTAGTTCACTGTTGTGGGCGACGTGGTGCCTGGGCGACGTATTTGACTTTTGCGGGCGACATGGTGCCCGCGGGCGCTGGGCTGGTGACCCCTGGTGTGGTCAGTAACCAAACGTCTTGAACTAGAAAAATCAAAAGGAAGGCTGGAGAAACTTGCATGTATGTTTTTATAAAAGACCGAGCACTGAAAATTTCTTAATAGTTTCTTGACTTTAACTGTACATTTAGTGCTATAAACAACTTTGACTGTGCATTAAGTGCTATAAACAACTTTGACTGTGCATTAAGTGCTCAAGGACAGGCACCGGACACTGCAAGCTTCAACGGGCAGGCGTAGATTAATGTGGCCTCTGGGGTTTGAGGTTATCAGACTTCGAAATTACTTCCGAACAAATACAAGAAGAACCGAGAATTGTTGGGAATGATAGAGGCAGACCAGCAAGGACTGTTTCTGATGGACTTGATTAGATCGATGAAAGGGCTGACATTGAGATTCCAAACTTTATGCAGCATGTAGGCCCTATCAAGGTTATGTCCAAAGAGTCAACTGAACTTGATTTTTTTCTGGTTGTTTATTGACAACAGAAATTTGAGTGAAATTGTCAGCATTTGTTTTGTATGGTACTTGGGGGACCCCTTGAAAATTAACATTTGACCTTAAGTACACCCTCGCTTGTGCACCCTCGCTTGTGCACCCTCAGTTGTGCACCCTCGCTTGTGCACCCTCAGTTGTGCACCCTCGCTTGTGCACCCTCAGTTGTGCACCCTCGGTTTTGCACCCTCGCTTATGCACCCTCGGTTGTGCACCCTCGCTTATGCACCCTCCCTTATGCACCCTCGCTTGTGCACCCTCGCTTGTGCACCCTCGCTTGTGCACCCTCGCTTGTGCACCCTCGCTTGTGCACCCTCGCTTGTGCACCCTCGCTTGTGCACCCTCAGTTGTGATATTTAGTCAAAAGTGAAATGACATACGTACGTGAAACCTGTTGTCGGAAACTTCTAATACCAATTGTGCTCATTGTGCTTTGCGAACTTGCGCAGGCGCGGCGATATGCAAATGTTTACAGTCGGATACGGTCTGGGAAAGATGAGGAACTAGTGATTAGGTGAGATCGTTGCACAGAAATGGCTCTACTGACAAGCGTATGTGTGCACGGAGTGTGCGAAAAATGGCTAAACATACTCAGTTTTGTTTACATTGCGACAGTTGCTGCCACAGCCTTTCATTTGAGCACTGAAAAGACCATTTACTTCCGATCAGAGGAAGGACATGTTGCAGTCTACGATAAGGCAATGCCGGAATGGCTTTCATCCACTACGGAGACAGTTTTTGCACAGGGCAGTCGATGGTTATATCAACGTCCTGATAAGCTCGCTAACATAGTTCGACACAATGATGGAAACTTAGATTGGTCTGCTCCGATCTCGTCAGACTTTTTCATGAAATCGAAACTGTGGATAGTAGTTAAAAGATTATTAGGTGATTTCAGCGGACGAGAAGATTACATGGCATATCAAGTGCAGGGTTTGATGCTGAGAAGGGGTGACTCGCCAGTTATAATTAAAGGTGAGCAAATGCATAAGTTTGTTTCTTGTATTTATATCTTTGTCAATCTTGAATGTGTAAGAATGGGTGCAGAGTAACAACGCCAAAAGCCTAAAGTTGGCCCACGAAAATACGTCCCGCAACGGCATTCCAAGCCCAGCCGGCGTAATTGCTGCCATGTGATATTACCGCATAATTTTCTTTCATTTTGGTTTAAAACTTTTATGAGAGCTTTCGTTCTAGCTTGCAGATATTAGGCAGAACGATATGCAGCCAGCCTGCCTCGTTGTTCTTTCAATTTTCAATTGTCTGTAAGGTATCTATGAATTTGGCTTTGTAATTATCTATTGTTTATAGTAATAAAAAATGTACAAAATTGAAAAGTGCATCACTCATTTGGTCTTTAATGGTACAATCCCCTGCGCTATTGTAGACTCGTTCCTCTCTTGTATGAAAAACGGGTGTAACGTGCACGTATGCACGGATTTAATGTGAGCAGGAAGTTTGCGTGTGAACGCAGCCTTTTGTTTCACGAGAGTTCAGTCACAGGTTTAAGCCCTGAAATCGTAGTCTTGAATGTACACACAGAGATGCATGCGGTGAAGGTTCTTCATATCTGCCCAAGTTAGGCCATATTCGTATTAAGGAATTGATAAAAAGGAACCCCAAAGCCAAACACCAAGAGTTGATGATATCCCTTCCTGTCTACCGGACGTCATGTGTCTACATGACCCCCTACTTGCGTTTGCTGTGTCATCTGTCACTGAACTCTCCTTGAAACCAACGGCACTTGGGCTAGGGTTTGAAAGGTCTCTTAAATTCCCGGTCTAACGGATGGTTGACCATTGCACCTAAAATGTTTGAAGCAGATGTTTGATGACAGATATTTAATGAAATATTAGGCGATTTTGGCCATAACTTCTGGTCATACACCATTTGTTTGAAGATGCACCATATCACTTATTGGTAATACGCATTTGCTTGATTTCAGGTGTAGCCAATTCAGATGACGTATTTTGCAGAGTTTTCTTGTCCAGAGGAAACACATCAAATAGCGAAATGATATTTTTCGATAGTAAAGGGGAGGTTGTTCAACCAGTTGAAAAGAAGTTCAACAGAGTAGTGGTGTGGAATGCGTCTCTAGACTACATAATGAAGCAACCAGGTTTTCAAACATTCAAAACAGAATACAGTTTGATGATAAAGTTGAGCAGGGACAAGAATAAGATGGAACAGGAGTTGAATTATATCCAGGTACTTAGTAACTCCTCAGCGTCTCTACAGTAGATGGATTTAAGCTTACACACTCCCACGAAAATCTTGATAAGGTGAACAAACTTAAGCAAGATATATTACTATAGGTTAGCGTAGCTGAGCATTTAACGTGCAATAATAAGTTTAATAGAGAGAAGTAGCATTTTGGGTAATTGTTTTTTGCCTTTTAGATTAAGGGACTAGTTTTAGCTTCTACCGCACCCATTGTGTAATTCAAAGGAAAGACCGCACCCAACTTTTTATAAAAGGGTACATTTCGCATCCCTAGATATTGAGGGGCGTGGGCAGAGAGCTACTGGATGCAGAGTGCTATGGGGTGCAAAACTGATCTGTGGATACAGTTCGTCCATTTCAAAGGAACGGAGGACTTTATCATGTTTCAACTAGAACACGGTGAACTAACAGCCATTGAAATCCAATAGTGTAGAAGTCGAGATATGTAAGGCACCATCAGTTTAGCAATATCGACAATATAATTTGGCACAACTGTAAATTATAATTTAGCAATATAATTAGCACAACTGGACCACGTGAAGACTTACGTAAATTGAACTCTCAGCAATGCATCTGTATAGAGGGATGAACTGTCGATTAGCCCTGCTGTACTCTGTATAGTTCTCTGACATTCTATTAAATACCTCGAGTTTTTCTTTCAAGGCAGTACGAGAAAACGAAACTCAGCAGAAGCTGGCACATTTCCCAACATATGGTGAAGATGGTTACGAGTATACCGATGAGTTTTTTGAAAAGCATTTGACTCGACGGTTTTATTCCAAGCGTGGTGATGTTATTAGTTATTTTGATGGTATACTGACTGAAACTGAATTAGCAACTCTACGCAAGTACCTTATTACACACAATTCTGTCTACTCAAATTCTGGTTTTACTACACGGGAAGATGATGATAGTGATAATGTCAGCTGGATTGCAATGTTTACGGTGAGATTGTTTAAATATATTTACTTTGGCAATCGCAATCCGTTTGAGTAATGCTTGACTATTTTCATAGGTGCAATGTTTATCAAATGAAATTGTTTAAGTGTAGGCCTGATTACCAGTTTATATGTGAAAATTATGATCTGGCTGTACAAGAAAGGGGCTCGCGGGATCTTAGCCCCTCCCTACTTTTTTAAGAGGAGCTAGCCTTCCCTTCTCTTCTTTCTAGCCTTTGCTTGCTAATGTAAATACATCAGTCAGAATTCCAAAATACAGTGCAAGCAAGTTAGACCACAGTTGTTCTTTCCATTATTGCTGACACATCATTTCTCCACTAGTTTGCAATAAAGCACTGGGTTTTCAAAAGGTTTTGAAAGACTGGAAGGTGGTGTCTCATCAGTGCTTTGTTTAGACACGCTGTAGATTATTGTCATTGGATAGAGGCCTCTACCATTAACATCATTTACGATTAGTTTAGTGTTATGCACATATTTTTGTCCCAAAGGATATGCATTATTACCTTCGTGATAATATTAGCTTTGTTTTACCTAGGGTTCGGTATGGTTTGCATGACGTTAGTACAATCATTTTTATTGGAAAAACGATTCAATAGGGTTTTCATGCGCCGCTTTTTATGAAAAGTAGCATAACTTTATGTTGAATCCGTGGCCTGTTTTTAGCCAGAAGTCTTAAACAACACAAAAATGTTGGACCTTGTCAAGGGAATGGCAAGATATCTAAGTGGGGAAGACAACTGGCACCCATATGATGTGTCATTAAATATGATTCAAAGCACTTTTCATACAAGAATTCATGAGGATTGTGAATCATATGAGGTAATATTCTAAGGAGTTTACTTTTGTCTCAGTAGATTATTTTGAATATACCTTGTATATCGAGGAACTTGTTTAATTGGTTTAACAATGTTGTGTTTTTGACATGGAATTAGTTATGCAGATGCTAGTGAAGCCCAATGGCATATAGCGTATGCAAATGGTACCGTTGAGTGTCTAGGCATAGTAATTTTAGCATCTTTGTTCGGGAACTTTGGATATCTTGTATTCACCTGTTTACAACTTAGGACGCTACGTACCCTAATGTACGTTACATTGGGGGTTCGTAGAGCCTGAGATGCCTCCTGCAGAACTTGATGAGTTGGTTGGTTGCCCGGGTGGCTCATTTGTTTTAAGTGGTTATGGCCAAGTGTTACGTATACAATTTGTTTTCCTTGTACGTAGTCAAGATACCTTCAAGTAGTCAATGTGTTATTTTCTCTCTATTGTCTTTTGAAACTGGATGCTCTTTGCTGAAATGAAGAGTTAACTTTTTCCAGTTTTAAATTCTGCCCATTGTATTCTTGAGGGTGATTGTAGATATCTTTAAATCTAGATATCATAGAGATATTAATTTGTCCCATAGCATATGCAATATAGCCATAATTGTCATCTTCTTATCCTCATCACTCTCATCGTCATCATTATGGTCACTCTTGCCAACCCTTCAGACCGGTACAGACCAGTTGTCTCTAGAAATTTCGCCATTTTGCCGTTCATTTACGCAGGTTTTCTCTCGAAGATCTCTCTTTATTACTCTATCACTACCTTTTCTATTCTATGACCTTCCTTTTGCCCTGTCCTACCAAATGACATCAAGGATGCTCTATTGTCCTCCTTTAATTTTTTCAGCCTCAATACACTGCCAGTCGTTGCCGTTCATGCCTATTTAGTTCCCAGCGAATGCAACTGCTTCGACCTCTGCATCTGTAAGAGGCTCTAATAAGTATTTCCTAACGAGCATTGAGCAAGGGAGACAGATTATTCTGCTCACTTTTGCCTCTGAAACCTTAGAAATCCGAATATTATAATCATTGTTTGTATTTTTAGCATGAGTACACATTTCTTCTTTACCTCAATCCAAATTGGACTGCAGATATGTATGGTGAAACGATATTCCTTGATCAAGTACAGCATGCAAAGCTTGATAAAAAGAACAGAGTTATTCGGGAGAAAGCATATGAAACTATTGGTGGGTTTTTTGTTGTTCACATTATCTGTGTTTTTTTATTCGCATAAATATTTACAAAAAGTACACATACAAAAACGATACCACAGGGAACATGGAATTGCGTAGCAACCCTGTGGCCGTTACACATAAACAACTAAAAGAAGAGAAATAAACACAAATAAATAACTAAATATCTGGATTATTCACCCGTTAGGCAACTCCTCCTCCAGTGTTATCTATGTTTTCATGATAGCTTAATGAATGCAGCATGGTAGGGATGACAGATTGTATATTGACACCTCTTTTATGAAAGTGAATATATGCCGCATAACTTCCACTATGAGGATTAAAAGGTTTTGTAGCAAGCGATTTGAATTTTTAGTATCAGTGAAGCCAAAATATGGGAGAATTGCGATGTTCCGCAACATCATACCGCATTCTGCAAGACCACCGAGTCCTCATTTTCATGGAACGCGATACACTTTTGCAGTTAAGGTGAGAAGTTCCTTATGATTGATGCTTTTTATTCCTTTGTTGTCGATATGATTCCTTTGGAGCTCTATACGCAAAAGAAACTGAACTAGTTTTCAATTGTATTCGGAATAAATCCTTTCGAAGTTTCATTATTTCCTTGTTAATATCTTTATTTCTAAAGCTAATTTATCTTAAGAGTTTTATGAGAAATCAGATCTTTTTACCTTCATATCAAATCGATTGTATTTAAAAAGTACATATATACTATATATAAAGAGACATTATATTTTTTTACATCTTTGCTAATCTTTGCTTTGGCTGCTTGCTCAGGTCAGTCTGTACTGCCTTTGCAGGTTCTTAGTGTCTCGAAAGTTGCTGAGGTACATTCGTATTTTGCCAGTCAATCCACGAATTCTAACGAACTTCAACTAAAATATGTTGAATTTGGACTGATTGAACTTCACAAAGTTTTGCTGCTTTATTAAAAAATTTATGCTATCATTTTCCCCAGCTTTCGAGAAATAGACTGATTGGTTTGTCGAAGATTCTCAGAGAACTGCTGGAGTTTAAACAGGGTTCGAAAGATGACGGTGGAAAATTGTATGACGAAGTCAGTGAAATGGCGCGGTCTTCAAACTACAGTGTCCAAGAAGAGGTATTAATCGAGAGGATAAAGGAGTATAGAGACATGAAGCAAGCATCTGCTACGAACGATAGTGACAGTTCGGTGTTAAAGATATTGCGGAAAAAGAATATTGGAGTGAATCAACCATCAATTTAGCTTTTCCACTCCCCTAATACTTGTCGTAGCTATTTGGAATACTTGCTTTTTGTTGGAAGAAGAAGACGTCATGACTATGAAACAGCTCTTTGCAAGTAAATAACTAAACAGTGGCCCTGTGGATCAGTAGATCTAGCAGTAATGATCGAGTCTCCATTTGTGAACTGATGAATAAAAGTGATGTGTTTTTTTATATTTATGTCATTTGCAATTTTTCGGTATATATAAAACAGGATGCTTTAGAGGTTTGAATTATTGTTGTAGATTCCTGAAAGAGTCTTTGAGCTGAAGCTCTTCGTAGTATAACACGTTTGGAAGATGATCGATGTAGCCCTTCATAGTATGGTGATTGGTATGTAGAAATAATATTCAACTTCTCGTTTTAGCCCTCTATACATCGAAGTGCATCCTTGCCCAGCAAATGTCTCTTTCTTATGGAGTTGGACTTATCGATGTTTGACTGTTTAAAGAAGGCAAGACCATAGTGCAAAATCTTTCAAAAATTATTCAGGTTTCGTTTTTTCCTTGGGTTTCCAGGCAAATTTCTATATGACTATTTCATGTGAGCTCCTTGAGGTTTGATTGTTGGGACGATGAAGATGTGAACCTGTTTGGTTTTTGGCTTGTTCTATACTTCCAACAAATACAGCCATAAACGAAAATTCAGGACACCCGCAATTCCTGTTGAGTGAAGATTACTCTCGATTGCCTAATACTAAGGGGGGTATAGATAGTTTGTTAGGAGGGAGCTTTTTTCAAAAACTAATAGAAGGGGCCATATCAACCGGGGGAGGATTTTCTAGATATGAAGCCTGTCAATGTGTTGCATCTGCCAATGTATGCATCACTTGTCATGTATTGTGTGATTAGTATGTACTCTGTGTGAGTGTTCGGTTTGCATCAAAAGAGAGAACACACAAGAGTCGTCTTTTATTGTTATTTCAATATTAGGCCAAAGCCTCAGGCCTACATATTTATAATTAAAAAGAACACTCAAAGCGTGAATGCGACGGTAGTATCGTGTTGAAATACAGAACAAACAACTTGTACCTTGAGAAATAATTGGCATTGGCCTTTGACACTTCAACTTACGAAAATTAATAAGCGGGTGGTCTTTGTAAGGTCCCAGGACGGGAAAATACCTGAAAAGTTAATAAGTGCCCCCCTTATATTAAGCACTCCCTTATATTAAGCACCCGAGAGGAGGATATGCCAATTAACCTATAAAACGACATAAAACAATGAAGACTATTGCTATTTAGGCCCAGGGTAGAAGCACCATTACTATTCAAAGTGGGTTACACTTTATAAGGATGTACTTTATAAAAAAGTATTGCTTGCTAATTCCAGTTAAAAGAATATCTGTTAAAACTCAAATGTTTATGCAAGTTTGTCATCCTGTGTCGTATCTTTGTAAAGAGTCCCTAGCAGACACTCTGTTAGGGATTTGAGACTTCCTGCTTTATAGCCATCCTTTGTTCCACAGTTTTTTTTTAGTACGTGATGTCAGGGAAAGGCAGATAGAGCCTGTAACAAAGCCCTGATAAAGGAAAAAAGAGAAAGGAAAGTTAATTAGATAGTTGCCATTCATGTGAGATAGTATTTAAGGGAAATTGTATGTATTGGGAATATTTCATTTTAGAAAGTTTTGATGAGAAACCTGTACTGATCTTCCTCAGCTTGTTAAAGCCAGGGTCTGAGCCATCATAGAGAGTAATGCATCTTACTTTTGGCAACATTTTAGAATCGCTTAAAACTTGATAACACATTGCAATCAAAGGATTGGTACAAGTAGTGATTCAGCTGGATAGTAACAAAAAATATTAGACTAGTCACTTTTCTGTATTGAATGGGTTTTGTCTCTGGTCTTCTTCTATAAGCTATAACTGATTGCATATGGGTGTATGTGTTGAGAAAACCAAATTGAAGCCCAAACAGCATTAATGTTTTTTCGCAGCTCGAATTTTTTGACTGTAAGTTGTTGTTGCTGTAAAGGGAAATGTTTGTTGATTGATGCTTCCTATTGGAAGCTTCAGAGCAAGGTTGCAAAAATGTCTGCTCCAGGAGTGTGCGAAAAATGGCTAAACATACTCAGTATTGTTTACATTGCGACAGTTGCTGCTACAGCGTTTCATTTGAACACTGAAAAGACCATTTACTTCCGATCTGAGGAAGGACATGTTGCAGTCTACGATAAGGCAATGCCGGAATGGTTATCATCCTCTACAAAGGCAGTTTTTGAACAGGGCAGTCGATGGTTATATCAACATCCTGATAAGCTCGCTAACATAGTTCGACACAATGATGGAAACTTAGATTGGTCTGCTCCGATCTCTTCAGACTTTTTCATGAAATCGAAACTGTGGATAGTTGTTAAAAGATTATTAGGTGATTTCAGCGGACGAGAAGATTACATGGCATATCAAGTGCAAGGTTTGATGCTGAGAAGGGGTGACTCGCCAGTTATAATTAAAGGTATAGGCTATGCCACGTGTTTTTATTTGTTTTTGCAACGTATGGTAGTGTAGGTGGTCGTTTTTCATATTATACGAATGCCGTTTTCGCTCATTGTAGGTTAATATATTGTACTTGGAAAGACTGGATATAGGGCAAGTACTAGGTGCACTCATATTGAGCAGTAAACGAATTGCTGCGAGCCGACATGGACGGCACCAGCCACCACATACTGGGGGGATTTTTACGGACCACACCTTTTGATACCACGCCCTGTAGTGCAACGTGTAATACAATATACAACCGAAGGGTGACAATTAGCTATATGCAAATGGAACTGATTTGACATTACAGTGAATTGCACCATGCCTGAAATCTCCCTCCTCAAGCCTTTTCTACTCGAATTTGGACAAATTATGAAATTAGTCTTGGACAGAACTTCGGGTGCCTCATAGTGTCATCTCTGCTAACCTGTCTGCTAGCAGCCAGCTTCCAGTACTAGGCACTGCCATCTGGCCATTGCACTCTCGAAATTGTGGGTGTGAGAACCATCTCTGAGTACATTTAGATGGCAACTTTGAAATACACAATACCCTGGTTGTTGCAATTGAGGGAAGAGGAAAGTAGTTGCAGATCCAGGGGGCCATGGCCTCTGTGCAGTTAGATACCACCATGGTTTTTTGAGCCAATCTATGATTTTACCATCCAAATTCCCCCCAGATGCCCCCAGTGCTGCACATTGGACCTGGCACTAGAGGAAAGGGGCATGTTGATTGACACTCTGAGACAGGGGACCTCATGCTTTTTACAATTGCATATGTGCATGCACAGCTATAGCCTGGTGAATCTCGTGGAAACTGTCACTCTAGGGATGCTGTGGGACAGTGCTGCTGGGAGGGGACAATCCCTTGTGCATGCTAACTTCAAGTCATATCATTGACAAGTAACTACAAAAGAAGATTTTCTGATATGCTGATAGGGGATGAAGAAGTTGTTGGGACCCTACCCCAGACTTGACTTTGGTGAGGACTGGTTGATTTTGGTTGTTATACATATCAAATGTCCCCAGAGGGCTACAGAATTTGGCAGCAGTGAGACCACTGAGAGAGTTTAAATGAAAGGAGGTTTAGAGTTTAGTAAACACTGAACATTTTTTGTGTTGGAATAAACATTTGTTATCAGTGACTTGAATATATCTATTCAAATTTTCCATTGTGAAAGCTAATGTGGAGTGTGTGCACTTCTTCTCTAAGATTGTTTTGAAACTGATCAAAATTGCTGCTGCATATGCAATTGATTGTGATTAAAATGTCCACTTCTATTAAGCACCAGAAAGTACAGACATATCAAAAGATAGCCACTCATATAGTTGCTCTCTGTGGTTGGTTTGCAGCAACATTTCTCTTTCTCCGGGTTTTGGGGAAAGACATGTTTTCATCTTAGCAATTTTGTGAATGGGTAAGAAGGGGAATGTCCTGGTGTTACCCCCTGTGTGGCCTCCTTAGCTTTGTGCCTGAATTGATGCGGCGGTAATATTGGGGAATGGTTGTTCATTTCTCATATCACGATTTCAGGTGAAACAAATTCAGATGATATATTTTGCAGAGTTTTCTTGTCCAAAGGAAACACATCAAATAGTGAAATGATGTTTTTCAATAGTAAAGGGGAGGTTGTTCAACCAGTTGAAAAGAAGTTCAACAGAGTAGTGATGTGGAATGCGTCTCTAGATTACATAATGAAGCAACCAGGTTTTCAAACATTCAAAACAGAATACAGTTTGATGATAAAGTTGAGCAGGGACAAGAGTAAGATGGAACAGGAGTTGAATTATATCCAGGTATCTACTAGATCTGTACTTTTTTGTACAGTAAATTACTCTAAATGTGCATGTTTTTCCAACACAAATTTTGCAAGCTGTTGAAAACCAAACACATTCTCCTTCATGGTTAATGAACAATGACTAGTGAATCATAAAACATCAATGCTACTTGCAAAGAGACACAGTTGGGGAATATTTGCTAATCATCATATCAAAAGTACGTTGCAAAAATTTCCAATATCAATTTAGCATGCAGATCATTTAGAGAAAGTCTGCAAGAGGTTATCCAGGCTTAATACTCTTTTCAAATTTGATATTCATTAGAACATATAACTTGAGTTTTGAGAGTTATATTAACTATCTAGAGCTTTTTTCAGACAGTACGAGAAAGTGAAAATCAGCAGAAACTGGCACATTTCCCAACATATGGTGAAAAAGGGTCTCAGTATACAGATGAGTTTTTTGAAAAGCACTTAACTCGGCGGTTTTATTCCAAGAGTGGTGATGTTATTAGTTATTTTGATGGTATACTGAATGAAACTGAATTGTCAAGTCTACGTAGTTACCTTATTACACACAATTCTGTCTACTCAAATGTTGGTTTTACAACACAGGAAGATAATGATGGTGATAATGTCAGTTGGATTGCAATGTTTACGGTGAGTTTGTTAGACATAGTTTACTTTGGCAATGCCAGACCATTTCCTCAATTTCTGCACAATTTTCATATCTGCAATGTTCATTGATTTGAATACATCCTACTTAGAATGATTGCTTGTGTATGTATAATAGTTTTCAAATTGTAAATGCAACTTTATCATTGACAACAATGATAACTATTGCAAATGTCATACTGATATATCACTTGTTTGGTGTGTGCTTTTCATTGGTCAGCTTTTATCAATATTAGCAACATTATATTGAATCCATGGCCTGTTTTTAGCCAGAAGTCTTAAACAACACAAAAATGTTGGACCTTGTCAAGGGAATGGCAAGATATCTAAGTGGGGAAGACAACTGGCACCCATATGATGTGTCATTAAATATGATTCAAAGCACTTTTCATACAAGAATTCATGAGGATTGTGAATCATATGAGGTAATATTCTAAGGAGTTTGCTCCTATTTTTGGTAGTATTTTGCAGGCCCTTATCCTTTCATACATTTTTGGTTTAAGGATTGGTATATGTACTGAGCTTAGTTGTGTCAGGTTGTCTGATGCAGCTAACAGGTGTTTGTGCCAATTAATTATTGACATCAGATGCAGAGTGCCAAAGTATCTTTTATTGCCTTCTGTGATTACATTGTGTTTTGGAATTTTTCTAGTCCTTTGCTGTGCCATTCTAAATGACATGTTATGGGACCCAGGCTGTCCCATTTGTATTCTTCTAGGTGGTCAGGTTGTTCCTTTAAAAATGAAACCTCAATTTTTTTCATTGGGTCTGATCCAGGCCTGGTCTGATCAGAGACACCACTTAGAAAATGGGTAAAGAGATCCAAATGTGTGGAAATGTCTAGCAAGCAAGTTAAAGAACATTCTTCTACTGGAACTTCTAATAGAAAAATTATGACAGCTGCCCATATGAAGTTTCATAGAATCCTATATGCCAGTTACTTACTAAAAGTTAAGTATATCATAAACAATTTGTTGATTAATACCTCAAACTTTTGAAATTAGACCCCAAGTGCTTTATGATACAGATGGAAAACATGGCTTGAAATGGTATACTGTCCTCCCTGCCTCTGAGAGCTAAAGGCTGTGGGTAACCCCCATTTTCCATATGCCTGTGGTGTCTTTGGATCTGATCTAATCTATACTACAAATATTATTTTCCTGGATGCTTTTATTTTTAGCATGAATATACATTTCTTCTTTACCTCAATCCAAACTGGACAGCAGATATGTATGGTGAAACAATATTCCTTGATCAAGTTCAGAATGCTAAAGTGGACAAAAAGAATAGAGTCATTCAGGAGAAAGCATATGAAACTATTGGTGAGTTTTTATCATACATGTTGTCTATGTTTTCATGATTACTTTAAGAATGAAGTGACGTAATATTTTTTGATTGCATATTGACACCTCTTTTCTTGAAAAGCAGTGAATTTCGGCCATTTTAAACCTGTCATACAGATTGCACGTTGTTAACAGTGTGTTTGAATTTTTAGTATCAGTGAAACCAAAATATGGAAGAATCGCGATGTTCCGCAATATCGTACCGCATTCAGCAAGACCACCGAGTCCGGATTTTCATGGAACACGCTACACTTTTGCAGTTAAGGTGAGTAGTTGGTCGTTGTGAGTATATTATATTCCTTCCATATGGGTAGCATTCTCTGAGTAGTGCTTTGTCTGCCTCGTAGGCAGACCCTTATCTAATTGTTTCAGATATAGATGGTTTGGATTAACCGACAGAACTGACACTATATTGATGCATACATGAGGAAAAATAGTGGACTAAGATATCTGCTTAAGTATAAGTTCATTTTGTGTATTTAATCGGCGAGTGATGCTTGCTTTGCACAGCATCAAGGCGATTGAATTGAATGCCATCTATGAGGAATAGGGCATTGTCAAGTTTTTACTCGAACGTAACTCATCCTTGGCGAATTATGAAGATAAGGCTAATCCTACAATAGATGAGCTCTGGGTGGAATTTACTGCCTTTCACATAGCACTGTGAATTTAATATCCTTTGCTTTAGTCCCTTTAGTCTACTAATATTTGAAATTCTGAACTAGATTGTGTAGATAAAATTGTGTTTTAGAAGGTACGCTATGTAAGATAGCTCTTCAATAGTTGTAGTCGCACTTAATCGAGTCTGAAAGAAACTTGGTATGGCCCCTCTTTTCGACAGAATGGAAGTGAAAGGGAGGCTTGATGCTATCTCGTTTATCCGTACAAATGTTTTTGAATAGATTCAACAATTTTGCTTTTCAGGTGGCAAGAAATAAAATCATTGGCTTGTCAAAGATTCTCAGAGAGGTATTAGAATTCCAGCACAGTTCCGGTGATGAAGGTAGACAGTTGTATGATTCTCTAAGCAAAATGGCAGAATCTTCTTCCTTTTCACTCTCAGAAGAGTTGCTAGTTGAGAATATAAAAAAGTACAGAGGGCTGAGGGATGACTTTGTTAGCAACCTTCGTAGCACCAAAATGATGTATATACTGAGGAAACAGCATTTAGATGAGAATACCCCGTCGATATAAGTACCTTAGTAACTTTTGCACGGTACGTGAATGCATCGAATGAAGAAGCTGTATTACAGTTGCAATATATGTGAGACCTTTTACATGTTTATTACGTTCATATTTCTTCCATATTCACTTTTATTGATATAGATACTTAGTACTGTACGTGAGTGTATCAAATGCAAAAGTTTTATGGCAGTTGCAATCGATGTAAGAGCTTCTGCAATTTTATTACTCACATATTTCTTCCACATTCACTTTTGTCGATATAGATACCCAGTACTGTAGGTGAGCGTATGCAAAAGTTTTATGGAAGTTGCAATCGATATAAGACCTTGTTTATTACTCACACATTACCTCCATATGCACTTTTAAGATTTAACTGCTTTACAGAGTTTAATGGTTTTTGAGTAATACAGCATAACAGTTGGGGATACAAAAGTATTATAAGTAGATTATTTATTCATTAGATATTAACTTTGTGTTGTAATCATTTTCTGTCATATTCTACATTCATCGGACTTTGCTTGCATTGGATGGAAAGTGGTTAAACTGTTTTTCATCGTTTTTTATTTTTATGTAGTGAACATATGCTTAGTCTGTTACTTGCAGTTTTTGCTGTAGGGGAAGAAGATATTTGGAAGAAGTACGATCCTTGCCAATAAAGTACGAAGAATTTGCGGATTCCCAGTGCTTCTCCTAGCCTTCCTTTCCCTCTTCCCATACAATGTTCCATCATTGTGATCTATATGTGCCATCTCTAACGAATCTTTCGCTTTAGCAACTTCCTATCTACAGAACTTAGCATTGTTTTGGGGGAGAGACGACTTTGATTCCGTTCTGTACCTCGTTTATTACATATACTTTATAAGTGAACATAATTCTGTTTAGTTCCAGAAATATATGGTTTTTTAAGTATTTTAGCAACAATTGTAGGAAATCCGACTCCCCCTCCCCCTCCCCATATATCTCAGTGATATGAGATATAAGAAACATTAGGATTATCGAGAAATCAGCCTGAGTGAAGTCGTATGCAGACACCTTCTCAGCATGTTGCCACAAGATTGAATATATTTCATTCAGTCTAGAAAACATCACTTCACAACGAATCCAGAGCAAAAATTTTATTTTTTTATGTTACATTGGAGGAAAGTTCGTTTATCAACAATCCAGTTGTAGGAAAATTTTCAGTTAACATGACATTGCCTGAAAAGCCGTAGTCTTTCTTAAGTACTATTCTCTATCAATGTCCCAGGATCCCAGGGGGTCCACCTTATTTCTCTATAGGGGAGATTCGTGTCAAAATTTGGGGTCTGAGATTTCCCAAAAAATAATATGTGGGGTCTGAATTACAGCTTTAAAAAAATCAGTATTTGGGGTTTGAGAATTATAGCCTTAGAAAAGTTCAGTGATTTGGGGCCTACGAATTGACAACAAAGTTGTAAAAGAAAGTTGAAAAGGGATTGAAGATGTGATGTTGTGATATTCAACAGAATTTTATGAGAGTGGTAGTCCAACATATGTTATTATATTTGGGGTCTCAAAAATGTGAGACCTGGAGTAAGAGATCGAAAATTAGCTGATTTTGATTTAACTGAGAAAGTTTTATTGTGAAAAATTGACAACCAGAGAGAAGTTGGGCATTTTTCAAGGCTCTGATTTCATCAACCATTCCTCCATCATATGTTGGATGTTTGATTATTGGATCTTTTTGTTGCCTGGCTCGTATGCTTGTTGATTTTACGTTGGCTGTAGGTAACTGTTAGCCACACAATTCACCCTATCATTCAACTGTCTCTGTTATGTTGGATCATGATTAGATGGAAGTTTTGAAGTGTTCTCAAAAACAATGCTGTGTTCAGTTGCAGAGTACAGTTTGTGGCTTTTACTTATTCACAAGGATATCAGGCTGACTGTTTAGGGGTGTTGTTGGTGCTCTTGGCGCTAGATTTTCTCAGCTTCAGAACCCTACTTGTCTTCTTTGGGGTGTTGTTCTCACCCGATAGCAGAGTTCTGAGTGCCTCTTGATTTATATTCGTCTTGATATAATTAGAGATAGATGCCTACTCAAGGTAGCAAGCATGATCAATTGTCATGAAGATATCTCGCAAACTCATCTTCCTACGCCAGTTATTTTTCTTATTTGTTTGAGGCTCTTCAATATCATTTATCTTCTTGTGAAGATGGCAGTTATGCATTCATAGAACTTTGACGTCACATCTAACTGCTCGAGTACTTGAACCTCTTATTGCTAGACTTTACAGGTTATAGACACTAGCTGTATATTACCTTCAATGTTCGCGCTGGATTTTGCTTTTTGTGTGAGGAACTTGCCTTGGCTGTTAGCTTGATTTCTTCTGCTTTCGGTGATAATGCACTGTTCAACCTCATAAGGGCATTTTTGTCTGATTTGATCGCATAAATTAACAGTCTATGTGTGTACATAGAGAATGCAATGTAGAACTCAAGGTAGGTTATTGATTTAGTCCGTTTTTAGCTAACAATAAGTAAATCACTAAACAAAGAATCAGTGCGACAAAGTTTAAAAAAGTTGACAGCGAAGACACAACTTTTCATAGTTTGTTGTGGTACAACAGTTATGCTTAATTATAGCTTAATCCCCTTCGTATACCTAACCAATGCCTTTTTGTAATCGTACTGCTTTAGTTACTAACGCCTAACAGTGGACATGTTGCCTGTCTTCTGAACTGTTCCGAACTGATCTTCATTTATTGCAGTTGTATCAGGTGAATAAGGGCTTTGTAGCCTGCTAGATGTAGATTTATTGACAGGTGGTTTGTCATTTGGGCCACTCATGGTGTGAGTATTGATGGCTGAATGGTGATTAAAACTAATTGGCGGTACAATCAGTGGACATTCATAGTTACCATTCTGAGCCTCCCTCGATCGAGCTGTCTGGTTTAAATGTTTCTACTACTTTTGTCAACAAGAATCAAAGATGGACCTCTTTCTTTGGTATGCATTATCATCACTATATTATTATGTAGAAAACGATGAACTAGGACTATTATTTTACCGGGAAGATTGCACTGCCTCGTTGAAGATAATGGTGGGACTTTGTTCTCTATGGATACTGTCATCAAAACTCGTAGTACTGGTTGTAGGATGATAGCTGCTGATTCGTATCTTTTTTTACGTTCTTCTTGCGCTTGCTTTGTATATCTGTTAAGTTTTGATAATTTTGCTTTCAATATCATTTGTTGCTGAGATTACTTTTTGTTTATTAAGTTCTCGTTGATCTTCGTTTCTAGTTTTGTATACTGTCGTTCTAAACACTTTATGGGAATGCCTGATTTTCGCAGTGCCTCAATAGTCTTAAAATGTTTTGATTTTTAGCCTAACAATACTCTTAAATTATTCTTAAAATATTAACGATTTTGATCATCAATACTTCTATATATAACATTCGTATACTAAAAAGTGTTTAATGGACACTCCCCGAAGAGCTTCTGTGTAGTATCATAGCACATTACTTCCAGACCGGATAAGTGAAGCTCGCATTTGTTTATCTAAAGGGAATTCAAGCAACCTAAAAGTATAACCCTTTATGAAGCTTGAGTCTTGCGCTATTCTTAAATCATTGTTAAATTCAAGGGATCTTTGAGCCTTGATATTTCTTATACACTACATTCTTAAAGAAAAGTGTGTATCTGTTTTCCCAGTGGCCAAAAATGCTTCTCTTATAGAGGAGCTAAACTTAGAATGATCTAAATAGAAAAAGTTAGATGGCAAATACTTTCACCCAATTCAAATTGTCACTGAAGAATAACAAATCCTGAGCATTGTCTCACATCTCCTTTTACTTTCAATATTTTTGTATACATATTTTTATTTTGAAATTGTAATTTAGTAGCTTATTTTCTTTTGTAACAGGGCAGTTTGTAAATCAACTTCACTTTGTGCATTGAATACTTACCCTGTATAAATATTATAAAATGAAAATTAAATGAAATGAAATGAAGTAGCGTCTAAATTCCAAGAGTCATTTTCTATACTGTTGGGTTTGGTGCATGGTATTTTCTGCGAAGTCTTTTCCTAAAACTCCCGTACTTCAATGATGGGTATATATTTTAATCTGGATTTAAAAATTCAAATTATGAATAATTGTAGGTTTATTTGATGAATAATATGCATTTCTGCGGAAGCGGTGTTGTGGTATGTACCACTGCGTGACGATCAGCAATCCGGGCTTTTGTTCGAATTCCACTATGATACTTTTGCAGAGCAACCAATGACAATAAATTCCCGTTACTCACTTACATACTAACTTGCTAACATACTTAAATCTTGTTAACTAGCAACGTACACACTTCTTTGTTTACTTTCGTACAGTTGGTAGGTCCCCATTATGTATTCTGTACATTCCCGTTAAAATTCATGATACCTGACTTACGGGAGCTATATTCTGAGGGGACGTATGCTTTTCTCACTGACTTAAGTTTATTATAACTCTTGAATATGAAGAGAATTGAAGCGTAAGGTTTGTGTTATTTGATGCCAAGTAGGGTGAGCTAATCTT
The DNA here is from genome assembly GCA_964019165.1 of Mastigias papua. Lineage (NCBI taxonomy): Eukaryota > Metazoa > Cnidaria > Scyphozoa > Rhizostomeae > Mastigiidae > Mastigias > Mastigias papua. The sequence goes on from OZ025285.1 coordinate 10,533,571, forward strand.
CAATGTTTTTCTGATCTGATTCCTATTTTCAGCCTGTTGACTTTTATACAATTAACTACCACATGGTTTTGCGTATACAACTCGATATAGTCAACAATATTTTTATAAATTTTGTCAGCAGTATTGATGAGATTATTCGACGGGCTAGATATCAATTAGAAATAATAAACGTTCGCATCAGGAAATGCCACCCTTTCCAAACTGATCAATTGACTATCAACTTCAATTGCCATCCGTGTTTCAGAGGCAGTGCTAGCCACCAGATTGGGGGGGGGGGCGGAGTTCAACACACCATACCAGTGCATATTTAACTTACTTTTGTCTAATCTAATCTACAGAAAACGAAGCACAGATACACCCTGTAGTAAATTCTATGCCTCTCATTTACGATAGAAAAAGCTTACTATAATGTTATATTTATTTCGACTTGATTTTCATTTTGCCGTTCAGGTACTTTATATCAATCTTCGTACATCAGTCAAGTAGCTACATATTGCGAACTAGATGCACGTCTCACGGAAATTTCTCCGTGATGATGGAAAACAGTGGCCTTCACATGAATGATGTAATATCTATAAAACAAGACATCGACGCAGACATGTGTAAATTTGAGTGTATAATGACAAATGGTTGTAAGTCATTTACATACAACGAAGACTATTTGAAATGCCAATTATACAAGAAGTCAGACCAAGACCCACTTGATAACAGTACACTGACACACATGAATGGATGGACATACCGAACAACATCATATAGTATACCTGAGGTATGTATGTGTTACAAGTCATTAGCTTACAGGGGTTTAGAAGGAGAGAGCCGACAAGTTTGTGAACATGACGCACATCTGTGTGTGTGTGTGTGTGTGTGTGTGTGTGTGTGTGTGTGTGTGTGTGTGTGTGTGTGTGTGTGTGTGTGTGTGCGTGTGTGTGTGTGTGTGTGTGTGTGTGTGTGTGTGTGTGTGTGTGTGTGTGTGTGTGTGTGTGTGTGTGTGTGTGTGTGTGTGTGTGTGTGTGTGTGTGTGTGTGTGTGTGTGTGTGTGGACTAAAAGCAGTTTCAAATATCTATCCTCCAATGTATCGTAAGGCTATTGCCTAGTTGAATTTTCATATGCAGAGCTTTGTACAGTACATTTTGACATATTTTATTCGATTCATTTTGTTTGTTAGTGACATTTGTATCTTAATTTATCTCGGTCGTCTAGCTTCATAACTCAAGAATAATGTTAGGAAGATAGTAAACAGACTGATGACAGCTATTCTGGTTATATTCTGGTGGCTAGATACCTGTGCAAGTGCATTCAGTCTTATTTGTAATATTCAAATTGACATGACTTATCTCTTTTCACTAAATCATATCGTAATCCTTGTTTTATTCTCAGGTGGGACTAAATTGTGAGAAGAAAAAGCCGTGCAGAAAAGGGCAACTATGTATGGACATCTGTGAGTGCCCAGGATACCATTGCTCTGGTGTGTTCTTCTAATTTTTCGATGTGCTTTCAATTATTCATTCTATCTATCTATCGTATAGTTTGGATCACTTTATGGTTATGTCATTCCCCCCTTAACATTGTATGGTTATGGTTATGCCATTTCTTTCGGCAGATCCCTTTAATGTTTTGTATTGTACTGACCTAGAAAGAAGAATTAAATGCAACGGAGAAGCAGACAGCTCATGGCTTTTTTACCTTTATAAAGTCGTACAATTTGCGAACAAGTTCAATACAGAAACTTAAAAGTTTAAACTGACATTCTTCACTCGTAGTAGCCACACCCATTTTTTCGGCAAATTTTAGGCCTTACAACCCCCAATGAAAATTTATAGCAATGGCCAGTTGTGTATGGATATTTACGAAAACTCGATAAATGAGCAGATCCACCCTTCCTATTTATCGACTTTTCAGTTTATCATGGACCCCTCTGCGTTTTAGTTCACCTTGGACTTGTTTGAGGTTCTCTATCAATTCTTGGAAAATTTGGAAATTCGGATATTTAGTAATTATATTTCTTAGCCTTAAAATAGTTTATTATTACTCGAAGGGCTACAGCTTTCGAAGAATCTCCGACTCTTTATGTACATGAAGTACCCAAAATTTATGACTGTGCTGGTATCTTGAAAATATAGCATATATTTTTCAATTCCCTGGTTATATCATTTGTTATTGTTTATATTCATCGTCTTTTCAACGAAAATAACTTACCTGAGTATTTGTCAGGAAGCACATAGGTCTGAAGCACTCATCCCCGTAGAATTGCTGCGGGTTTTCAAGAAAGTAAAAAACAACCTTTTATAAGTCTATGTTTTTGGTATTATGAAGTGTTTCAAAATATCTTCTGATTATCTGGACTATGGTTGAGCTATTTTATCTATTTTATTGAATGAACTATTAAGTAGCGATTGATAAGATTAGGTAAGTATGGAAGAATGTATGGAATGAATTGAAGGATGCATAATGCCCAAATTGTATTTGATTCGCCAGATATAAATGAATGTGCCAGTCAACCATGTCAAAATCGCGGACGATGTATTAATGGTGATAACTATTTCAACTGTGAATGTGTTCCTGGATTTACTGGAATAGTTTGTGAAACGAGTAAGAATATTTCATTTTCATAGTGTGTTTCGGAAAATCATGTTTGTCTTACTTCATCTGAGAAACTATCTTTGGAGCCCTACTGAAGTAGTATCGAAACTTTTACTTGTGCGCAATGGACCAATCCTCTGGCTGCTAACATTTTAGCTGTTTTCAAAGTCATAAGTATTGTTCCCCTTAACCCCTGAGAGTATGAAAAATCCGTTAGTTTACTACACCACGCCCATTGTCTTTAGACAACAGGGATCCTCCTTAGACGATTAAAGTATTCAGAAAGACGCCTCACCCCTACACGTATTTCTCTTGGGTGTTGGAGTTTGTAGATTTGAAAAGATTCAGATTTTATCGTAAGAACTTTGCTTACATTCAGATATCAACGAGTGTGCTAGCAGTCCTTGTAAAAATGGAGGCATTTGTCATGATGCTTTGAATGGATATTCATGTGCATGCCAGACTGGTTACATGGGAATACATTGTGAGCTAAGTATGTGTCTTACAATTCGAATGGCTATTTGATAATGTAGCCTTATTTTCAGAGCGATACCTTTGCATTCATATATTTGCAATCATACTGAACTTCAATTTCGCATCCTGTTACGTTGTGTAATTATGAGCTGAAAGCAATACAAACACTATAATTTCAATTAAAGAGTCTGGCTTTAATTCCGAAGATTTTTATCCAGCAAGATAGGAAGAAGCTATTCTGGGAACAGTTGCGCAGTTTCAAGATTGATGTAGATGGTAGTTTATGTAGAAACAGTTGAAATTGATAATCGATGAAACATTTGTCAACCATGTTCAAAGCCTATGATAAGCTTGGACCTTCGGCTCGTAAAACTCTTAGATCTATAGTTTCTTGACCGGAGCTTGAATTATTCGAAAAGGTTTTTTCTGAAGATTCTGACACACTAGCGATAATCGCTCAGTTTTACTGGATTTGATCTGCTATCCATACCTTATCTTATTCTTCGTTGTCCTTTATCTTATCCGTATGGAAGAATACAAGGAATGAATGGAAGGACATTTGATATAAATCCTTCAATTCATTATGAATTGATATAAATCCTTCCCATTATGAAAATGAAAATTTTTTACTCGTTTCACAAAATATTCCAGTTATCTGTGAAGGAGGATTGTGTAGTGTTTATAGTTATGTATGAACTTGAGCCTTATGACATTTTACTTATTGAAATAGAGACCATTCCCCGGGACACTAGAGACGGTCATGTTGAGTATATACTTGAAATTATGCAGTTAGTTGAGGTCTGTTTTGTTGTGTATAAGTTGGTTCTCTCCATGTATGATTACATACGCTCCAAAGCATACCTGTACTAGATACGTAGGTACAGTACAGATAGCACATTCTATTCGAGGTGAAACTTGAATCTGCATCCTTGGTGATTGTCTGATAAGGGAATACCCTATTTCTCTCACTACGCAGTTACATACTCCCTTTATATTCCCTTCAGTCTCACTACACGTTCTTTATATAGGAAACAAACTTTCTCACTTCAATCTGATTTTTTCTTAATGTTTTGTCAAATCCAGGTTTAAATGTTTCTAAAGTGTATTTTAAAATTCTTAAAATTTCCTATAGCAGCAGGGCAACTATGAGACAAGAAATTGAATTTTAGTTTCAAACATTTTAAAGATGAATGTTGTTTGTATTTTGCTTCCAGTTCAATTAAAAATATTTGTGCAGAGCATTTTTCAAGTTTGCTTTTCAAACTCAGCCTGCCTGTGTTCCTTAGTTGTTTCTTAATTTGTTACTGATTTGAGCCTCATGTTTCTTATATATTTGTTTCTTATAAAAGACAGCGTGTAGCTCAAAATCATGCCCACAGTGTAGCTATTTTCGTTCAATTTTAGTTACCGCATGCGCAGAACACCGAATATTGTCCAGTGCCACTAGGGCTGTATCTTTTTACGATGGAACATTGGGGTGTGACAATGAACTAGAGACAGGATGGTACAGGTTTGTCAGTCCTGCAGGCACCGAGATGCTGTCACATGTACCTGAGGGATTTGGGCTTGCGAAGAAATTTCACTGTCAAACTCATGCGGGAGGATATCTGGCTTCATCGCACCCGGCAATTGACGATGGTGTTGTGACAAGCAGGGTATGCTTTTCATGGAAGGGGAACCCTTGTTGGCATAATAAGAATATTCAAGTGTTTAACTGTTCTCAGTTTTATATCTATTATCTATATCCTACAGCTGTATGCGAATTAAGATATTGCGGAAACCTTTAAGTAAAACCAAAGCTGATTATAGTAACGATGAAGAATAATGTGTGATTCTAGCAAGCTCCAGCACTAGAAAACCATCACAAATATCATTAATTTTGATTCCTTAGTTTGCGGCTGAATGTTAAATGAACTTTTGAATCTCTTGGTATCCAGATAACAGTTGACAGAGTTAGGTAACGCATGCTATTTTGCAACTTAAAGTTGTTGCTATTATTATTAATTTCTTATTAGCTTTTAAGTAGTTGAATATATGTAGACAATTTATACCACGTAAAATATCATGAAATTGGCAATATTTTTAAAGTCAAAATACATCTCGCTTTAAATAAAATAAAATACTTGTAAACATATAACTGAATGCATTTTAATAAGGTAGTATGTTAGAGCGGTAGTTCCCACACTGGGGTCCGGGTTCTCTTAGGTAACCACGAAAGCTCCCAGGGGAACCTTGAAATCTTTCAGGAGGACCGCGAACGCTTTCGGGGGGCCGAGATAGGTTACCCGTACTTGTTCAACTCGTTGCTTTATTAAACCTGTATTATTATAGCTTATTTATTCCTCTGAGGGACACAGCTTCGAAAAAGTGCACTATATGAGACCTCCACGGAAAATTTTAAGAAAAGTTTGGGAACCACTGCGTTAGAGGGATGGGTTAAGTTACTGTTTAATACAATTCTTGCATGTAAATTTATTGTTCACCCTTCCATTCTTTTATCGCCCTGCTGAACTATAATAGTTCAGTTTGATTTTGCCCACATCTGTTTGCCCAAACTGAAATACGGTGTGCTCTTATGTAGATATTGGTGGATATGATTCTAGTATTAACCTTCCAGTAAACGCTTGAATTCACTCAAATTGAAATTAGGCTCCAGTCTGTATAGACGCTTTTTTATGAGGAACCACTTTAAAAGGAACTTACATGTAGAATGCCGAAACATTTAAAGAACTTATACTACTAAAGAAAAATTCCCTAAAGAACTTTTCAATTTGAACTATTTCTATAACACCAAACAGTCATGAATTAGGAAGTTGGTTCCAATCATTTGCAGCGAAAACAGCATAGATTGTTTGCTATGCTTGTGTTAAGTCCTTCATTTTTCATTGATCTTGCGTTACAACCAAAATTACAGGCAGAATTCAAGACTTACATGTTTTCCTTGTGTCTGTACCATTTATATGCACTAATTGAGCGCTGAAAATAAAGGAACTGTGAAAGAACTTTTGGCACTACAGTTTGACAATTGGAGGTTCTTAGCCGTTCAGAGATTTGGGACCAATGCGTTTCAGGACAACTTACATACCTTAAAGAGTTAACAGTTATTACCCTTCCAGGCTAGGAAGGTTGCAAACTAACATTGATTCGTAAACTAAAACCGTGTGATAATATGACACTTTTGCTGTTGTGTTTGTCTTCTGTAGGTTTTGTTCTTTGTGCTTCAAGTACGACGGAGCTTTGTTGAATGGTTTTATGGGGAAGTAACGTTAAGGAGAAACAATGTGACATATCTTACGCTGTAGTTAAATATAGTTGCAGACGATTAATGCAAGTGGAATGATATATTCAGGGTTATTTCTGCATAATTATCAATATAAACAGCTGTAAAAAGACGTCTTTGAAAATTATTAAATTCAAATATTTAGAAATCCAGACGTTCTTTGTTAATGGAACATATTTTAAATATGCCTCAATAAAAATAGTTATATAGCAGACTGCTTTAAACGAATTGAATAATCCATATCGCATAGCATGAACTCAATACCGTATGGTATTTTCTTTATTTTTGCAACTGCAACACACCTTTTCTTCTTGCATTGGTTTTTCATTATCTTTTCAACTGATATGTTCTTTCTGGCGCATTGATCTACTTGTGTATTAAACTGCATCTTGCAATCAAGAATAGTTGCTGATCATTGTCTTAAAAAGTCATGGAGTAGTTCTTTCAACAATTAATGCAATACTTTACAACTTCTACAAACCCATTTCCACTTACATTCGGATTTCGTATTTTGCATGCGAACTAGTTGTTCCCAATCCACATCCGAACGTTCGCGTATCGGAAAACGCTCGCGTAAGGACTGGGAACTGTGATGTTCGCATCCGAATGTAAACGGAAATGGGTCTGAAGGCACAAGGATAGTGTAGTGCCAATATAAGGGAAAAGTGTTTAGGCTATTCCATGCGAAACGTTTTTTAACATCAGTTTTGTATTGACAGTACCTGCAAAAGCTTTTTCCTCTTCCAGTGAATTATGTTGTTGAGCATCCTTACTGCCATACTGTCGAACAGGACCTAAAACAAGTGTAGATCTGACTCACATTGTGGAGACCGTTGCTCTGTAATTGGTGAAAATGTACATTATGAATCTCCATATGTGTCTTATTTCAGACTCTGTGGCAGCAAGAAGAAATTTTGCGGTTCAAAGCCTGAAGCGTAATTCTGACGTAGTATCCCAGGATTAGGTACTACAGAACTTCACTACAGCACGAAAAAGCGGCACCATGTTTTAGTATGAAACGGCGGATAGCGACCGAAAGGTGAACCGAAATATATAGCCAGATGCGAATGCACGTGATATGATGAATAATGTGTCCAGTTAGCAGTTGCCAAGTGGCGAATCATACGGCTAACTGGACGCATTATTCATCATATCACGTGTATCCGAATCTGGCTATATATTTCGGTTCACCTTACGGCGCTATCCGACGTTTCATACTCTGACGAGTGCCGGACGAAAAACGCTTTTCAGTATGCCTAAAACATGGTGCCGCTTTTTCGTGCTGTAGTGAATAGCCTACGATTACCCTTTATGAAAGACCTCGTTCCAATTAGCATCAAATGTATGCAAATGAATTTTCACTGTGTGCTATTTGCAAGCCACCGGTAATTTACCCGAGGTTAAATTTTGTTGTTTACATACAGTGTGCTTAATTCTGCTCATTGCTTTATAGGTTTTAGTTTCAAGTGAATAGTAAACGATAATGTCAACCGAGTCGCAGATAATTCTTTGAAGCTCACGTTGTTCGTAAATGCAAGTTGACAACACGGTTTAATTATCAGAAAGCCTTTTGTTGTCTAATTGCTTATCCAAAATGTATTGCGTGCATTAATTCTATTTCTACTCTGGTTTGGTTTCTCGAATAGATCATTTCTTGGATCCTGCATTAGTTAGGAGCACGTTATGGATGCAAAAATCAAATTTCACAGGTAAGTGCGATCCAGGAATTAACTAAATTTGCCTTCAGGCCTATAAGAATGCATGCTCATCAGGTAAAATGGCAGTGCCGTGTCTTAATAAACAAAATGTTTGTTTTTCGATTTGAAAGGTATGGAGGGAGATTTGTGCTTGGGTATTTTGTCCAATAATATATTTGCATAAATGTTTATATCAGGTTGCCTTTACTGTTACTTTATTTTATTTACAACTTGATTGTTTATGACACCGAGATCATTTCATGTCAAATCATCCAGACCACGGCACCTCTTCCTCTCAGATTTTTTCCAAACTTTTGCCATTTGCAGATATGGTTGAGATATGATAACTTTGAAATTTAAAGGTCGCATTCAATGCCGTTCTTGAGAGCTTTAAGTTCTTACCAAAATCACCATTCCGCCGAAAATCCACCTGTTTTGAATTCATTTGTTCTTAACTACCATAACTCAAGAACGGCAATGAATAAAGCCTTTAGATTTTCATGGTTGCATATTTTAACCATACCTACAACTGGTAAAATTTGGAGAAAATCTGAGAGGTAAGGATGTCATGGTCTGGATGATTTGACATGGAATGGCCCACCAATAGCATTGTGTGTAAGGGTGTAAACACATTTGCGGAATTTTCATAACATTTTTTTCAGCCATGGTTGTCCACAAAATCTTAAAGTTAATCCCTGGTCACAGCGATCCCCATTGTATTTCAGAGATGTGATGCAACGGAAATAATTACCAACTTTTCGTATTTTAAAAAATATAGGCCTTATCTTATTGCTATATGTTTCTATAGAACCCTGATGTGTCTAAAACTTTTTTGCTAGGTTTCTTGTAGTGATGATACTCTGCCGATGCTATTGCTACATATTACGTACTAAGTGCACGTCTCACGGAAATTTCTCCGTGATGATGGAAAACAGTGGCCTTCACATGAATGAAGTTATTTCTATGAAACAAGACATCGACGCAGACACGTGTAAATTTGAATGTATAATGACAAATGGTTGTAAGTCATTTGCATACAACGAGGACCATTTGAAGTGCCAATTATACAAGAAGTCAGACCAAGACCCACTTGATAACATCACACTGACAAACATGAATGGATGGACATATCAAACGACATTTTACAACGTATCCGAGGTATGAGATAATTTTTTTATTGAATGCATGCATTTTTTAACACATAAAAATGCAAAGAAAATCAGTGGATAGACTGATATAGACAAGAAACCCTGTATGATCGACTTTCAAATTGTTGTAGATTGCAGACCACAGGATAGTTGCAGTTGCATTCTCAATATTGCTAATACCGTGTTGTCTACAAATAGATATAATTCTTGTATTAGTATGGCATGCTCATAGAAATAGTAGGGAAAGCTATGGTTGAAGATAGAGTGCTGATTCCAGGCTCTATCAATATGATATTTAGACAGAGATGTTCAACCCAATGAGCAAACTTGTGAGTATGTGTACTTTTTATGAAGAAACTAGCCATCCTGAATTCTTCAGCTAATTTACAAATGATAAAGAGTTGCAAGACGTCAGGCCTCAGTCTGTTTCACAATTTGCCAATCTGCATCTCTAAGCAGCTGATGCAGACCTAATTACACGGTTGGTCTCGCCGTTGCTTCTTCAGTGCATTACTGTTCTTGTTTAAAGGTTGGAGAGAATTGCAAAGAAAAGCGACCGTGTGCAACTGGACAAGTGTGTATGGATACTTGCGAGTGCCCTGGATACCAATGCTTAGGTACGGGAACTTGTGCTATTTCAAATTTTTTGGCTTTTAGGGTATTTTTGCGTAAATCAGCATGCATTTTTGCCAAGTAAGCTGTTTTCCCAGTTACGAACTCTTTATCGTCAACGCAAAGCAGAATTTAAGTTTGTATAGAAAGCTTTACAAGACACTTAGGTGGACAGATGATCTTCTTGCCAAATAATTAATGTCATTATATTCTCACTTCTTGGATGTCAGCATATTCTCATTTTTAATAAGCGCATGTAGTTAAGGTTTCTAGTAATTGAACATGCTCTTAAGGGCTTTAATTTGCTTGACAGATATAAATGGATGCAAGAGCAATCTATGTCTCAATGGAGGCGCTTGTGCTATTGCTGCAAATGGATATAAGTGTGCCTGTGCCAAAGGCTATTTTGGACAGCATTGTGAAATACGTAAGAATGAGTTGCTATCAATCCTATAAACCATAGTGCAATCTAATTTTATGCGATTGTTTGCAAAGCTCCATCATTTTTACATGGCTCGATGGAATATCATAAGAGTGATATAACAAATATATGTACGTATTTTGATAAAAGTCTTATATATAATCTTACATCTTGTAGAAGCGTTCTTATTACAGTACTATATTTCATTTTATTTTCCATTTCAAAAATTTACCCTGGAATACCATCAAGTTAAATAGACTGCTTTCCAATTTTACCAACAAAAGAAAGACAGTAGTTTATAAACCTTACGTTAAAGGAAATAAATCTATTTGCAACTATATGATTAAAAATAGTTACTAAATTTGATTGAAATACTTAATAATTAGAAAGACAAAGATGCAGGTCAGATTTATGTAGGTATCATAGAATTCGTAATCATGTCATCTACGTATCATGGATCAGATATCTTAGAATTTATTTACTTTACGTGAAATATTAAGAGTGCAAAATTACATTATGTGGAGTTATGTTCCAGCTCCTGTTGGCTGTGAGAATTCAACGTGCAAAAATCAAGGCACTTGCAAAATGAGAAATTCTGGAAACAGTTATTGTGAATGTAAGCAGGATTTTGGAGGGGAGTTTTGTCAGTATCGTGAGTAGACGTTGAAGTGATTTCATTTTAAATTTTTTTACGCCCTTTTATCCCATCAATGCAATTACATTACTTTTCTGGGGAGTGGTAAAAGCTTTACAAGGCTTTAGAACTACTAATGTGTTAGTTCTAGTTCCAATATATAAAATAAACAAAATATAATAGGAGTTATAAATGAAAAATTTTGCAATTAATAGTAGAGTGCTTTTTAGTTTTGATAGCTCATCTAAATGTGAAGTGAGAGCGCGCTTTTTCAGTTTTCAGTGTCAAATCTTTCCACAGATAATCACCACTGTAAAAAAGGCTTTTTGTCAGTTGTTTTGACGTAGGGTTTGCATCTGCAAGAGAGAAGTTTGTCTGTCTGGAATGGACTTTTTTCGAGGCATCTTTCTGCGTTCCTGATATTCATAGATAGGTGCACAGTGTAAGCATCACTTGGGCCTAAATTTTTATTTGATCTCCGCTGCAACATATACTGAGCCTTCTTAACTCTACTGGGAAGGAAGCAGATTTTTCTTGCTTTTGCAATGCCCTTAGCTCACTGAGAGGTCTTTGAGGTGGTACAATATGGGCTGGCATTTAGAGCCCGTCGTTCCCTGGTGTAAATAGGTCCTAAAGTCCATTGCACCACTTTGGCCTTAGGAAATCTAGCTTCATACCTTTGTACTTGGCTCCTTACAAAATCTGAGTGCATGTCGTAATGGCTATAAAGATATCAACCAATGTTATCAAAGCTAAATAATTAATGAAATAATATAATATTGATGGTACTGAATAATATTTATTGATTTGCTAAGAATGTTAGTGATCTTGAAGCTCTCGCTAGTTATCAACATCAGCAATGCTGTTATCGTTTTTCTGGCTTTGATTGCTTCCAATTTAATGCTACTGATAGAAATTGAAGATATGTTGTTAACGGGCAATGTTACATAAATTACCTTCACTGATAGCGACAAACATATCACTTGAGTTTTGTAACAATCGTGTCTTGTGTGGTTTTCTGTAAAATTTAAGTCCCTTTCAACATTCTTCAAGTTAAAGGGGATTGCAGAGAACATCCGTGCCAGAATGGATTTTGCAAGCATCACGATCATGGATTCCATTACTGCGAATGCAAAAGTAACTATGCTGGGAAATACTGTGAACACAGTGAGTCTCTCCAAGGTTTTACATTTATTCTACCTTTATCACAGTGCATGAAGGGAGTAAATTAGTAATCACTAACTGATTGATTATGTAGCATCTCATGGTTTGACTTCTCAACAGAATTGACTGTTTCATTTGTTAATTCGAGATATACGTTGTGGATATTTAATTCCAAACACTAGGGAGCCTTCTGCATTTCCAAATATAAAAAAACCGACTCTCTTTCATTGGAACTTGAAGTTTTTTCAGCAATCCCGGATATTTGATGAGTTTAAGAATTGTGGCTTACAGAAGAAAGACTTAGATATGTGGTGTAAAATACTTTCAGTTGATTATTTAAATAATATTTGCAAACATGCATTGATATTCATATTCGTCCATGTAATATCTTTAACTAGTTAATCAACATTCATCGCTGTTCGAGTAGTATTCTTGTTAGTTAATATACGTTCATTTGCATGTTCTTTAATCGTTGGCATATTTTCTTGAGAGTGCTAGTGTTCCTAGCATTATCTAGAAAACAGTAATTCATCACGAAGAAACTTTAACCTAGTGAACTTTACAGAAAGAATAACACTTAATATTGCAACTTATTTTTTATATTTTGAATTTTAGAATGGAAGATAGGCTACCGTTGTAGCTCTTATACTTCTGTGTCCATTTTTGCTCTGTTCAGTGGCCTATATGAATGCTATAATGAGTGCTTTGCAAAGTCAAAGATTGGCTGCGTTTCGCTTGCAGCGTATGGCAGCTACGGTATATGCTACTGCGGCAAATCAAATGGATACGGTGTTTACCGCGACCTGCGATACCACTGCATCGCCTGTGACCTGTGGTAGCAAATCAAATGGATACGATGTTTACCGCGACCTGCCATACCACTGCATCGCCTGAGACCTGTGGTAGCTACAGCTTTTTTTGCAGGCGAACAAAGTGGCCATAAAGACATCAGGTTATAGATGCTTTTTCACAGTGTAAACACAGAATAGATAATGTAAGGTCGATTGACAATAAAAGCTATTGATCCATCTAAATACATGAGGACAGAACGCAGGTGACAGGTGTTTTGCTTTCTTGACATAAGTATTGATACGTAGTACTCTTGTGATAACCAGACCTCAAATAGCAAATACTCAGATAGCCTTTTGACGATTTGAGTTCCTCAGAGCATTACATAAGTCCTTACGCTAACTATTTTATTCAGTATTAACGTTTTCAAAGCAGCATTGTGGTTGCTGTGTTAAAAAGCCACATAAAATAGCCTCAGAATTTCTTCCTCGAGGTGTATTCCTCATTGTGTTCTTAAAATGCTTCAAAAGTAGCTACTAATAAGATTAATTTTTTAGCTTTTGGCTCATTTTTCAATGTTTTATCGTTACATTTTCAGTTATGTTTGTGATATGTTCACTAGCTCTACCTAGGACTACTTAAATGACATATTACTTCTAACGTGCCCAGTAAAAACGAAAAGCGTTTGTATGTTATGATTATCAAATTTGTATCAAGGTTTGTTTCTTACAACAAATGCTTTTATGTATGAGGAACTCAAGAACAGTTTCATATTACAGCTTTTACTTTTTCATTGATATTATTGTGTGTATAGTTGAATGAATTGTATTGTTTCGTCATAAGTTCGCTTGAAGTAATATAGCTGTTTTACTTTAAACTGATTGAGAATCACAACAAAAATCGAGAAAAGTACTTCCCTTTCTTTTACTCAATGATGCTCGCAAGTATGGTTTACAATGCGGTTTTCCCTACTTCTGTCCTACAGCAGGCTGATAAACAAGGGAAACATGGAACAAACAATTAAACTTTTGTGCTGCATTATCTCTTAATGTACAAAGTGCATTTGTGTTTGATAGTCAGTACTGAAATGCGGTATTCAAAAACATGATCATATCCTTGCTGTTAATTCCTCCACCCCAACCTGTGAATAAGTATGTAGACGCTGGATAAATACTACAACATAAATCAGACTGAGGTTTCCAATCTTTGATTTCTTAGAAGTGGGATCTAGTTCAAAGACCGATAGACACCTTCCTATGTTGAAGTTACGAAATGTTGAACATCAGGCTCACAACAGTCTTACAGCACAGTCGGTGAGAACTCACAGACAGTACTAAAAGATGAATAGTCTGTTAGTACTACAGAACTTCACTTCATGGTACCACGGATGCTTAAAGAAGTTTCCCACTTTTTCGAGCTGTAGTGAAGTACTAGAATGCATCATGTTCACTAGCTCCACCTATTTAGCTAAGTAAATGTGAGATTCATTTAGCTTATCAGTGAACCTTTGTTAGGAAAATGACCCTCTGAGACTCTGAAATTGTGCACACTGCAATGCATGGCGTCCGTAATGTGATATCAGTTAAGTTTCGTCGTTAATTGTTTTTATTTGCTCTCAATGTTGACCATTAGCATTTGGAATATATCAAATTTTGATTGAAAAATTCTGTGATTGATAGTGCTGATGATATGGGGCTGTTCAGCAATTACATCACGTCTAGGGGGTGGGTAGTTCTCATAAAGACAGGCATATCTCTATGGTAGTTCTATACGTTTTTCGTGATTCAGAGCGTGACGCTGGGGTGTGGGTGGTTCAAAAATGGCAACCTCAGCTTGACGTGAATATTGAACGTAAATATTTTGTTGTCAAGGTAGCCATGGTTCATAGCGAACCTAGAACACACGTGAAACCCGAAAAAGTAACCATTTTTGGAAAAGTTGGTGAAAACCTGGAATAGTAAGGGAATTGTTTTTAACAGTTGTCTAAGTCAGGGGAAAGTGAGGTGAAGCAAAGTGCTTAGTCCATATAGCATAAACTCTCATGTATGGTTTTCACAAAGTGATTCTTCCTTTAATAAATGTGAACTTTGTCACTTTGCATACTATCTGTACATAAAGTGTCTGTACACAGATAAAAGTAAATTTTATTTGCCATATTGCACCTTTGCTAGTTTTTGGTCCATTGTGCTCTTTAGATATTTTTGCAAATATGTGAAATGAGGTTCAAAGAAATTTGATTCGCATATTGGCTGTGAAACCTGATAATGCATATAAACTGTTTTTATGCTATCATGGCTGGCACTCCAGATTCTGGCTGGTGATAGGAAGCTAGTATAGGAAGTCAATTCTCTATTTAGAACTTGCTTGCGAAATTTGACATTCTCTATCTATGTGTGTCTGTTAGCGCCCCTCTGCCACAATAGTTTTCAAGAACAATGACACCTAAGGGTCATCGTTTGAAGCTTTCCTGCGGGATCCTTACTAGTATACTATGATTTTGTTACCCCCCCCCCCACGCATTAAACACCCAAATGTCTGCCACTGGTCCAACACTATACAGTTATGCCTCAAAGTGGCCTTGGACCCCGAGTGTTGCTTGCCAACTCTTTGCATGGATTATAATAGTTTTTCGTGCAGAAACATTTTTGCCAGTGGCAAGGAATTGGATTTGGGAAGCCTACTTACCAATAAGGGTAACAAGACATTCCTTCAGTAACCCTAAAGCTTTCAGGAACATGCAGATATTTTGTTGAAAGTGCAGATATACTTAGATGTACGGTATATCACGAATTGGCACTCCATCTTTCCCCAAAAAGTAAACATTTATTTTTCGTGCTCTTCTAAAATCATCCATGAAGGACTTTTTATAAAATGCATATGAAGTATATCTGGTCTAAAGTAGGTAAATCTATCTGAGAGAAACCTAGTTTGAACTCTTTTCAGCAAAGTATCAAACAATTAGATCTTTTAGGGATGTACAGTGGTAGCAGCAAGGGACAATGTAAATATTGTAGTGAGTGACATTGTTTTTTAAATATGACGTAATTTTAAGTAATTTTTATTTGTTTGTCTAAGTTTTTTGGGCTGTTTTTATTTCTTTGGTACTTATTACAGCTCATGTAATTTTTTAATCAGCTAAATGGAGTCCATAATTAGCAATATTGCTAGAGTGTGACAATTTAGTAAAGATATAATGATAATTATAATAATATTACTATGAAGTTCAATGTATCATAGGGTTGGTAATTTTGCAGAAATTTTGATTAATGAGCCTTTAGTGTGTACCGTTCGCTTTTGAGAAACAGAAGTAATGTGTGCATGTGTTTAAAAGTCTCTAAGTGCGTCGTGCTTCCCACTTCCTTTAATGCTTTCAGATGAATGCTTTGATTCTGCCCTATTGTTAGATGGAACAGACAAACCCAGTGCCAGGCAGATCCATGCGCTGAGCTCTGTATACTTATACATTTTCATGTAAACTTTTTTCTTTTCATTGCTTTTAAACAAGCTGTTTTATTAAACCACATTCAGTGCCATGCCGAAGGAATTTTGAGTGCGTTATATAGCAAAGGAAAGTTGCCTACAGGTTTTTACAATTACCATTCAAAATTAAACATTGGCAACAAATTTCATGTAATACAGAACAGAAGAACACATAAACCAATATAGCTGTGATCTGGTAGATTTAATTCCATTCTTTGCAGAGTTTCCGACAGGCCATGATCGTTATACCAATATTTGCTGACTAGCCAGAAAGTTGCAAATGGCTGATACAAAGGTGAAGGCACGTCCTTGACTACATCGCTCTCTTAAAGGTACTTTTATCAATGTTTTTAATCAAATATACTATTTGATATAATTAAATCATACTTTTGTGAAGGTGTTTAGGTATTTTACTTGAACAAAGTACATTGTTTTCCCGTTTCAAGGAGCTTGGTAGTTCCTCATGTTTCAGTCACGAGTAAAAAGTCAGGAAAGTACTCGAATAGGCCATTTTACCCTACCATTCAAAACTTGATCTTGGGGGTGGGGGTGTGTCTCTGATATCAAGAATTCATCGCGAAAATTGTGAGGAATTTTATCAGAAGAAGTCAATACTACACTTGCCTACAGTTCGAAACTCACATGTATATTTGTATGGTTATGAGTTCCCACCCTCAAGAGCAAACGCTACCTAATGTCAAATCTCAGCAGATATTGTAATTGTTTGACATAGCTAATGTTATTGATTTTCTTGACAACCAATCACAAGAAAGCCTAAATGTTGTAAACTGATATCACTTCTAGAAACAAGCCAGACGAAGTGAGGTGTGGTTAACGAATTTTGTGAGTCGAAGAAATCACAGATCTACGTCTATAAGTCTAAGCAGAATGTTAACAATTGCTGTACTCATCTGCGTGTTTGTCGCCGCAACAGGTAACTGCATCTCTGCATATGTTTCTTGTCCTTAGGTTAAAAATATTCCTGCGTTGATTGAGCTAACGTAATAAGTGGACTGTCTACCCAACAGATCATCAATAATAGTGAAGGGTAGGTTTGATACTGTGCAAACGGGCTAGAATCACTTGAAAGGGAGAAGTAGAGTTATTAAAGGTTTGTTATGCATGCTACATCCATAGCAATCATGCTCCTCCGAAGTAAGAGGAAGGAAGGATTCACTTCTTACTTGCAGTCAATATCAAGCAAATGAAAACTCTCAAGCTAGAGCGTTGTTGTTCGCCTTCTCAACATCATACATACGTTTATGTAAGAATATAGCCTTTAAGAATATTAAAGCTCAAGATTGATCAGATTTAAGAATAATTTAACAATACTTTATAGCTCAAACTTGATCGCGACTTTGGCATAGATGATGCTATGGATTATATTGAAATTGATAAACTAGCCGAAGTGGAAAAAGTGCAACTGAATTAATGTATACACTGTATAAAGCACATTTATTGCTCTGTTCTGCTCTTATTTTCGTTTTGTGATGAAGCAAAACCTTGATAAAGATTTGCGGTGTCTGCTTTAATATTCAGTCGAAGTCACACCATGTGTGGTTCAAGGATAACTTAATAGCGATCTTTAGATGAAAATTATAAGACGTTTTTAGAATGTTAAAGCTCAGCAAAATATTAAATGTTTCTACGAAGAAATGTCTTCCTTATGAGGTATAGATACTGATGAAAATGTATTCAGAGATATGGACTTAGACTATTATTGATGACTTCTAAACATATTTACAGACAAATATGTATAAATATAATTATATATACATACATACATACATACATACATACATACATACATACATACATACATACATATATATATTAGACGGATGTGGCTATTCATATATAAATGTATTTATTTATAAACGTGTTTTTGCGTGTGCTTGTGTGTATCGTATTTCATTAAGGATATCTTCCATTGTAGAGTGCAGGTAAGGATGGAAAACGTATGGGAACGGGTACTTTATTTACACATCAGAGACTAGCTTCAGCACAACCAACCAATTTAATATTCATGGAATATTTTCTGCTATGCCAAACGTTACATCCAAGCATGCCCTTTTGTCTGTCTACGATGCTGATGATGTGTTTGCATTTCAAATAATGATTGGTCCAGGTGAGTTGATTCTGTCAACGGCAAAGTGTAAGAGCGGCTTTTGATGCCAGGGACGCCTATGCTGGGGGGGCAGGGAGGCAGCTGCCCCTCCTGCCCTTTCCAAGGACTTAAGTATTTTAGTGCAAGAATGTTTATAATGTGCCCTCAATAGGAACCTTGCCCCCCTGCCCTCGGTGCGGGCAAGCGTGCCTGTTTGATGCAACTGATTAGAAAATAGTTCTTCTTTAAGTTTCTGTTCAATTGGAAATCTTGTGTCGTCACACTTCTCCATCGTCTATCAACTTTGTTGTTTTTGACGGACCAGTCTATCTAGTAATACTTTCTAGCATGTTCTCCCTCTGACGTCCTCTTGCTCCGTTTCCTTCCTATCTTTGAGCTGTTATCAGACGTTTCAGGTTGTACGTTCTCACTAGGGGTGCAGTAAACTTCCATTGTTGCATCCTGATCCTAGCTATGAGGGTCGTTTATGAAGTTGACTTCCATCAGAATACTCTCATTTGTACTTTTAGTTGCCCATGGTACTTCTTACATCCTTCAAGTAAATTGCAGTTCCATGGCCTTAGTTTTTTTAGCAGCTTGATTACGTTACTGAAAAAATACTGATCAGCAATTTGGTATACTGCAATTCCCATGTGGCACTTTAGAGATTGTAGCATGTGCTAAAGAGATTGTGCCTCTCTACAGGTCTTTTCTACACTGCATACAAGGCTGGAACTGCAACAGAAGAAAAACAGTGGAATGCCATTGGGATTAGTGAAGGTTATGCATACGCTTTCACTGTAACAGTCTCAAAACAACGTTCAGCATCAGGATTACAACACAGAATCAGGGTGGATATGCCACCTATTTCTGGTGCTGGGTTTACTGTTATTATTTCGAACGTCACATTAAATTTTACAAGTATCAAAATAAAAATCGGTGGAAATAGTCCTGATCCTGTAGGTGCACAATATTTCGAAGGGTGCTTATCAAATTTCACTTTTAAAGGAGTTGACATCATCAGAAGATATTCTGCAGAGTATCCAAATAATGTGAATCCAGTCAAGGGAAGACCGACTTTTGTTAAAAATGGCCACAAGTTCAGTGAAGTAGCTGAACTTTGTGATGACGTTCTGGCTACCACAAGGCCTACAGAGTCTGGAGGACCAAGTACCACAGCTCCCTGGAGCTCAACGTTGCCCAGGAATTCACCCAGTACCACAACATCTACAAGGGAGAACAATGGGACAATATCACCATCTGTGAAAACCGCTGTATCACCAACATTACCGACAAATGATGGCAATTCGCATCAAATCTTTGGCCTGACCTTGATCTTCAGTTCCTGGCTAGCCCTCATTGCCAAGTAACATCCCTAATACCTCATAATGAACACAATATGGTGCATTTAGTTACTAGTCACTAGTTAGTTTGATTTATGTAACCCATCGATGGTAGTTATTTGCTATCAATACCGTATTCAATGCGACGCAATGGTGACTTTCCTATTTTTGCATTTCTTTTCCATGTTAGCTGCACAACCAGTACTGAAAATTTCTTAGCTATTTCATGATTTAGGTATTGAAACTTTTGTATGGCTTTCCTTTTTAAGAATACCTGAGGTTGTGTACCGCCACGGTGTTACACAGGCACTACAATGCATAACACAGGAGTAAATATATAAACACAAGGCACCGATACAAGTTAAGCAAATTCGATGGTTTGCTTGGTGAAAATAGGAATCTTAAATGTGTATGAGCTCACAGACTTTCTTAGGTACTAGAAATCCAGTACTCAACTTTCTTGACTTTTTGTTTGAGCAGTCGTGTACTTTTCATAAGCAACTATACATACATACATACATATATATATATATATATATATATATATATATATATATATATATATATATATATATATATATATATATATATATATATATATATATATATATATATATATATATATATATATATATATATATATATATATATATATATATATATATATATATATATATATATATATATATATATATATATATATATATGTATGTATGTATGTATGTATATATTTCTGAATTTCAAACATTGTCAAACAACAGCATATCAGTGCGCGAGGTGGACAGCTCAGTTCTTTAATACGTAAGCTGATAGGTCTAATGTGTACTCATTGAGTTTTGTATTCAAGACTAAGCGACCTTTTCTTCTCCATCTTAAGAAGAACTTTGTCGTCACATTGTCCTGTCGTATTAGAATCTTTTCTTAACCTCACGATTTCCACTTGATACATGAATCTCAAATGTTGTAGAAAAATGAGTATCTTATAGGACACTTAGCTGAAGGCCCAGTTCTTATAGTATCTAATTTCTAATTCTTATAGTACTACACTTTGATACTACTACTACTTAGACGTCACACGCCGTCAATACTGCATGACGCGTTTCACAATGCCACGCCAATTCTCTCTATCCTGTGTCAGTTCAGACAATCTACTCAATGTTTGTGCTTCTTTTGACAGATCCAGTGTTATTCCGATTCTGGCCAAATTTTGCCTTACTGTCTGCATCCAGGTCGTCTTTGGTCTTCCTTGTGACCGTTTTACTTTCCTTACATATTCTTTAGGGGCTTTCCTTGCTGGTGCTTCTGGATGTAAGCGCATGATGTGTCCTAGCCAGTGGTGTCGTCCCAAAATCGTAAGAAGGGGGGCTGTTAATGAAGAAATCTTGGACCACACCCTTTATGAATGCAGCTTTTCTCGGCCACGCCCTTTTCA
The DNA here is from genome assembly GCA_964019165.1 of Mastigias papua. Taxonomy (NCBI): domain Eukaryota; kingdom Metazoa; phylum Cnidaria; class Scyphozoa; order Rhizostomeae; family Mastigiidae; genus Mastigias; species Mastigias papua. Next base: position 10,554,736 of record OZ025285.1, read on the forward strand.
TAGCTGCCAATCCTCAGGGAATATGAATCCTACTGGCTAGTACTGTGAAAAAGATGCTATGATTGAGAGTACTCCTTTTGTAGTCATGTCTTGTCATGCGATATGTAGAAAAAAGATGGATTCTTTAAAGGGGGGCTGAGCCCCCTAAAATGTCCAAAATTTTAGGAAGGGGGGCTGAGCCCCCCTGAGCCCCCCTCCACGACACCCCTGGTCCTAACTATGTTAGTTTTCTTTTTCTTATTTTTTCACTCCATGGTTCACATTTGGTTCTGACATATAGCTCATTGTTGGTTATATTTCTTTGCCAGTTAATTCCTAGGGTCTTTCTTAGATGTCTACGTTGGAAGGTGTCGATAGTGTTTTCCAGCTTCTTCGTTAAAGTCCACAGTTCGCTATTATACAAGAACACACTTGCTACATAGGCATTAAAAGTTCTCAGTTTGATCACGATGGAGCTTTTCTTGCTGCCGAAAATGCTGTTGAGTGTTCTGTAGGCTTCAATTGCTAGTGTTTTCCTTCTGTTGATGTCATTGTCTGTATCGAGTAGACTTCCTAGAACTTTGCATTCTTTCCATTCTTCGTTTCCCTTTTGCTCGATGTTATATTCTTCGGTTTTTGTCTTATTTATTCGAAGGTTTCTTTCTTCAAGTTTACGAGGAAAGATTTCTTTAATACGATCTATTCGGTGTTTGTCAGTAAACTTTCATAAAGCTTACATTTCATAATATACAGACTGCACTCTTCTTTTATATAAGGAACCACTTGAAGAAGGAATATCCATATAGAATGCCGAAACATTTAAAGAACTAATACTACTAAAGGAAAATTTCCTAAGAAACTTTTCAATTTGCACAAATTTTATGACACCAAACAAATTCAAAGATTCAGCGCATACCCTTCTATGAAACACTGCCACACGAATTATGGATAGTTCATACGAATCTGAGGCAGTACCACAGGGAGACGGGAGACACATGCGACGGTTTTCTCCATGATTTATAGCTTTTTGTCACCTCTTAGTTGCATATTAAAGGGCATGGTACGTCAGCCCCCCCCCCCAGTCTGCGGTGCCTGGTACCTCCACTGACTGTAATGAATCGAACCGGTTTCCTAAGTGTCTATTGCTTTCAGTGATAAAAATACCTGAAGTTGAAAGTTCCTTTGTAGTACGAGTCCCTTAACTTGTTCTGCTTGTCACATGTAGATTCTTTTTATAAATCAATATGATGCTTGTGAAATCTGTCTCGCAAACAGTTGACTAAACTGGAATTACCTGCTTGTCAATCATCACTCTAGTGATAACTATTGCACGTATCGCCATAGAGTTGACCAGTGTAAATTCCAATCCCCACCATTTTGCAGTTAACATAGATGCTAAATATATAGTTTTGTTACCAACCTGTAGCTTCCTAAGCGTTTTTACTTCTGTAAATCCCCTCTGCTCAGAGCTGAAAAGGTAGGGCTTTCTAAGTTTTCAATAAGGGTTGAGACCCCCTCTTTGTCTATATAATGTTAGCAACAATGCTATATAAAATCTAAAATATTTTTCTTTAGTAATTTCCAGAACTAGTGAGGTTTCCCAGCTCTAAACTGTTTACTTACCTAGTAACTGTTCCCACCAGAAAACATTGCCTTTCACTGTTTAGAGCAGTTTCCAAGAAACAGCTAATGCGTGTAGTGGCTGAATGATGAGTAAGTGCTGGTAACCAAAGAGAAAACTTGCACAACTTTGCACAATCTGTATGATATATCGCAAAGATACATTGATCAACTCAAGAAATAAGCTGGTTTCTTGCAACTGTGAATTTATTAGAGACATTTACACTCCATTTACTACATAATCATGGTAAAATCTACTAGAATATGGTAAAATTATGAAGAAAGTACTATAGGCACAAAACTGCGGCTATTTGCCATGGAAGAGGTAAGTATGATTATCTTGGCTTCTAATCAAATATGTACTTTGGAATATAAGTCATTACTTGATAACATTGTAAACCCTCAAATTAGCCCCTAGGATCTTCTTTTTGATACTTTTTCCATGGGGGCTTGTTCCAGAGGAACATACAAAATTACTTGAAGCACACTGCATAAAAGCCATATTGTGAAAAACTCCTTTTGACTATAATACTACAACAATAGTCTAAATTTAAGCAGTGGTCTTTATCAAGTTGTTTATCATCATCTGGGGTGGGGGCTTATTTGAGGAGCAGGCTGTTTTAAGGGGGGGGGGCCAAATTGAAGATCTATGACAATCTACCATATACAATGCTAGAGCATCACTGAATACTTCTTAAGTGAGGGGGATAGAATTGTACATAATTTTGGCTTATTCAGAGGAAAGGTTCCATATTCTATGTAATAATATAAAAAAGGAAATATGACACAAATGTTTAAAAATATTTCACACTCACAGTGGTCATAAAATAAGTTGACCACTCCTGGCAATAAAACTTTGTTATTGTTATTATTGAATGTCTGATTTAGCAGGCAGTAAATTATTAAATGTCAACTGTAATCCCCATTTTCTCTTTTGTATGTACAACAGCAGATAAGCTAACAAAACTGACAGCTCTGTGCCAAGACAGTAATAAAGAAATGTAATGAAAAGGTGGAAGAATTCAGATCTATATCTAACTCCAGCTAATTCTATTGTATGCTGTTGCACCAGTCTGCAGAGTTTGAAAGAACTTGAAAAGACCTCATATGTAAAACAGGAAATTTTGTGCATATACATTGTACACAGTGTGGACAAATAACATTCACAATATTCCTGTGTGAATTTTCCCATCATTTTGCTATCATTCTCTCCTATTTCCTTACAGTGTCTTCTAGTGTGTTTTGGCACACAAAGCCTAAATCTCACGTGCAGTCCTCAACAGTGCTATTTCTTTTTCCAGCTAACATACAATGCAGACTGGCTGTTGTGGATGAATGTCATTGCACTAAACAAAACCAAAAATATAGCAGGCAAGCCAATAAAACATTTTCTAATTCTACCAAAATACTATACTGATCATAGTGCACCAACAATAGCTTTTCATGTTTTAAGAAGTTGAGCTACTACCTAGAAACTACTTAGTATACCTGCTATTAGCTCATGGGAAGGCACTGAATGCTTTTCATGAGCATTAAAAGTCAAACTATTCTCCTTTTCCAATCAGCTTTCATGCTTTGCATCAAGTTTTTCTTTCAGTTTTTGCAAACTGGACAAGATATCCTTGAAATTAAAAACTCCTAAATTCTCCCCAAAAGGGTCTTGAAAACTTCCTCCATCTAGATACTGAGAATCTCTAGCTTTTGCTTCATAATGTTCAAAGTACTCTACAAATGACTTTTCCATCACATCTACTAATGCCTCCGGAAAGTGCTGATTCTCTCCATTGAGCATCTGGCAAACAGCCACGCGAAGTGTCTCGTGAGCTATGCACTCATTGTATTTCTTGGAATCCCCAGGACGCCGTTCATGCTCGTAACCAGGCTCATTGTGGTAAGGCTTCTCAGACATAAGCGATTGTATTGAGATCAGTACACTAGAGAGCGACTGGGATGCACTCCAAGGAGGGCCAGACCAGGTTCCCAAGATGCTGAGGCAGACCTTTCCATTTCTATATAAGTTTGGATTGAAACGTACAGTTCCTCCGCCGGTAGTCAACAACCGGACCTTCGGTGGCCTAATTGGATAATCCGGAGGGCATCGAATGAAAAAGTGAAAAAATCCCCCTTCATACGGCGTATCTGCAGGGCCAATTATGAGAGCATGAATTTTCGTTAAGTTAGATTGATCAGGAACGACGCATATGAATGGAGGCGGTTCAGTGTAAATTTCAGTAATATCCTTCTTGATTCGCTGAATACAAAACGGTGTTGGGTTCACTTTATCCCATTCTGTTGAGTCTGTTGGATCCCAAGTCCCAAGGTCTATATTACTGGCAGCCCCAAATGACATAATTCTTATACAGTTTCTCTTTTCTGTGCAAAAACAAGCTCGTGCAAAGTTAGAACATCTTGACGAAGTACTTTCTTGACATCGGCAACAGCGAAAGGGAAATGAAGCTAATCCAATCTGTCAATCTATATACAACAGCAACGACATTTTCTCTACAATTCACATTGATTACGAGGTAGATCACCTATGGCGCCTCCCTTCTCCGCTCGAATGTTAACTACGCTCTAACTACTGGAGTTTTTATTATATGAAAACGTAGCTAACCCTTTCACGGTAAGCCATCTTATATTTTATCATTGCTAGGAGAACTTGCTTAGTTGAAGAAACGGCCCTTTTTTGGATATTTAAGCTTTTGATATATAAAACCACGGTATTGGTATTGTCTTAGGCCAATCTGTGACCAGTGTGGGCACTGTGGGCTCGAACACTTTAATACGCCACAGATCTGCGCCAAATGTTCAACATGTTTGCACCACCAGGCGTTAATGTACTTTTGCACCTCTTATCTATTACTTGGGGCTAGTAAATTGTACACTATTCGATAGTTCCATGGATAGCTTCTTTTCTCTTCGCTGGCGTACACACACACTGAGCTCAGGATTTCTGTACACGACACATCTGGGTGGCAATGTGCATTTCATGTAGAACTCACGCCAGAGATTCATTCAACTACTTTTGCCTTCACGCCAAGGTAGCACAAGAATGGACCACTGTACTATATTATCCCTGCATGGTGCTTCTAGAAACAAAATATCTCTTGGCAGTATGTCGAGAAGTCGAGAATGAGACCAGTCCATACCAGATATCTCTGGTTTAGGCTACATGGAAAGCACATAGGCTGTGGTGTGACCCCCCCCCTCCCCCTCAATTCCAGATTGGAATTCTGCAAGACTGCAGAGTTTGGCAGGCTCACACTGGAGACAAATAGCAGAATATAGTTATAATTATTCAAGTGCACACCCAAGACAAAGTACAAACCTGCACACCTGGCTTTGCTTGCACACACTGAAGATCTTCACTGAAAAAGGTCATACCCTGCATTTCAGCCAATCTGACATAAAGTAGATAATGCCACAGATATGTGGCATACAAAAATCCTGAGTTTGTTGTGCATTAGTATATTTCAGCAAAATAAGAGTATACTGCTGTAAAGATTTTCATCATTTAGTGCTGATATATGGTGTACAAGTGTCTGATTCCACATTGATAGATACTTCCATGTACATACAATTCTTTAAAAACATACCTTGGAGGCATCAAATGAACTGTAGAGCAGTTTGCATCCCTTGCATTTTAATTTTTTGTTATGAAATGAATTTTCAACATTATTGTGGTTTTATTTATTTTCAGATATTATGCTGAGGAAGGCATTAGGCCTTAGGGGCACCTTGTTTGTCAAATATGAGGCAGTCACAAGTTATGGACAAAATATGTCAGATTTGTTCTCTTTGCACACACGAATGAAGAGTTACAAGAATAAGTTTTATTGGAAACCAAAGAAGAGCAGACCAAATCCTAATCCAAAATTTCCTGTCATCCTTCTTGAGGACGATGATAACCTTGGCCGGAAGTTTGAAGTTGTCAGGGTTGAACGTGGCTATGCAAGGCATGTTCTTATACCCGAAGGCAGAGCTGATTATGCTATTAAGGAAAATTTAGAGAAATACGACATATCAATGAATGATACAAAACCCAGGGCTTCTTTAAAATTCTTGAATAAGCTGAAAAACATGCATCTTGTCATACCACGACCAAAGGACGAAAGCTGGGAGATATCAAAGCACCATATTGCACTCAGATTTAGAACTCAGTTTAAATTGCATGTCCCAGTGCATTGTATAGAAACAGATTTTGATGCTGTTAGTGAGTTTGGTGATTACCATGTGAATGTTACTGTGAATGGGGAGAGCTCTGTTCCTGTTAATTTTACTGTAAAAGAGTGGGAGCCTATCTACAAAGGTGATTGGGAAGAGATCCTCTTTGGAGAGACAGATGAAAGTATTGAAGATGTCTAAGAAAGCTTGAAGTAGTAGCAGGCTTGGGTGCTTTGTGTTCTCGGCAGAATATACCAAATGCCTTGAAGAAGTTTTGAGATAGTATGATAAAATCAATAAGAAAAGAATTGTTGTTATGTTTATCATATGAAGGATTCTAGCATGCTGTTAGCTCCACATTTAACTGTGTCTCTTCAAAGCAATAATTAGTGTTTATTAAGTTTTGTTTCACCCTGTCTTTGTCTTTTCTCTTTCCAACATTTCTACAACTTTTATGCAGGATGTATCCACTTGGTGTGGTCAGCACTTTTATATATTTTTGAGCCTTCACTGTCAAATAATCTTTATTCCTGTTTAGGCCAAGGACTGGAGCCAAAATTTAATGGTGTTAAATCTCAGTATTGAAGCCCCATGGAGAAGTCATTCTTCTCTGCAATTACTTATAAGGTATATATTTAAACAAAGAATATCTATGTGACATCATGCATGGGCTCATTTGGCAAGTATTATTTATGTTAGCAGTGTTTTCGACAGTTTTACAGTAGGAGCTGCAAGTTGCCATTGAATGGCTGATTTTCAAAAATACTAGCTAGGCTAAAAGGTACTTTCAATTTGTTGCTAGATGTGGAGATGTCCTCCTAATCCAATCAACTAAAGGAACTACATTCTTTTTTTATAAAAATAAGAGCACTGATAGAACATGCTCAGCCTTAGATGAGACTCTTCACAAACACCAGCTACTTGCATTCTATTTATAAGCAGATTCTAGCAAAGTTGTTGATAACCATCATTACTTATTTTCAAAAGTAAGCTGGCCAAATGCTCTAAAAAAGTATTTATAATTAAAGCAGATTTTCAAGTATTCATAAAAAGTCGCTCTTGATATGAGGACAATTTTTAAGAACATTCGAGTCTAACTTTATGAATTTAGAGAACATCGAGTTTCAACAGAAATCACCTGTTCCGTATAAAGAAGAGTGTTGCCATGACTTTTTTGCATGGAGGCGAAGGAGCAAATTCCTACTCACTTATTGGTTATTTCAAATCCTTACGCGGGGAGGCCTAATCGTAGTTGAATAATGGCGGCGTAGTGGAGGTGAATTTGCATGACTGCAAGGAGTTGTTGATATATGTAATAGCAGCTTTAACTTAAAAAAACATTATTTGCACTAGGGTATTGACTTTCAATGATATTATTCCTCAACAAACAATGATGTAACTTGTAAGTATGGCAAAGCTAGTTGGTTGAACCGTAGCTAACAACAAGCTTTCCAAAGCCACCTTGTTCTCAAACTTAGGCTCAAGCATTAGTTTTTAAATTTAAATCTGAGTAGTGAAGAAGCAAGTTGAGAGTTATTTTGGTACGTTATTTTATTCCGAGAGCCAAAGGTATGTCCTGTGAATATTGCTCATATCTGATAGGGTCTGGAGAAGTCTTAATTTTACTGCAGTGTATCTATATGCTGGAACATGCACAGTAAAGAGAAACCTTTTGCTTGTGACAACACTTTCATACCATGGAAGCTTATATTTTGATCTGAATTACATTGTGATGGAAACTAGAAGATTAGCCGCAGGCACACCTGTTGAGGAGACTCTAGATGGCCTACAACGACGCCTGGTTCAAGCTGAAAAGGGAGCAAGCAAGCTTTCAAAGCACTTGCAGAAGTACGGTTTCAAATCATCAACAAACGATGGGAAAGAAATGGCAAAAGTTGGCAAAGTTGATGGCTCTTCTAATACCTCAAAGTCAAGTATGTTTTATTTACCTAAAACATTATTAATATCTATTTAACCTTATAATCACTTTAAGCAATACCCTGTATCAGTTTATGTGGATTCCACTATTTTGTATACCCCTTATTGCCCCCCCCAAAAGTGTCTGCCACTGCTACAGACTTGACAGAGTACAATTTCCCTTATAGGAGAAATTAATTATAAATAAATAGATCTAATAGGCCTGCCGCTAGATAGTTTTTGTAGGCTGCTAGTCTATATTGCAGGAATTCTATATTTGGGATTGTGCAATTCTGAATTTGATTGGGCATGCTTTTGAGATAACTGAGGAATTTCAAGTATAGCCAGGTTTATACTGTCAGGAAAGTCAAAGGAAAAAGGCCTTTTTTACTTAGGTCACAGAAATTCAGGAAAGGTCAGGGAGTCAAGGAAACTTTCATTTTTCACCATCAAAGAAGTATTTAGATTTGTCAGTTTCAAACTTATTGTTGCATGTATTAACCAAATTTGATCTCCCAATTTTGATGAGAATGAATGATGTTTTGCTAACTTTTCCAACTAAAAACACATGGGGAAATTAAGTTATGCTATGAGTGTTTACAGTGTTGTACATATTTGGTTTATTTTTCTCTAGTTTGATCATTTTCATAATAATAATAATAATATAATAGTAATAATATTATAGGTTAGTATAACAGTGTAACAGTAAGTGTATAACAGTATAGGCTAGTAGCCTGTAACACATCTACGCTCCAGACTGGAAACTTAGCTGTTTCCACCAATAGGAAAAACTTATGCATGTGATTGTTGAAAGACCAAAAGGATTATAAAAATTCAGGGTACCACTTATACATAGATTGTGTGCATTTAGCAACATATCCACTCTGGTCTACACAAAACACCATGGGTTCATGTAGATTTTCCTAGATCAGCACTTGGGTATATACTATTCCTTCATATTTTACTTTGGGGTATATATTTTTAGCCATTCTAGAGGGCAACAATTAAAAGCTTTCTGCTATGTTGAATGCTTGGAAGGTCTTTTGCTCCTCTAGATTGCAAGAAGGATTGGACAGGTATACTGTTTGCCAACATTTCTATAGTTTTTGTAACACTTTTCACCAACACTTCTCATTTCTATAATTGCAGAATTTTTAGGTCCACTTACATCCATCTATAGTTGGTTTATATTATTTCATTTGCAATATTTAGCATAATAGGGCATTTCGCTCAGTTGTTGGCCACACTCTTTATCTTTTCACCTCCTTAGTTGAGCTCTATATTGATACCCCCTGTACATAATGCTCAAATGAAAATTGAATACCTCTCTATTTGTTTACTTGCATCATTATCAAACCCCTCTGGTCAGAGGTAAAGGTGGATGGTTTTCCAGAAAAGATCAGGGATAAAATATAGGCTTTCAAAAAAAAGCCAGGGAAAATTTGTACTTTTTGGCAAAAGTGGGGAAATTTTTTCAAAAAGTCTGTAAACACCCTGGTATGTTTTGTTAACTTAAGTCTAAAATGTCTCTTGTTTCCCTGGCAGCTATGATCATACAATGCCATCATAGATTTTGAAACTGTATATAATGTGAAAATTATTTATCTGTTAGTAGAAGCAGAAAATGTTTACATCTAAAGTCAGTTTTGTTGCTCACTTGGTATTGTTTGAAGGTAAGTAGTGATGAACTTCAAATGTAGCAGAAATTCTCAAGGAGTTGTGTTTTGATTGCAAAAGTAATCCATTCAATATGGATGTTTGTTAGTGAAAATAAGATAATTTTATTGCAGGTAAAATGAAAGTGAAAGAATCATTGCAAAAGAGTTTTGAAGACATGGAAAGTAGAGTGAATAAAATGGAGAACACTATTCATTCATTAAAAATTGGAATGAATGGTCTTGAAGAAGAAGGACTCATAACAAAGGATAGATATGACAAGGAAATAATTGAACTGAGAAATAAATACTTGAAAGAGATGAAGAAGGTTGAAGAGAAGTTGGAGAGAGCAAACATTGAATCTGAAGAATTGAAAAGAAGAGATATTGAAATGAAAAATGAGCTTGAGCATGTAATCAAAGGCATGAGAGAGAATCAGGAAATATTGGCTGAAAAGGATGCAACAATTGGAGACCTTGAAGAAAGAATTGAGAAGATGACATCACAGAAAAATGAAGTAAGTTAACTGTGTTAGGGAATGTGGTATTAGTCAAAAGTGAAAATAGTATTGGAGCTTGGGAATGTTGTCCCAGAAATATTTTGGTGGGCATTATTTACATGGGTATTGCTCAGAAAGGCACTCAATCAAGCGCAAGCCCCTAAAGTGCACCTATAATTATGCATGGAAAGCAATATGTCAAGCTGCCAAATTTGTGAAGTCAAAGGTATGCATTCTTAGAAGGGGTTCAAAACAAAGCTCCTACAATCTTCAAGGAGCTTGTTTCCTATAACACCTTTGGTTTTCTTGAGGCAAGGCCTGTTTACAGCAGGTTTAGGATTTGTACTACTCCTTACACTCTTTAGAAACCCCTTAGATTGAATTAACGCTTTCAAGGATGCTTAAAGGCTCATGAAATCTGTGCATTTTAGGAAAAATCTGCTCAACAAACCTGAAACTCTAATACTGGAAAGAAGACTCCAATTGAAAAATCTGTGGAATGGGAATTGTTGGCAGATTTGTTTAGAAAATTATTTGTTTTTTTTCAAGTAAACAAACAATTTAAATACTCCTTAATAATTATTTTTGATCCTTAGAAACTCCTTGAAAAGTCTATGTATTTTATTTACTCACCACAACACGAACCCTGAGGTTGCACTTGAAAATCTAAAACTATTGTAACAAGTATGAAACTCTAGTGACATAATAAAACTAACTTAACAGAAGAAAGTCCTTGACTGTCTTGATTTGAAATTGTGTGGCAGAGTAGTTAATCTGTATCTTCATAGGACAAAATTGATAAACAATGAATATGCAGCAGATAGACGCATACGAATAAACAATTTGCAGAGGTTTTTGAGCCAGATACCATGTTACAAGAAGGAAATATATTGTTTCCACCTCTGGTATAAGTTGTGGAGTATTGAGTTAGATTTTGTTTGCAACTGAAAGAGAAAAAATTGATATAATTGCTCATTTTGGCACTCACTGTTGGACACTATAGTAGCACTAATTTGCGCATATCCATGGCAGTCCAGTAATAAAATACTTCTTACTGTAGTTTTTTGTGGTATGGTAGCTTAATTTTCTTCATGTACTATTGTATTAGTTTACGTAATTACAAGTATAGCTGAATGGATATTGTGGGTAAATAAGATTAAATAAATAAAAATAGATCAAAAAACTACATCTGGAATCTAAATCTTAGGCCGAAGTCCAGCTTCAGAGGGAAGTCACTTTGAGGCAAAGTCTTGAAGATGCACATGATGCCTTATTGATGCGTATTCGAGATATGGAATCAGTCGTTGATAGTGAAAGGGGGCAGGTCAATGATCTTGTTAGCAACTATGACAATGCAAAACAAGAAGCAGTTGCAACAAGAGAAGCTTTTGATAGCGAGCATGAGCTCCGTGTGCAGCTAGAAGGACTGGTTTCACAACAGGAGCAGGATATTGGTAAGTGTGTTTCAGACCATTTCCCATTGTTAAGTCTTCCCTGTTTTGGGAATTTGTCATGCCTTTGGCAGACATCATAAGTTGATTAGCGAGGGCCAGATTTTGTCAGCTTTTGCCTTAATTTCTGTCAAAATTCCTCATGAGTTTAAGGATGAAAGCAACATCAAGTAGCACTGCATATTATATCAGAAAAGCAGTCAGGATCAACAATTTTACATTTTCATCGAAGCCTTTATGACGTAGCCTAATAAAATGTTTCGCAACGAGCTTATCCCATCTTCACGTGTTGTAGAAAATTTCAATTCAAGGTAACACCTTTTATTTATCTTATATCTACAATAGTTTTACTCTAGGGAGCTTAAAGGATTAGTTCGCTCAATCAGTTCCTTCCTAACCGTTTCGATATGGGAACTCTACTAGAATGAAATATTTGATTTTAATAAAAAAAACCTCCAGAAAGAGTGAGCTATATGGCGCTTTCTTCTTTCTCGATATTTTGACTCTTATGAAACTTAGTTTCGCCAACCATATGGCAAATACCAACTGGTTTGCAGACTTTTTCATCGACTGACTCACTGACTTATTAAATGAGTGATGACTTGATGACTGAATACCCGATTGTACTTAAAGTTACACACTTCCATAAACGAGCTTTATGCATATTTCATTTTCAATAGACACTTCATTCTTAATATTACATACTTCACTCACCACGTATTATAGAGGGTGAGCAGTAATGAGGCTTTTGTGCTGGAAAAGAGACCTAATGTTTGATTGTATGAGGAAAGCCTGAGTTTTGGTATTAGGGTCGGCTCATAGAATGAACAAACTAAGATAGAATTTTAGTTTTTGCGTTAGATGCAATTTCTCTCTACAGCTTTAATGTTTATGTTTATTGTACATTCATTTGTTTGAAATCTGTTTTTCACACTAATTCTTGTAAATCTATTCTTCAGCTGTCACAAAAGAGAAGTTAAAACGTTGTTCAGAGGAGAAGAAGGTACTATATGCATAGTTTATTTTGATGTTAAAGTTGATTTTGCTCCTTGTTTGTTGTATTCTAGTAGGAAAGCTAAACTAAGTATGGTAGGAATCGCAAGCAAGTCTGGTCGTATTGGATTATTTCAAGATGTCACCTCTCTACCAGTCTTGTAGCAATTGTCGGGCTATCTCCAATATCTGTTGTTACTTGCCTGTTACAATGTTATATGATTCTAGCCATTTAACTCAGGTTATTGAGCCCTCTCAGCTCATCATCATTTGACCACATCTGGATGGTGACTGAAATCACATACCTAAGGATTCAGAATTTTTAATTTATGAATTCTGCTATTATTTTAAGTAGCAAGTACTTAATTGGTTTCTCAGGCAGACCCCTTGGCTGCTTGATCTCAAGGCAAATTTCATTTCAAGTTGTAAATTTTATTTCAGCACCTAGAGAACGAGTTATCGAAAGTGAAGCGTGATGACAAAGCAATTCGTCAAAAATTTGAATTGAAGACTGCTGCCCATGATCAACTGAAGGTAAGTAAGACGAAATGACTTTCAAGATTACCCGAACTGCAAAATTTGCATTTTTGTCGCCTATACGTAGTCACGACCAAAAGCAATATATTGGTTGTGACTTGCGACCTGAGGCCATTTCGCTGCGAGCAAGAACTTCGCAAAAAGTTGCGCGCTGCGATGTACAAAAGGCCCTATCAGCATAGCGAAAAGCTGAGGTGGAAAAATTTTGTTTCTTTCTGGGAACCTAAGTATCTAGCTCAAAATTTCCTCAACATTTCTGCAAGATTCCTGAGGGATTTTATTTATTATTTTCATCCATCGTTCTATTTGTCTATAGATTAACTGTTATGATAGATGGGATGGGGGTCTCTAATTATAATAGCTATGGGTGAGTTTCACAACTTATTTCAACTGTAAACAATGTGAAAAACACGATTTTCTCACGTTGCTTACTACTCAATCGAATTACAGACACAAGAATGATAAACGGGGGGTCTGGAATAGGGATGTCCTAGGTGGATTTTTTCAAGAAATAAATAAGCTGGAAGAGATGTTTATTCGTGACTCAAGAGTAGTGTACAATAAAATTTTAAGTGAAGAGAGCCAATGATTTTTTGAATTATGAGATGACTTATGTCGTTAGTTTCATACTTATCTAAACAATTCAAGATTTTCCATGAAACATTCTGCAAACACTTCTAACCAAAAAACTTCTGGGAACTTGGTTCCCGGGTTCCGATACTTTTTCCACCTCTGGTGAAAGAGCAAAGAATCAAAGCAATTTTTTAAAATGATGAAAAATGGAATGGCCCAAACTGCACTGGCAATGATTTCCGGCACACCTCCAAGTATTTGTCTTTGCCTATATAGTTTTTATTTGTCGGTTTGGGCCAGTTTTCTGCGTATATACTGTTATGTAATAAGCTTTTATTTTTGTTTTTTATTTATAATATCTATACAGGGTAAAACGCTCAGTTAAACTGTTCTACAACGTACCCTGTTAATATAAAAACTTACAAATGGAAAGAAACTATCTAAGTTTACACGTAAATCTAAAATAAAACTAAAATCGGTACAATCCATAAGCAAATTGTATAAAAATTGTATATATGATCATGCTAAATGTAAGTATCAATGTAAAATAAGTTGATCCAATCAAATTGAATCAAAAAGAAGCGAGCAATACGGACAGATTATCATTGATAAAGTTGCAAAGATATCAATAATACCATGTTGACACTTAGTACAATCCAAGTTGCGAGTGATCATACCATTGGTAGGTGCATGCGACAAATGAATATGAAGCGTTGCACTGCGACATTTAGGTCTGGTTTCGATATCATCGTAAGTGACAGGGACGAGTCTAAGTCATTGAATCGACGATGGTACTGGCACGCTTACGATGACATGGGACGGTTTTTTGTGATGTCACCGATACATCCCCCCGAGTATTATCGACGTCCTAGTCAGGTTAAAATAGATGAGATGAGTTCAGCTTTTCAGAAAGTTTCCGGTGCATCGTCGTCGTGTCCCCGATGACTAGGGCACATCCCTATCTCTTATTACGATGTTTACACTAGGCCTTGAGTATCTAAAGAAAGTGAAGCTGCTACAGCACGTAATTTCTCCAAACTGGAAGATAGTCTTTGCAACGCTTTTTGCCTTTGAAAGATTTTTTACTACGTCTTTTTTTCATAAGAAACGTGTCTATAGGAAACACGAAGTTCAAATCAGGGAGCAATTAAAGAAACATTTACGAAACACAGGCAGGCAGGTTGAGTTTCAAAAGTAAACTCGAAAAATCTATTTTTGCGCGAATTTTTTTTATTAATTGGAAACAAAATGCAATTGACATCCATCTTTCAAGTATTTTTGACTAAAAATTCTATTTCTCGTCTTCAGATTGCCTTGTTGCTATAGGAAATTTTAGGAACACTTATGAAACATTTATGGCTGGATTATCAAGAAACTATCCCGGTATCAAGAAACTATATAAGCCTATCAACTCTATAGAAAATATACTTCAAAATATCAAGAAACTTAAAGTTTGTTTCCTATCAAAATACGTGTATTCTCTTAATTGTGACTTCATTAGTTATAATTATTTTTGGCATATTTAGCTGCGCCTTATAATCAAGGATGGTTTGTAGTTGTACGTTATCTGCATTTTTTCTTCAGAGGAAATGCTTTTTGAAGGGATTTGCTCTTTGTACAGGCATCCTTTGATTCACTTATGAAAGACAACCAGAAGCTTCATGAGGCCCTCAAGATAGCAGCCACTGATAACAAAGCTTTGATCGCACAGCACAAGGGAAGTGCCCAAAGAGAAAAAGACCGTGCTGAACAGCAACAAAAGATACAGGATAGGCTGCTGGATAATGCAAAGGAGGCTGTTTTAAGAGAGTTAGAAAGAGAAAAAGCTGCAACCAGAAGTATCGAAAATGAGAAGTAAGTTGGCAAGAGTATGTCGTTACTCTTGCCGTGTTTAATCGAATCTTAAATACTGTTTTTGATAGTTGTATGCTGGGAAATATACATATGTCCTAGGCTACCCTTTCAGAATGATTTTCACCTGCCCTTTTAGGGTGATTTGATTCTCTCAAATGCACAAATGATTGTTTGAAGCGTGCAATTTAATGGTGGGGTTTTTGGAGCACTTTAAAGAATTCATGCATTGAAATAATCAGCACTTTTGGTACTCTTTAGTACTCTGTAGTACATTTTAATTCTTCTTTTTAACTTGTGGTTAGTGTTGATTGTCATTTTATCTTGTGGCTACTGTTGATTGTGTTTTGTTTTCTGCTAATTTTCCTTTATAGCACGTTCTAAGTGTGATCTTTAGTCAGAACTCGGTAACCCAGTGTAGTCAGAACTCGTTAACCGAGTGTCTTTTTTGGCTATGGGTGACACACTATTTTGTAAAGTTTATTTAACCTACCTACCTTTGAGTTGACTTACCTATGCTACCTAAAGAGCAGAATAATAGTTCTTTGTGTGGTGAGCATAGGAAAGCATCATCATCATCATCATCACCATCATCATCATCATCATCATCATCATCATCATCATCATCATCATCATCATCATCTTCATCATCATCATCATCATCATCATCATCATCATCATCATCATCATCAGCCGTTCAGGTCTTTGCTGGCCGGTGACCTCTTCAACATCCATTCCATTCTTTGTTTGTTTTTGACATCCGGAATGCACTTGCTGCTTCTCAATATCTTCTCGGTATCACCTCAATATAATCTTAATATCACCTAGTCAAGGAGTATTTATGTAGAATAATATCAGTGTATGAAAATCTTATTTTCATCTGTTGGTACTGCAGAGTTTCACAATTGCTGGAAAAGTAGGAGCATCCTTTTTGTGTCCTAAAAGAATATCCCCGCTGTTTTACACTAGTAATAGTTGGTTTGTTTCAACGAAAATGAAGAGGCGAACTCTATGATTTTGCTGGGGCTTCACCCATAATGTTGTCCCCCAGATAGAGGACGTTTTTAGTTATTTGAGGGCACTTTTTAATATTTGCAAATATTGGGAGCATTTGCTCCCAATGCTCCCCTGGCTCCTACGTCTCTACGTTATTTTATCACTGCAATGTTCTGGAGCTGATTGGCCAATCAAAAGCTATTGAGGCATATTTTTCGTGTGGTTTTGAAATACACCACTAAATCTAGACTAAATTGTCCGTTGCGTCAATATCATTACATTTTACCTGCTCTGAAGAGTGTCTGATGAAAAGCTATAGCTTCATTGATTTTTCAGTTTCCCCAAAGCAATATTCGAATTGATTTACTCCTGAAACTTGTCATTGAATAGCATGCCTTTCTTTATAATTTCCATAATTAATGCTTCCAATCGACTTGAACTAATCATTACGAACCCATCGTTATCACGATTACTGATTTTCATTCTAATTTTGCTGTTATTTATGTACAATAAATTTTGCAACACCTTCTTACATTTAGTACGGAAATTAAGACACAGCTGAAGAATCAACAATCACTGCTGGCTGAAAACGAGCAAAAGATCAAACAAATTGAACAAAAATATGTAAGTTTCTGATGAATCATGTAATTTGGTTTGGCAATATTGAGCTTATTCTAGCTACAGAAAATGGTTCCAAACCACTAAGTATATGATTTAATCTCACTCTGATCATTGATAAACCTCGCATTCATTATTCATTCAATCAATGATCCAAGTTGGAAATAAATTTGCTAGCATTGATTTAATTAGTAAGAATGATTTATTAAATGCTTGCCTTTTCACATGTTTGGAATTTGTAGTGGCTGCTTTTGATGTCACACACGGACTAGCTGAAAATATTGTTCGTTTTGTGCTATTTGTTTTAGTTACAAATAGTATAACGAGAAATGTCAATATTGCGGATTTGATAGCAAAGATGTTACGGGTGTCTTAAAACAAATTTATTTGACTGCACAAACAACCTGTCATCGTCAAAGTACTTGTCCGAATTGATATTTTTCACATTTGCTTTTAACGTTTGTTGACAGAGCATTGAAAACGGACAGCTAACAAGCCTGGTGGAAACATTACGAAAAGACAAAGAGATGATGGTTGTGCAGAAAAATGAAAAAATATTTGAACTGCAAGGTATCATAGAACAAATTAAGAAAGAGAATGCCGATTATGAAATGACATTGAGAAAAGTAAGGGACGAAACTGCGCGAATGGAAAGAGCACTGGGTACTAATAAACAAGAGCTCGAAGAGATAAAATGTAAATTGAATTCGGCAGAGAAGAATCAGTTATCTCAGAAACAAATAGAATCAGCGTTCGGGGAGATAGTGGAATCGAAGCAGAAACTGGCATATGAGAACGGATTATTGCAATCGAAAGTAAACCAAATGGGAATCGATTTAAAAGACTATGATATAATTAAGACCGATTATGATAGGTTGAAGCGGAAGCATCAAGATTTGTGTCAACAGTATGAATCTGTTTCGGAGGATTTGGAGAGAATAAAATCTGATTATGCAAGGAAAAATTCTGAATTCCAGAAATGCAAGGCCATGATTGAAGAGCGTGAAAATGAAATGAAGATGGTAGCAAAGTCACGAGAAGAAACTCTAAAAGAAATGAAAAGATTATCAGAGCACAACGAGTCTCGTGAAGGAAAGCTCATTGCAAAGGTGCGCACATTTGTCCTTGTATATATATTTTGCTTATTAATGTCTTCAGTATACATGTAGTTCTCTTTACATTATTTGTTATATTTTATTAGGCAATTACTTTTTAACTACACAGTCCGGCGGAATTTAACTACGCAGTCCGGCGGAATTTGACTACGCATTCGATACTGGAATGCAATGATTACTTTGCAGGTTGCAGGTTCAAGGTATGAATTGGTAAGCCTGGAGGTGATCCCGGAAATTAGAACCCAGAGCACAACTGAATTTCAAGAATGTTTGAGTGGCGAATTTTTCCTTTTTTGTTTCCAAAAAACCAAGTTTTCTTAATAACATGAACTGTTTGGGACAGTTGCCACTTGCTATAACGCGATTCACTTTTCGCCACCTCGCTGTTTCACGTATTGTGCTCGTACAGTTGTGCATACTTTTCAAAATTTTGCATACTTTTCACAATTTTGCTCACTTTTCACAATTTTGCACTTTGCATTCTATAATACTTGTCTTTTTTGAAAAAGTCTACGATGGTTTGAACTTTGAGTGTATAAACAGGCAACATATGAGATAATGTTAATGCCTGTCTGAGCAGTTGCATCAATGTAGTCTCGATTTGATTACTATAGATAACCAATACAGAAAGCAAGCTCAAGATTACCGACGATGACAATAAACGATTGGCTAAGTCTTTTGAGGCTGTTATGAAATCCCATTCTAAATTGGAAGCTACCCTTGAAGACCTCCAAATTACTCTCGGAAAGAAGGACAATGAGATCATGACGCTAATCGAAGAAAGGTATGAAAATATTTGGTTCGTTACTGTCAGCCCTCGATTTTGCCCCCTCATAATAGCTCCCCTCCAACAAGCCCTCTTGTTAGAACCTCAGATTGATAGCGAGCTCCTCTCGAATAAGCCCCCCTCCCCAATGAAGAGGATGAGGAAAGCCTTGATGATTTGGACTAATGATTAAATTTTGGCCGTTCTTTTGATATGATGGAAAAAAGGAATTTTGGCAATGAACTTTTCATGCAAGATGTATCAAGCAATTTTACAAGCCCCATCGAATAAACTCTTCCCCCGAATAAGCCGCTAAATAGGAAATAAATGTGACTCTAGGAGGGTTTGTTGGGGGATTTACGGTATAAATGACCTTTTTTATTTTGGCAAGAAATTACTACCCTCTCCCTACCCAGAATGATACAACTTGTCTTCTTTCAACTCTACTCAGAATAAGCCAATTTGATTTTGTGCACCTCTCTATTTAGTCTTTTGCTTCTTCCTTTGTCTGGGGCTTTGCTATAGGCATCAGGGCCTTTTTCTAACATAAGAAACTAAAGCACTTCTCATGTACCAATTGTAATGAAGCATTCTTTTTTGAGACAATAGCGTATATGTTAACTTTGCATTTTCATTTCACATTGAGTCGGACAGGACATGTTTGCAATCTTTCCTGATGTGCTGAAAGTTTTCTTATATCAACAGAAATGCAAGTCAGAGCATTGTTTCGGAACTGCAAAGTGAGATGGATAATCTACAGAAAAAAATCTTGTGTCTTGAAGATGTCGACTCGGAGGAGGTAATTTTCCTTTTTCTCTATTAGCGTCTCTGACTCTTTTTTGTAACATGAAACTCAGCGACATGTTTGCTCCGTTCTCTCCTTATTTGCCCATCTGCTTTGCCAGGCTATGCACTGGTCTGCCTCACTAGAACTTTCATTTCTGATGTTTTCATCACATGTAAATTCTGTTCTACTATACTTTGCTCTGATTCAATTTTCGCATGAAAATGGGATTACTACTCATATGATTTCTTGCAGTGTTCGTAGATTATTTTATTGATACGCGAATCAGATAATTATGCTGCGGCGTTTTTATTGGAAATATGATTGATTCTGCCTATGTTTTCCCTTTTTAGATTCCATGCAATGTTCATACTTTTCCATGGTGTTCTCTTATTTAATTCCTAATTACTCTCCTCTAATATCTTCTTGGTTTACTGCCTATCTGCTAACTAAAAGTCACCGTGAAAATTCTCTCGCTATTAGCATGTAAAAACAACACGGTATGGGGTACAAAATCGAGATTCGCGGGCTCGAATCCCGCTGGGGTCAGCGATTTTCTCGCACTTGCACTTTAATGTTTATAATATGTGTTGTGATGTCTAGTTGTTGGCTGCCAAAGAGGCAAGAAATACTGCGGAGGAGCAAAATAAGCAATTTTCAGATAGAATTCGACGACTAGAGAAAGAAAATAGTTTGCTTAAAAGCGATATAGAGCAACTGAAAGTCGATATTAGAAAGAAAGTAAAACAAATGGAAGAAGATGCTAAAGAGAGGTGATGCATCCTGTAATATATCATTTGTTTATCATGTATCAATGACTATTTATTGTATATTTTCGATTATTTGAAATATGATTCAGTTTATTCGTTGAGCTCATCGCTTCTTTTATTTGGCTGAATACTCATCACCGCATACTTTCCTGGAAAAGCACAGTTTAAGAGCAGCTGAATGCATTGGAACTAAAGTTGTATTGGTTTTTTGATGTTTTTAGAGAAGCTAGAGAGAAGGAGATGGATGCAAAGTCACATAGGCATAAAGAAGAGATGGAAACAGATTACCTACAGCAAATGGAAAAGGTAGTGTATTCTGCAATTTTTCCATTATGTCTATTTGCATCGTCTATTGTTCTGGTTATTTGTTTACTTAAATTGACTGTTACAAGCCTTATCCGTGCAATTTTGATTTGTGCTCACTGATCGTGAAGTTGATCAACCTTGGGCGAGGAACTTTGAGGCATGTAAACACTCCAGACCACTTTTGGTGAAATATTGAACAATAACACTTAAAGAGAAGGCGAGAGGGATGTTTTTCAAACCAGTATGGGTCCATTGGAATAATAGAGTATCGGCAATAATTGTCAAAAATGCATTAATAGTCTTTTATTAACTTTTTTAATCAGTTGTTTTACAATACAAAGTGTTCATTGTTGGCACATCCTGTAGATTGAGCGTTTTCTGCACTGCATGGTCTAGCTTCCCTGTATCATGTCTTATTTACTTCTGACCATTGAGAACTAGACTGTTTATTCAATATTTATTCATTATCAATTCATTATCAATTCATTATCAATTCATTATCAGTTCATTATCAATTCATTTTCAATTCAGTTAAGAGATCAACTACGCAATGCCCAGAAAAAGTGTTCCTCATTAGATGAAGAAGATGCTGTTACGAAAAGAAAATTAAAGGTTTGCTACTATTGCTCTCTCTGACTTTTTTTATCAATTGTTTGCAAAGCATACCTTATAGACTGCTTTCCTTTTTGTTTATCAACGACTTTTTCGTAGCTTTTCCTAATGCAGTCCTGGTCGTAAGCATCTTTATGCTTTAATTGGTGTCCTGCACAAGTAGGTTAGTTCTTAAAATTAGCATTCCATCTTGGTAGGACTTGATTTTGTTGGCAATTAGTTTCTTGTCTGTTGATTAGGTCAAAGGCTAGACAGTCTATACTGCCAGTGTTGTTGCAAGCCTTGCCGGTCTTGCACACCTCGTACTTAAGCCAGTATGGTGGATTTACTTTTGTCGATATATTACCATGAGTTTTATAGAGTCGTGTTTGGAAATTACACCCTGTACACTGGTGATCAGTACAACTTTGAATATCAGAAAATTTTGTTACTTAGTGGTACCTTTGATTTCATTCATAAGGTTTTGCTGGTAGTGTTTGACTCGATAAATGGTCTGAGGAGAGAGCAGCTCATATTAATGCGTACTAGATGGAAGAGCTTTGGCTCTGGAAATTAACTTAACCTTGTTTAATTTCTGAAATTCTGAGCTTTACCGAACAGTGATTAGTCAGTCATGTTAGAACAGACACGTTCCTTAGGTAAGTTAATCGATTTCTCAAAATTATTTCACTTCCTAGAAATTAAAGGACGAATGTTTTCGTCTAAGAACTGAAGTAGAGGATTACAAAACAGACAACGAAAATAAGGTAGGTATAGACATCTTCGTCTCTGCTATTTTATGTTCTGTTTTGCAAGAACAATCTCCCTTAAACTTTTGTATTTGTAAATCTCATTTCTTCGAGTACACCGTGTACAATTCTTATTACTCCAGTACACAGTATTGCAACAATATACAGTATGAAGTATTATGCATATTTTTAATTAGGTCCTTTTTAGGAGTATGAAATATTATGCATATTTTTATTTAGGTCCTTTTTAGATTTTACATTTGATAATATGAGAAATATGATTTACCATCAACAGAAGCGCTTCAGTTCTGCTGCTGACTGATCTGTCTTGAAGAATGAAATTTTGTATAACATAGAGTAGTTGATTGTAAGCCTATGAACTCTATTCAACAGCGAGCTTGTATGTATTTATGTTTAATTTTATTATGAAACTAAGAAGAGACTTAACCATGAATTGAAGCACTTTAAAAATGATTGGAAGATCATATAATAACTACACGAAATGCCAAGCAGTTGACTTAGAGAGTTTTATGGTTTCTTGGTACGAGAACCGCATCCAACCTTTCATTTTACTTCTATACATTTTAATTCGCTCTCCAGTCAAGGCGAATTTCTGATATGGCTGTGACAATTGAAGAGCTAAAAGTTGAACTCGAGAATGCAGCATATAAACGAACTCAGACAGACATATCAACAAGGTCAGTAGAGGTTTGATTAGAGCATGGTTTGAAATATTGAAATAAATTGGCAGAAGTTGCCATGAAATTTCACCGTTTTCTTACAGACCCATCTAAATGGTGTGTACAGGCATTTTGATATAGGTTTTCAATACCTAATGAATATAGTTAACGGAAACACAGAGCTGTATAAAACTGGCTTTTTCGATCACCACGAGGAACTCTCTACAGCTTATTTGGACCTATCAAGGCTCAAAGCTTTGTCATTTGTTGCTTGACGAATCGTGTTACTTGTGTTATTTGAATCGTTTTGTTCTTATCGATATTCAAGGCAATTTGAAGACGAAATTGAAAAGGAAAAGTTCATAAGGATAGAAGCAGAATCGAAGTACATGGTAAATATTTATTTGTCATCCTGGTGGCCTTTCTTCAATCATTCATATCTCTAGATTTTTGCTGCTAACCGATGAATTTTTCCTTTGCCTCTTGTTGTAGGAAATTCATCTCTGGTTTCTTGCTACCCTTGTCTCTTGTCTCTTGCGACAATATTTGAATCAGTATTCGGAAGAGTTTTGTATTATACATAATGAAGCCTATACTTAGGCATTTTTGACAATATTTAATGTGTAGGTCTTATAATAGTTAGCATAGCCGCCAAATGTTTGAGAGCCCTGTCAGGTCTACTTTCTCCCATTCTAATTGACCAATCATCATGCAAAATGGGCCTAGTTTTAGCATGTGTGGTCAGAATCCCGCATGATGATTGGTCAATTAGGTTCGGAGAAAATAGACCTGAAAGGGCTCTCAAGCATGTGGCTGCTATGATATGATAGCTATGTTGACTGATTATATCTTTACTTTTATAGTTATTTTCTTTTTACTGAATTTTCTTAGAATCTAAAGAATAAAGAGAAAGACTTAGAGAGGCAGCTGAAAAAGGCGACGCAACAAACTTTGAAGGTGATAATTAATTTTGTAGCGCGAAGATTAGTTGTGTTGCATTTGTCAAATCAGATTCTTCCATTGGTAGGAAAAGCATGAGGTAAAGGACAATGTTGCGTGTATCTGGGTACGAGTGGATTGCGTATAAAGAGAAATAGGGATTCTACCAGACTTTTATGTGGTATTTGGGTGAGAAGCTTGTGCAAATCCTGATACCAACTTGTGCATAATGACTTGTGTCAATCTACTCCTTACTTTGATTTTTGGATCATATAGCATTTGCATAAGTGCAACAGTGATTGTATTGGTAGAAATGTTGGCAGATATAGTGGTGCTGTAATTGCCACATGTGAGAAATTGACAAATGTATACTATTACTTGCAAGGGTATCTTGAAGAATTTTCTGCGTGATATGATCGTTCATTTTTTATACTGATCGGGTGATGTTGCCTATTGATTGGGTGATCTGGCCTCACTTAGAGTTCATCACTCTTTTTGCTTCCATGGATAGTTAGTACAAATACACGGTGTATATAAGAAAGTTTTTCACCCCGTACTGAAACTTTCTTAGCTTTTTCATGATTCCACTACTAAAACTATCTTAGGTCTTTGCTTGCAAGAACAGTCGACTTGCGTAATACTATAATGTTACACAGACAGACGCGCAGTGCACAAATATAACACTCCAGTACACAGGCAACCACAACAAATCTATACAAATTAAGCAAGAACAATGACTGTCTTTGGTGAATACTGGAATTTCAAAAGGTATATATCTCGTTGGGTCTCAGAAATCCGGCACCAAACCTCTTAGATTTTTGAGCAGTTTAGTGCTGCTTTATCATAAACCAATTTTTTATGAGAAGAACTTTTAGGACAGCAATTAATGCTATCAATCAATCATGATTAATCGCGTTGTCTACTGTAATATTAATTAGTCATGAAGTCGTATTAATCAATATTGATTTCATGGTGATTATTGATTAATTATGATTGCCCACTGTCATATTAGTCAGATGTTTCTATCTTGTTGTTTACTGTAGAAGCAAATTCGCTTTCAATAATGCTGCGTCATCAAACATATGTTATCAAGGACATCTGTTATCAGCCATTATTGTGTTAATATTATGATCTAGCCCCATTCATGAACTAGCCAGCCTCGTTAACGATTTGTCAGTCTCGTAGTGATAGGCTTTATGTATGAACAGGCAAACCAGGAATATAAGCAAGCTAAGATATGGTTTCAAGGAAAAGTTCAAGAACTCGAAGATGAGCTTGACAATGCAAGGTGACTTAAAACTACATATGTCTGTGTTTTGCCCTATGTTTTTTCTTTTACTTTAAAGGACCTTTATGTTCTCCTAGCAACAGTCAACAGAATACTGCTTTAGTTCTTACAAACGAGGCTAAGACATAATGAGGGTGGAGTTAAATTTCACTTGCATTCGTTTGTTGCTTTTACAGGCTTTGTTTTCGCATTTCTAAATGTTTAAAGTATTAGCAAATAGCCTACGCTTAATATAGACAATGTGGCGTTATAGAATTTGTATTTTTGATTGAGTATATCACATTCTAGTTCTCAATGGCGAGATGCGCTGTGAATCATTGAATGTTTATTTACTTTCTTCATCATCATCTCCATCATCATCGTTATGCCTTATTCTTGTAGACAAACGCAGTACATGCTTGAGCAAACCAATCTAGAGCAAGAGAAACTCCTAGAGAGTAGAACAGAAAATGCAAAAAGTGCCGTGCGGGTATGTTGGGCTTTGGATGTCATTTTGTGTGGGGTAACTAACAGGGTAACTAACGGAGTAACTGAGAGAGGAGGAATTGAAGCAGAATTTAATACAATAAGGAAGATATAGAATAGGGGAATTAGCAGTAATCTGTGACAGACGGGGAACGCCAATTTACTTTACTCACTTCAGCTATTACTTTAGATTCAAAGTCAGTGTTTCAGAAGGTATTATATAATTGATCTTGTCACAAATTCACTATGAATCGGCCTGCGTAGGCAACGAGAGCGTGAGAAACTTGCAGCTTCTGTTTATATCATTCGTTTTTGGGTATTGCAGGCTAGCCGGCTTGCTATCAACAAACTAAAGAGCGAAGTGGTCGAAAATTTATGGGAAACAAAGGGACTCAAGCAGGTGTTGCAATCAGAACGAGATAATGCCGCAAGAGCAACCAAGAAATACGAAAAACTAATGGTATGTTGCCCATCACACGTATTGCATATTCTCTGTCATGAACAGAACAAAACATCTTGGGAATTTAATCTGTGTAGTTCTAGTAGCTTCTCTTTTTATATATTTAGAAGCTATTGTAATAAAGATTTCAACATAAAATCACTCTTATAAAATCAAGTTTAGACTTTAATAGAGCACAAGTGTCTTTCACTGAGTTCTGATTTACTTGTGCATTCACTCTCAATGTAGAAACATATTTAGACTCGGTACTTGGGTAGAGTGTAAGAGCCTCTTGACTGTAAGATTACATTGATGTTGGGATCTCCTTTTCCTTTTAAGGAATCGAGTGCTCGAAAGGTTGAAGAGCTTGCTAGAGAACTTGACAGAGCTCATGAAAAAGCCAGGAAAGCAAGATGATAAACATTGAACGTAGGATTTTGTCATAACGAATTTATTTAACACAATTGCTTGTAAATATCATTTTAGGATCATTGGAAACTTTTTTGAAGTATTATGTTTATGGAGCAATTTCTTAAATTTTAAACCCGATCTATTTATTTGAAAATTGCTTGTAGACTCTCTGTAATATTTTTTACTAGGTTTATCTTGATTTTATGATTTCAATTCGTCAGCTGATTTTTAAGAACGTTTTTCTACAGAGCGATCGGTGTATGATAATGAGTTCAGAAATTTTTGAAGTTTTTATTGGTCTATACCGCTGTTATTTGGCCTGGAGGACAGCCAGAACTCTTCATTAAATTTTCAAGTTCACCTGTCCTTTCATTTACTCTCAGACTTTTTTCTGTTTTTGTGTTTTGAAGATACCATGCATGTAATGCTCCTCCTGTTTGGCAGCCTTCCAAATACGCCTTTCTAGGTGGAGCAGTAATACCCATAATTGCATTCTCGATGCAAATTTTCCCTTGTTTCAAATTCTTTGCTTTCTTTCATTATACAGCTATGCCTAGTCTTACATTCTCGACTGTTCTATCCGTTTTAAGTCAAAAATCACAATATAATTTTTGCATCTATTATACTCTTTTAATTTTTTGTACCATTGCAAAAAACTTTCCATTGTGGTGGCTATCCTCTGTATGGATTTAACACACTACACCCACACATGATTCGTGACAGTCTCTCTCTATTTCGATATTATAGTTTAGTATAGTATAGTATAGTATAGTATAGTATAGTATAGTATAGTATAGTATAGTATAGTATAGTATAGTATAGTATAGTATAGTATGGTATAGTATAGTACAGTACAGTATAGTATAGTATATAGTACAGTATAGTATATAGTACAGTATGGTATATAGTATAGTATAGTATAGTATAGTATAGTATAGTATAGTATAGTATAGTATAGTATAGTATAGTATAGTATAGTATAGTATAGTATAGTATAGTATAGTATAGTATAGTATAGTATAGTATAGTATAGTATAGTATAGTATAGTATAATTGTGCTGCCATTAAATCTCTATAGTATAGCACTCCAGTTATTAGTAAAGTCTCTCGCAGAGAAGCAGAATAAGGGCTATTTTGGTAGCCATTATCAGTTCAGTCTTGTTTTACGTGGAGATTAAGGACTATCAGTCTCATAGAAGACGCATAATGTGCTATGAAATTATATCTCATAAAGAAATGTAAAATATATTTGATATGTAAAGTACACTACAGAAGTTCTAAAAAGTAGTATTTTATATTTAAAATATATTACTATGATATTTACATAACAAAATATTCGCTTCTAGTAAAATATTATCTCGTTCTATACAGGTTGCAGCCAAATATGCTAGGTATATTCGAGGTATTCTTCCTACTTTCCCATGTACCAAAACTGAATATATCCATCATTGATGATTAAGAAATTTGATTAGAAATGAAAATATTGAGCGTAATCCACAATGGTAGATTCTGTTGGATTGAAGAATTCCTTAATCATAGCTTGTTGCCGTACTTAGTTGACTTCAAAGTCATAGCCTTTAGAGTCAATTTCATCATGTTTCACATGCAGTCTTCCTGCACGCGTTCGGCAATCTCCAATTGGCAATTGTCTCCCGGTGGTAAGCATGCCCTCTAATATGCAACAACTAAAGGAAAAAAATGTGCTGAAGGATTTCTTTATACACTACGATGTCCTTTCGTGCTTATCAGGTGATTCACACGATTCATAAAATCATCTTTATGAATGATGAGCTATTAGAAGATCGACTTATGCACTAGCAATATATAGGTCAGGAGCGCAACCACGGGGTGGGTCCAGGGGTTTTGACCCTTCCCCTTTTCCTCAGAATGGTAAAAGTGTCCTTTTCTTCGAGAATTATGAAGCTGTGTTTTGTAATTTTGCTAAGTAGACCCGTTCATAATCTTTGGTACGAAATCCTGAAACTTCCCGGGAGATTTATTTTTTCCAAATCCGAATAATATGATTATAAGATACATTCTCTTTAGAAAATGTCGAATGTGCCATTGCGCGCCTGTAGGCAATCTCTACTTCTATCATATGGGCCTACTGTTCACTATGGTTGACCTCAGTATGAGCACCTATAGGATTTTTCAAGTAGGCTTGCTATCATGCTCCATGCTCATTTTGTTCAAGTTCCAAAATGACCTAAGCTACCCAAAGAAAAACATTGTTCTAAATTATGGGAGCAGATTTGTTCTCTGGGTGTTTACTCTCTTTTGCTACAAAATAGCGGAATCTATCATGGAGAGAGCTAGATAGTTGGGCATAGTGCTTCGGTTGTACGAGAAATTACAATACAGACGTCAATATTTGAATATATAAAGCTATCAAAGCGTTGATTGCCTTTACTGTAAGTTAATCGGAATTTCTACAGGTTCACAGTGTTTAAAAGCATCAAATAAGTCTTTGTTTCATAAGGAGAAAGTGCACTGATTCGCTTCATGTGTAGTGCATCTTCATCATTTGGTTTCTGCCTTTCGTTCATACCACTTTGCAGCTTCTGCACAACGTTCTTTCTCCTAGACCTAGAATTGCTATCTAAACCTCCTCTGCGAAGCATCGTTGGAAGAACCAGTCGTATTTGCAGGCCATCAGAATCTTTGCTCTATCTATTTGGTGCTTGATAGGCTTTGCTTATTACACAATGATATGCTAGGAGTATGTGACAACCTGAGAAAGCGAACTGGACATCTGCTATGCCCCAACCAAGTATCCACTAAATGTCGAGCCTCTGTTTACAATCACACTGTTGCTTGAATGATTTATCAGCATTACGGACGTGTATTGATTTGCCTACCAGAGAAGAATAGAAACTAGTTGCAACTTATACTAAAGAAGCGTGAACTTGACTATGTTTCTAATTTTTTTACTGTTTTTATGAGATATATTTATTGCTCTGTATGGAATTGAACCGTTATATACACATACACACACACACACACACGCACGCACGCACGCACGCACGCACGCACGCACGCACACACACACACACATATATATATATGTGCATATATATATATATATATATATATATATATATATATATAATATATATATATATATATATATATATATATATATATATATGTATATATATATATATATATGTATATATCCCATTAACAAAATTCACTGGTCACCTTGATGTTGCTTTTCATCATATTCTGTTGTGTCCATTTGTATGTACTGAAACATTTCACTCACCGTTAAGTATAGAAGGCCTTCCACATGAATTGTAAATACCCTTGCATTGCTTGATAAGCCTGATCTGAATTTCAGTGATCTGCAACAAAGACACTTACTATATTCATCTCATTTTTATCATAATTTTGTCAAACAAGACTGCCAAGAATTTTTGAAAGAATCCTAACCTATGGCCTAACTAATGGCTAAGATGTTCCTAATTTTAGTGTCAGTTAGGTTTCGCTTTCCCTTGATGAGACAATCTTACTAACAATTAACAACTAACAACATCTTAATAACATCTTGCTAACAACTAAATTGTAATTGAAACTGGTTTTATATGTGAAATTAAACACAATTTTTGTGCAGCAACACTAAATTTACATGGGATCAATAATTACTGAATATAATGTAACATTTGATTTTAGCTTCGTAGTTTATTACACTATTATTGTATTTTTAGACAGAGGGACCCTTGAAAACCAGCATTTCTGCTGAAGGGCTCCCCTCCATAAAAAATTCCAGGATGAAAAATGAAATGAAATAATAATAATAGTTACTAAAGTATAATAAAATGTTATCTAATATTATATAATACTATAAAATATGATATAATATTATAAAATATGATATACTATTATATAATATGATATAATATTATATATGATGTAATGTCATATGATATGATACAGTATTATATAGCATGAAGTAATATAGTGTAATCTAATAATGTAATATGATTTGATATTATATGATATGATATAGTACTTATAATATGATATAATGTAATGTAGGACATAAGTGTAATATGATATAGTATAATATTATATAAAATAATTTAATATAATGTAATGTAGCGTAAGATGATTTGACGTAGTATGATATTGTATTATATAGCATGATATAATATATTGTAATACATAAATGTGATATGATATTGTATAATATGATATTATATGATGTTATATAATATTGTATGATATAATATAATATAATATGATATAATACAATATTACATAATATAATATCATGTACTGTAATATGAAATGATGCTATATAATATGAGTAATGTTAAAATGCATTAAAATATGGAATCTACCAAATGCTCAAATCATTATTACTCACACATTATCATCGCAGTCATTATTTATGCACACTGCTGCAGATATTGCATCTCGCGGCTTCAAGCTGACATCTTTTGCCCTTCCAATTTGCAAGTTTGCTTGAAATCGATATATTGCTGTATATGGTGCTAGAAATCTCCCAGCGAGAAGTTGCACTCCTGTGCCTCGGATGAACGTACCCGAGCCTAACTCCTGTTTGAATGATATTATAAACGTACATTGCATGTTTTCAGATGTAATCCAATTTATATCTATAATTTAATTCATTACATTGAAGATTTGCAAACTTTATTGACAACTTTTGCTTTGCACGACACAGAAAGTAGAGGTCGGCCACTTGATATGGCATTATAGGGAAATTTTCAAGAGTAAGCCAATGCTAATTTGTTATTTTAGATAGAATATATAACACATTATCACTGAGACAGTTGGAAATTGATTTTTATGTCGTTAAATCCGCTATCGGTTATGCATTTACGATCTATAACTGGTACAAATATGATTTAAACAGCTTTGACTTTTGACCCAACTGATCGATCTATACTTTTACGCTTTGCAACAAACTATGATCTCATTTCTCCACCGCAGTGTAGTACTTCCACAATCTTAGATAAACTTAACATAATAAGATAGACTTCATGAAATATACCAAAGTGTGTTACTTAGTACTCTTACAATACCCTTATTGATAAATAAATCTTTCATTGATGCCATTGTGACGATTGCCATCCATAATGTTAAGATTCTCATTTCCAGTTTGTATGTTAGAAATCAGAAGAATATCAACAAAGCATCACTGTGCCAATAGCCTACCTCGTAATTGTCAAGTTCCTTTCTAGACTTTTTGTGAATAACGACTGATTCTCTCAGCACGATGAAGAATGCAGAAATCACGTCTGGAACGCCAGCTGCCATAAGGCCAAGAGGCTAAAAGGAGCCAGACAAATCAATAATTTTCACCTTCACTTTGGGTCAAAATATTTGTGTAGCGAATTAGGTCGAGTTCATGACCAGCTAACTACGTCTGTTCTAGGCTATATAGTGTAGTGAATTTGTAGCAAAATATTAATTTCATAACATACGTCTGTTCTAGGCTATATAATGTACTGAATTTGTTGGAAAATATTGATTTAATATAACATATGAAAATAGATAAAGATTCATGCTTGACAAAAAGTTTTTCTTTCCAGGATTATTTTTATTCCTGAAAATAGTTTCATGTCTATTCCAATAGTTATGCGATTTTTGATTACTCATAATATCGAGGAACACATAGATGAAGTATTGATAAAGTAAAGATTATATAAAAGAATAAACCTTAACGTGCTATAATATTCATTTTTGGTAGTGTCATAATAATAAAATGGATGTGTCTTTCTGGAATTGTCAATAGTTTACACTTAATATGACGCTACTGTTCGTCGTGTTTATTCTTCGATTCATCGTGAAATTACGCTTCCCACAAAGTGAATATTCATATTCGAACCAACATTCTTGTAGAAATGAAATATATTTATTCTTTACGAACGAATGGAATAAAACTCCATACCTGTCCGGCAAATCTTGCTGCTCTTCGCTCGGCTGTATCTGTAAAGGAATGGTTCACTTTTATTTAAGGACAGTAGACTAACAGATTTTCAAATTACTGATAAAACGAGCTAAACTATATTAACAATACGACAAAGTACAATTATACTAAAGCACTAATAATTAAGTGAAATCATATGAGACTTATTATTTTAGAGTTTTATCAGTCTACTTAATCATATCGCACCTCTAACCAAACTTCGAAACTCTGCTACCATTGCCGCCTCTGTGATGAGTGCACCTGGAGGCCCTGGGGGTCCTTGAGGTCCTGGAGGCCCTGGTGGTCCTTGAGGAGCAGAGCCCTAGAAAAGATAAGGTTTGTTGCGTTATTGCTACTGTAACTGAGATTGACGTAAACTAAAAGGCAATACTCACTCACACTGATATAGATATGAAGTGAAGTCTGCAAATATAGCTCATTGTAAAAGTAGAACTTTTGCTTTTTCCACAACAAATTTATTTTGTATCGTATGATAATAATATCAACAAAAACCCAAGAACAGTACTGAGTGCCATTCCAGTTCGTGGCCAAATGTTTTATCGCTGAGAGGTCGCTAAGTAAGGTGAATGCATCAAATAAGAATCACTTAAGGATTTGTCAGACTGATTTTAGGCATTTACTAATTAAGAGTCGTGAGGTTCAGGGCAGAACTGTGTAATTCCTATAAAGAATAGTGTAGCATTAGGTCTCATAGTCCTAACAAGTAGTTGTCCAGAAAAGAGTTCGCAGTGGTCATAATTGCTGCACACATGACATACACTCCTTTTTTTATAGGAATACCTAAATTTTTTCGAGCCTCAGTATTCTTAAATTTTTCTGATTTTGAACCGAGAGTTACTCTTAAATACGAAAGGTATAACTTCGCCTGAAATTTTAAAGAATATATTCCAATGTTTGTTGGTGTTTTACTACATCATAGCACTAAGCACGATTTTATATTCTGCTTCGATAATGCCACAGTACATCTGAAAGCAGTACTATAACTGTGATACAAAAAATTCTTATGTTTTGATGAACCATGAGCCTCGCATTATTCTTGAAATATTCCTAAAATTACAACGATTTTGAGCCTCAATATTCTTATAAACTTTATTCTTATAAAAAAAAGAGTGTAATTTACTTTAAAGGAATGAGTAGAATTGGGATTGGCAATCGAGGCTCTAATGCCTTGGGTCATATCGGAATATTCATGTATTTCTCATAAGACGGGTACTTTGATCGGGTTAATGGTGCAGGAAATTGTAGATACGGCAAAATTATCGACATTATTGGATTTTGGTACGGATCAGGATAGCTTATCCGCATTTTAGTCATTTGACATTCAATTTCCGTATTAGCAGCAAAGTTCTCTATATCATTAACCCTCTTGCTTATCCTGTCTTTGATATCATAAACTACATGTTTGTCATAATTAAATGACTGGCTTATGACGTGTCATGCAGCGTAGGTCATACATTCTTTTAATGCGAATTCCAGTGTCGTCGTCTTTGCAAAGAAGCATTTCTTGTACACTTGGGCTAAGAGCTCCATAAACAGACGGTAAAGACTGCTTACTATTTGTAAACAAGCAAAGGAGCACTCTTTGAATACACGTTTTTTTCAAAAGAGAGTGGTTTGTAAGAAAGAGGTACATGACTGCTCAAAATTTCCTGAAAGTTCCTTATTGGATTTCTGAGGCCTAAGGACGTTAATAAGACATATACCTTTAAAATATTCACGTAAGATAATCATCGCTTTTACATAATTTGTATAGATCTCTTGTGGTAACCAATGTTTTTTAATGTTGTGTTTGTGTAGTGCTTGTGTGCCTGTGTAACACTGTACACGCTATTTTTATAAGGAACCACTTTATAAAGAACCTACATGTAAAATGCCGAAATATTTAAAAAAAACTTCTGCTACTAAAGAAAAAATTCCTAAGGAACTTTTCAATTTGAACAATTTATATAACACTAAACAATGAATAATTAAGAATCTGCTTCCATTCATTTTCAGCCAAAACCAGCATAGATTGTTTGCTATGTTTGTGTTAAATCCTTCATTTTTCATTGATCTTACGGTACAGCCAAAATTAAAGGCAAAATTCAGGATTCTAATGTTTTCTTTGTGTCTGTACCATTGTTATGCACTAATTATGGGCTGAAAATTAAGGAATTGTTGAGGAACTTTTAGTACTACAATTTGATAATTGGAGGTCCAAAAATAAGGAACTTTTGGAACTGGACCTTGAGCTAGGTTCCTGATAAAAAAGAGCTTGTAGTGTTCCGCAAGCTTAGCTATTCTTGCTAAAATCTTAAGAAAGTGTCATTACTGAAATCATGCAATGCTGAAATCATGGAAAAGCCAAGAAAGTTTCAGTGCTGAGTGAAAAAACTTTGCTATAAAAGCATATACACTCTTTTATAAGAATACCAGCCTCAAAATTGATGGGAAATTAAGAGCAAATTAAGAACAAGCTGGGGCTGAAGCACTGTAGTAAAATGTATTTTTGGACAACGATGCATACGCTTTCCAATAATATATTGATATGAAATGTCATTTCCTCATTAGCCTGCGGAGAAGTGACGGGTTTGTCCCGTCTCCTCTCCTCATTGAAAATAATACTTATTTCATAAACATCCAATGATGTCTTGTATATATTCGTATGTCTACATTCCCTAAACCCCATTAATTTAAGAAGAAATTAAGAACAATTCATTTTCGAAATTTTGAAAAAATTAAGAACAGCTAGCCTGAACCTCAATTTTTCTGGTTCTTATAAAAAGAGTGCAGCTAAAAACAATTCTATCTAATGATTTCACATGATGTTCATTGAATCAATGAAGTTGAAGATAAAATAAACTGTTCAGCTGACGTTGAAAGTCTAACATAAATTCATGGCTTTCGCTCGGTTTTTTGGTACATACAGTGTATCGTGCTTCTACCAGACAGAAATTAACTCAGTAAACTACAGCACTGATACCTTTATAAATGGCACTAAAGTAAAACTTCGTTCAAGAGTTTTCGCAGCTTCAATCGAATTTGATAAGTGCAATGGTAAGAAATCTTGGACCAAAACGTTGCATATTTTAGTGATTCCTCCTACAATAAGATTTAGACTGACTTTCTTGTAGTACAAAGCTTCTGAAAAAGTGCAATTTTCTCATGAATAAGCTGTATCTAATTCATACAAATCTACATATTTAAGCGAGAGAATTAATTGACCTAGACGCCTTAAGATGATTAGAAAGCAAACTCTGGTTTTCCATGCGCTTAACATCTTTCTATGCTCCAAATACAGCGAATGTCAACATCATGAATTATTTTTGTCTGATTCCATCAAGGTTAATTTTTGCAGCTACCTTGTCTGCTCTGATTCTTTGCCTTGTCGAAAAAGATGGTCTTTTGTATGCTTGCAAACTTGACAGCTAAGCTAGTTGAACTAAAAGTTCATTTACATCTAACCGAGTCCGATAAATAGAGGGGTGCTATGCGGGGGTGTGCCGAAGTTGCGAGAGTTAGGGTATCACCCCACCCCCACCCCAACTTTTGCAGAACCCCTTATCCTTAGCTTCAGGCCGCAGTTCTGCTAAGTTCTGTACCTCTTCTAAACAATTTGCAGGCAATCATTGATCTCAGGGTTACCCCTGCCCCCACATGGGGCGTAACGGGAGAACAGACACAGACAGACAGACAGACACAGACAGACAGACAGACAGACAGACAGACAGACAGACACAGATAGACAGACAGACAGACAGACAGACAGACATAGATAGACAGACAGACATAGATAGACAGACAGACATAGATAGATAGACAGACAGACATAGATAGACAGACAGACATAGATAGACAGACAGACAGACAGACAGACAGACAGACAGACAGACAGACAGACAGACAGACAGACAGACAGACAGACAGACAGACAGATGATCCTGATGACCATGATCATCGTAGTGATAATGATGATTGTGATGATTGTGATGATTGTGATGATTGTGATTATTATGATGATCATGGCTTTGATCGGTATTTTGGTGTAAAATATCACCACTTACCATATGTTTCTTTGATTTTCTGCTCGATCTCTTCCTGCTTGTGATATAATTCTGGCCTCGGCGTTGAGATGATTGCTTCACAAATGCTCGCCAGCTTTTTATAGGATCAATATGTCCTGCTGCATCTCTATTCTTCTGTTTTAGAATGAAAAACAGATCAGAAATTAGTTTCATCTCATATCCTCTTTGCAACCTTTCTGTCATTGATTTACGTCAAGGTGTTAGGTAAAATGTATCTTTGAATACTCAAGAATCGAACGCGTTATATCGATATTATAGACACGGGCAAGAGATAATAGGCAGAAATTTTAGTCTTAGAGCTTTCTCAATACCACTACCTAGTGAGAATTACTTTTATGTTTCAGAGTTGTCTCTGTCGTCAACCAGAAAACCAGGGACGCCGCAAGAACCATTTAGTTTTGAGTGTGTAGCCTTCAGTTCTTCGAAAAGTACCTGATTTTAACGATGTAATGATCCAATGTGACACCATAGAGTTAGGAAAACTAGAGTGCGCACTATGACCCTTTGTATTGGGCGTCAGTGAGGCAACTATTTGTTGCCATAATGGCGGCTATAGAGTGGCTAGTAGATTTATATGCTTCGTAGATTTGAACTGGTAAGTGACAGAAAAACAAAAAACCAGTGTTGCTTATTTCTTTGCGGCAAGCAGTGATGGTAGAGAAACATTTTGTAAGACGGAAAGTGAGACACTTCACAATACTGGAAATTTTATCAAAGTTTTTAGCTGTGATGACCCGGAGTAATGATGGATGACGGGACTGATGTGTCGGGGTGATGGCTCTCCTCTGGCTAAGTTGAATATTTAAATAACTGGTATGCCTGGCTGCCTGAAGCCATGGTAAGTAAAACAGTTTCCGAAATTGTCACTGTAATGGTGAAGTTATGATCAGCATGATTATCTGATACTAAGGAAAATCGAACACAACAGGCCTAGCTAGCTTAAAAACGTAAACAAGGCATACTTAGTGATTCAATTCGTACCAATAACAATATGTTGTCGCTTCAATTCTTACCAATAACAAGAGCTGTGAGATTCTGCAAATTTCAGTCATGATAAAAAAGTACTGTTTTTGTTAACTTCTGTCTCTTTGACACTCGATTTGACTTGACAATTCTCTCTGTGTGTATTCTGCTGAATTGATTTACAAAAATATCAATGTAGCAACGAGCAATATATTTGATTAATATTGTTATGTGGTCATCTTCCATATTATTAAGGACGTGTCTCTGCATTGAGTGTTCTTGTAACATCAAAAAAACTCTATTGTTTAGCTCCTCTACGACTCCAAGGACAACCCTTTCCTTGCTTAGTTTTGATGTGTCCTGCCAGTTAACCAGCATCTCTCTGACTAGCTTGTCAGTTGTTTGCACAACCCTAAATAATGAGGAAGAGGGGACAAACAAATTACCATAAGCCTTGAAGGATAGGAGGTTTGTCTTGCTCTTCATAACATGTTGTTGGTCAAATGATTGATAAAGTGCTGCTGCACACTCGGGGCATTTCATGTTACCAACCATTTTCTTTGCAATGAAGCCACCAATGTAGAACAAGGCATCATATTTCCAATCATTGGATGATTTTAATAGATGATAAACAGCAGGATCAACTACTGTGCTATTTTCAACAGACTCTTGAAATACATCATTGGAAGACTGAATGGAATCTTCACCTATATCAGTGCAATTAGCTGTTCCTGGAGCATCTATATTGTTCTTTAATAAAAGTGCTCTAAGTGCATATTTGAACTCTAAGACATTTGGATTATTGTTCCATCCAAAGCGACCCCTTATCTTACTGAAAAACATTTCCAATGAATCTTGAGAGAATCTGTATGTCAAAACATATTGGAATGGATTATTCTGGAACGGTACAGCAGATGTTTACTTATGGCTAGAACAGACTTTGCTGAAGTGATAAACCCAACAATGAATGTTTTCCTTCTTCCTCTGAATAACAAATGATCATCTAGGTCTTTTAACTGCATAAGATAGGTTTCAATTTCTTGCATGTACATTTCAATCTCAGCAATGTTTTCTTTTGTTACAGGTTTTTTTGTTGCCTTTCCAAACTTATTTTTACTATTAAGGATGTCGAAGATGTCATTCATTTTCTGTATAAAGTTTGTTGTGGCAGCACTATTTTCAAAACCTGGAGTTTTTATGTATGACAAGAAATTTATTGCTGCTGCAACAGAAGTGCTTAAAGTTTGAGCAGCAACTTTCACCTTCATTTTGTGATTTTGCCACTTAATGTGGTGTCCTTTCAACTTGTTTCCTAGATGTAAAATATCTTTTGCTTGAACCTGGTGTAATTTTACACTATAATCCCATTTGATTGTGTCATTGTGTAAATCTTTGATTATTCCAATATCTGCTAGTGCATTTCTTGCCAGTTTAATCATGTGGCATGCATCTAAAATTATATAAACATTTCCCTCTTCTCTACAGGGATGTTTAAAAGAGCCATCAAAGTTTGAACTTATTTTGCACCCCAGTCTATCTGCAGTGGTTAAATTTTTTGATGTGCCATCAAAAATCACTGCATGAACATCAAGATAGGACTCTGTTAGAAATTGTATAGATTCCCGAATAATCTGTGCTTGGATGTCTGCATTGATGCTGTTGGTTAGAAAGTATGCAATAGGGTATTGCCACTTTTCTTTCAAACCAACTACCATTACAACAAGGACATGGTTAGCTGTGTTTTCATTTGCTTCACCCTGGATGCATCCATAGTCAACATTGCCAACAATCCTCCCAGATTTTTTTTCAACCAATGTTTGTGCTTTTAAAGCCATTTCATCTAGGATAATAATGCAGTCCCGCTGATCAGGTTTAACAAGATCCATGAGTGATCTTATGACTTGCATCAAGAAGCCAGGCTCTGCTTCAACATTGGCTGCCCAATTTCTAATTGTTGATGGGCTTGGCAGACAGAGAGCTTTCCGTACAGATCTGTAACCCCTTGGGCTGTAGTAATGAAGGGTTACAGCAAATTCTTTAATAGATTTTTCATATCTACGACCTGTGTTCCTATCATTGTTCCTTGATTGGTTTTTAAATAGATCTATTGTCATTTCATTAAAGTTTTGCACAAAAACTTCTGCACTGTCATTTGAAAGGTATTTGTAACTATGTAGTTTTTTTATCAGACAGTGTATTGTTTTTGTGTTACGGATTTTTTGTGCTTGTAATCGTTTGATCTGTTTATTTT
This sequence comes from Mastigias papua, assembly GCA_964019165.1. NCBI lineage: Eukaryota > Metazoa > Cnidaria > Scyphozoa > Rhizostomeae > Mastigiidae > Mastigias > Mastigias papua. Next base: position 10,594,127 of record OZ025285.1, read on the forward strand.
TTTTTGAGACCATTGATGTCAGTTTCCTAATCCTTTTGGTTGGTGATTCTGCATAGGAGTGTTCAGGGTGCTCCTTTCTAATGGCTGATGACTTATTAGTACATGGTGGCATCTTTTCATTTGTAACTCGTATTTTTGGTGGCTTTCTGATATTGCACTTAGTCACTAAATGCTTAGGAAAATCAAAAATTGATGGAATAGCATCAGGTTTCAGACGCTTCCTCTTAACACACAAATTGCTTGGCAATTCAATGTCATTACAAAAATAATCTGATGGTTTGAAGTGCTTCTCACATAACACAGAGCTTTTGCTTGGTGTCCATTTATCTCGCTTGGTGGCTATTATCCATTTTTTAAGCAGTTCAGGGTTATTGCTTGGAAACCTATGCAAAAATTCTTCACTACATCATAAAATGTATGTGATTAGAATTTCAAAATGAAATATATATTTGTAAAGATATATCCTATAGTTATATCACTATTTGCCAAATGAATGAAATACTTCCTTTTCATATATTTCTGGACCAATATCTAGGGCATCAGTTGATTGCTTTCAACTTTGCCGTTTCTAACCTGGGAAAACTTCAGGCCCATACATACACTGCAGTGCACCCTCTGCTCTATAGTGAGTTTACATCATCAATGCAATAAGTAAAACAACATTATGACGATAAATTCTTGTATATACTTTTACTTACTTGTGGAACGTTAATGTTTTGTTTACGCCTTCGCTCCGTGCAGTACATTTGAATGCAGAACAAGATTTCGGCATTATTAAATTCGTAACAAAAAGTCGAGATTCCTAAATATGTACTATACTATATACATATTTGTGAATTATTTACAAGTTTTACAAAGGTTCACCATAACACTATTGAACATATCAAGCGGACTTGTATTAGAACAGCGTTACTACAGAGTTTTCTTCAAGTTTTCTATTGTACGGAGATTCCCGCGTTTTCTTTTTGCCCCTTTATAGCTACCATCTTGGCTCTCCTATGTTGCCACGCATCACGTGACCTAGTGCGCACTCTAGTTTTCCTAACTCTATGTGTGACACATTCACACCCTGCGGTCCCTACGACCCTGCCAGAAGACTAACTTATTAATCCTCTGTTGTCTAGCATTTACTGTGCAGAGTCTTAAGCGTTGCTTGCTTTTTGTACCTCACTTTTCTTGCCAGAAGTAAATGTGTTTTCCTGAAAATCAACTCAGATATTCTACTCTACCACTGGTACCACACAGTCATCGAAGTATTCTAACGTATGTGTGAATACTTCTAATGTACTGGTACTTTATATTTAGCACCTAAGAAGCCTTTTTTGCTATCAACTGCTTTGGCGATCGTCAGGCATTCACTGTGACAAATGCTGCAGTAATTTGTTGAGTAAATGTGATGCCAAGCTAGGAACTTTTTGTAGTATGACTGTCCCAGTTTGGACTCAGTTTGGCCCCACCGAAGAAGTCTGGGTACTACCATTACCGCAAAAATTCAAAACAGTTTATAAACATGGCCGACCAAAACGCTGCCTTTCAAGCAGGAAACGATTTCTTGCACAAAGCCACATTGAGGTGTACAAAGACATGCAGGTAAGAACTTCAATAGCTTCTGTTTTACATGTTCCCTCAGTAGAGATCGTAGACATACTGTAAGTGTTGTGTAAAACCTGGGCGATTTGCAATTTTAGGCCATTTGCATAGATGCAAACTTATGTACAAATCCATAACTGTACGCTCGTATGAGGTGGAAAAGTACTGTATTAAGTGTAGAAAAACCAACCAACTAACAAGATAGCTTCTATTATAACTTTTTTGTTTTCATAGTGGATATAATGCTGAAATTATTTGTGATATATATGTTGCTAGTACATGGTGTATCGACAAACATCAACTTGTCATTTCTTCGCTGTGAGAAAGGGCAACGGCTATAATGTCTGTTGGCTGATAATTCATAGCTACTTCTCATTCAGTATTAGTAAAAGAAATAGACTCTTCATATTCTAAGGAGTCTGACTCTTCGCTTGTTTACACGGCGATTGCACAATACATCCGCCCTAAGCTCCCAGCCATAGCAATCGTAGGAACTGGGGAAGTTGTCACTCGAAGAAAGTTCTTGTGAATATGATTTATTTGCAAGCTATTGCGAACTGTAATGCAGTAAGGGGGGTGTCATTGACAGCCTAACTAAACTGTCATCTAGGGCTTAGCGACAGTTTCTGTAGAATAGTCCACTTTTTGTTTGCGTGATAATTAAGGTAGCCCCTCAGAAAACATCTCTTTGGGGACACAAAGAATGTTGACAGAGTATTCATGGCATGTTGACGCAAGGTGCTTCACGTAGTTTGAATTACTTACAAGTTGTCCTCCCCTGCCTCTTCTGTCTTTTCGATCACTTTTCGATCTACCCGCAAAGCAATTTGTCATAACCAGCATAATTACAATAGTAATCATTATTGTTTTTGGCCGTATTTCCATCGCCATCACAAATTGGCAATCTGAAAAGAGAATAATTTTAATATGTATCAGGTATGCATTTTCCTTGTCTGATTAAAAAATAGTGCTTCCTCCTTTGATTTGAGATACTAGGGCCCGTGTGATATCCTAAGACCATTGCCACTCTAGTGTACACAAAAGAGAACTCGTTAATGTTCCAACTGTAAAGTGCCCATAGGGTTGCAATGTTACTGCTTCTTTTGCATGGTCCCTTTTAAACACTACAGCTTTATCCAATACCCAATATATGGCAAAATTTCGCCTCTTTTCTCCACTACGGTGTTTGACCCAGCGGAGACTTTTATCAGAGGACACTCTCTGGCTGCATATTATCCTAGTAGGTACTGTACTGATGAATAATTATTTCAAGGATACATGCCCTTTTTAAAAGTAACCACTTTATAAGGAACCTATATGTAGAATCCCAAAATATTTAAGGAACGTATACTACTAAAGGAAATTCTCTAAGGAACTTTTCTTCAATTTGAGAAAGTTTTATAATAGCAAATAATCAAGAATAAGAAATCCGGTTCCTTTCGTTTGTAGCCAAAACTCACATAGATTGTTTGCTATGCTCGTGTCAAGTGTTTCATTGGCCTTCTTTATTTCTTTAGCCTTAGGCTATAGCCAAAATTCAGAATTTCAATGTTTTAACTTTGTCTATACCATTGTTATGTCATTAGATGCGCAGTGAAAATTAATGAACTGATAAAGAACTTTTTAGTACCACATTTTGACTATTGGAGGCTAAAACTTAAGAAACCTTTGGGATAAAGTCTTGAACTAGGTTCCTTATAAAAAGCGTGTATACAAAGTGTGCCTGACATGTAAGCACGGAAATTATGCATGTGTCACTGCCATACTTTAATATATATATATATATATATATATATATATATATATATATATATATATATATATATATATATATATATATATATATATATATATATATATATATATATATATATATATATATATATATAGACTGTTAGAATACTGTAATGCGACCAGTGGAGCGGGCAGCAAGTTACAGGAATAAGACAAGAACATTTCACTTTTGAAAACAAGCACATAAGAAGTGCCTTGCTAGAGAGTTTGGAACTTCGGATTACGATCGAAAGGTGAACCGAAGTATATATCCAGGTCCGGATGAATTGGCTTGACACATCTGGCTATATTTTGGTTTCACCTGTCATTTCTTATTCGAAGTTTCGTACTGTAATGAGTATCAGACGCGCTTTCAGTATGATAAAGAATTATATAATAGGAAAATAGTAATCGACTGCTCAAAAAGTTAGCAAAATCCAGTGCTGAATTCCTATTTTCACGCAAGCAAACCATCGAATTTGCTTAATTTGTATAGGTGCCCTGTGTTTGTATATTTACTCCGCTGTTATACATGTGTAGTGCCTTTGTAGCACCGTGGTGGTACACAATCTCAGACATTCTTGCTAGTCTTGAGAATGTTTTAGTACTGAAACTGTGAAAGAGCTAAGAAAGTGTTAGTACTGTCTAGGAAAAAAAGAAGCTTTCTTTCGTATGCTATGGTAGCAATGAAAATAATCAGTGGTGCAGACGTTTGCTGGCATTCTCCTAAGACGTTTATCTTGGGCACTTAGCTAGATGCCGAGGTAGCATATTTATATTCATCTTATGACCGATATTCGTGTGCACATGCATGGAATATTGTATTAGAGGTATCATATCCCTGTTAATAGCCAGGTAAACTGGACAGAAACATATAAGATTAACCAATAGTAGCCTTGAGATTAGTCTTTTCGCTGTCATTTGTCCTCGTCGAATATTGTATTTGCACAACCACACAGAGCGTAGGACAAAAACACCGACTTTTTCTTTACGATCCCGTGCTAAAAAGATTTATGAAGCAATCTTAAGATGAGAGAGCTTCGTTGTCAGGCTATTGGTCCATAAACAGTGCTTCTCCTGCGAGTTAATCGTGCCGATGTTACCGTGTAAGATTAACAAGCGATTACTACATCTAAACATAGTTTCTTGTTGTGAGTAAAAGTCACAATATTCTGTGACTCCCATTAGTACTTCTTATTGGTTCCGTTTGAATACGAAATGGGTATAATCAAACACAATAACACTGACTAAATGTCATCTCTTTCAAGGAAATCACCCGTATCTGCGTAGCGAGCTAAAATCTCTGTTCATTCAAGTGAACTTCCGAATTGAAAAGCTAAACATGCAGTGCTATTCGACCATTAAATTTCCATAAAGTTCCTTCATCAGAACTGTTCCTCATTAGCCAATAATCTACTACGAAAGCGAATGGCACGATGCAAAGGTCGTGCTGGCAAATCCCTTTCATCTATATATAGTCTTAAAATAATAGCGCCATTTCCTTATAAAGGCATACTACAAACTGTGTATAATTAGGCCCTTCGTTGCCTAAATTCAACAGGCATCGAGTTGTTTTGAGAAAAGAAAATGCAAATTACTTATTTAGTTAGTTATTTACATAGTTGGAAAGTCAGTTAGTTTGTTTATTAGTTAGCCAGTTAGTTAGTTAGTTTGTGAATTTGCTTGTTAGTTAGTTAGTTAATTTGTTAGTTAGTTTGTTATTTAGTTGGTTAGTTAGTTAGTTAATTAGTTAGTTAATTAGTTAGTTAATTAGTAAGTAAGTTAGTTAGTTCGTTAGAAAGTATGTTGATTAACTGGATATGCCTGTAGCCTTTGTATATTCCCTAACTACGCTATTTAGCCATTTTCTGCCGACGTTTTCAGCAAAATTCATTTGGATTCCAACATCACGGTTAAGCTGTTCTGATAAGGCCTTCAGTATAGTCCTCTTTGATTTCTACTCTCAGCAAATTCCTCTCTGTAAGCTCTAATACACGGTAAAACAATTTTTCCGAGAAAAAAGTAATTGGTGGTACTTGAAAAGGGGCCATACATCTTACTAATTGAAATATCTAGAAAACTCTTGATGATGCTCGAAGGGCCTAAGAAGTATTTCCACTTACGAGAGATAACGAAAATTGGCTACTATTGCTCACAAAGCTGGCCCTTTTCCAGTACCACTGCCTAGGAAAATGGATTTTTGTAACTAATGTGAAAACTGGGGTATGTGTTCCTATTCCTCCATGGGCCCTGAATTTTCCACATGACCTCGTGTAAAAATATGAATGTGATAAATTGATTGAAGAAGTTGAGTGCAACCATTTTGTTTAGACCTTCTGATGTTGTTTCGAAAATCTTTATACATATTTTAAAAGTATTTACAATACCTTTGAGAGATGAAGGCACGCTTTTCATGTATATTTTCAGTGTATCATATCTTTCCTATTTGCTAATTCATAGTCTTATGCGCAAATAGTACCAGTCTTTGACTTTTTGTTAAAGATAGTTCCTATAGCACATTTTATTAGCACCGGAACTTTGCTGCTGCTACAGAATAAAATGACTCCATATTTATTTGTGGAGATGTATGATGATGTTATGGTCGATTAAAGTTTGTTATTTGGAATATATATATATAATAAAATATATATATATGAATCATATGCAAATACGATATCTTTAGCTTTGCCCGATTATTTAACTACGTATGGTGCAGACGAAAGAGGGGAAATTTTCTTCTTGCCTGTATAAATCAAACAAACAGAAATGTAAACACGCGGCAGTGACTTTAAATGCTTCTAAAATTAGTTTTAGGTTCTGTAATACTTCGCCAACTAATAGCAAGAACTCAAATTTGAGCGCTGTTTGTATATTCCAGTATCTTCCATATTGCTGATCGTTGAATGACAATCTTGGAAGGATTTCGTTAAATACTAATGGTGATATTTTTCAACGATAGAAATAGGAGCTATCTCTGCTTGGATTCAGTCCAGGTTGGAAAGCGCTCTGCTTGAAAATGGTTCCTTTCGAAATCAATTAACAGCGTTGTAAACCAGGCTTGATAGATTAACACAGACATTGGTTAACAACAAAAGACACATCCATCTTCTAAGCCGTCGTCATAGTTCATTGTGAAAAGAATGTAGCGATGTATAGATCAATTAAATCAAGAAGAACTAACTTTCAAGTAGTTTGCTTGAAATAATATATATGAGCTGAATTGCTCTTCATTGCCTTGCACATGAAAGGTATACAGTTCTATATGAGACGTATGTATAATGTACAATAAAAGCTGTACTGCAGTGTATTGTAGCAACTGGACACTAGGCAGAAACATACATTGTTCCAGCGTGAATTCCGTAAACTTCTTCGCAGAAGAGGTAATTTCGTATTTACGAACAAAAACCTTTATTATCCGATTGAGAGATGCATCTCGAGAGTAACTTGACACACATACGAATTCCTTCTCAATTTTTCAACAAATTAAGTTAAACTGAAAATCGTTGGATATTGCATGAATTTAATAAAATAGAGACGATGGCCGAGCAGTACGCCATCAGAACTACTAACGATGATAAGTTAGAAGTATCAACAAATGTCTGGGAATAAAAGCGTTTTTGATACTCACATTATCAGTATAAATCACTGGGACAATTAGCAGACGCTTGACACGTTGTTAAGCCTGTCGCTCTTTGTAAACCTCTATTGCTCAAATCTTTTAACTGGCGTTTGATCACGAAAGATGGCTCACTCACAACTCTAAGCGGTGCTAAACTATAGAGCGTCCTATCTATCGACGGCGACTTCTTGCTTGTTTGCTTGTTGAGAAAACGTTAGATAGCACAATCAAATGCGTTGTATTTAGCAATGGTGAACGTTTGCCGTCTTACACTGATTTCTGTTGCATTTTGCATTAAGCTTTAACCATAATGATGTAATCTCTGTTTCCTCGCCGATGTCAATCAGTTTTGTCACGTGATCGATTGGCAGCGTTGCGGATTTGAGAGCTTGTTGGTAGATGGCAATGTGTGGTGTATTCGGCAGATCAACGGACAAGGAGAATATTTTGAGTACCGCAAGAATACCCTCTCACTTGTTAAATAAATATACATAAGAATCGTTCAGTACTTTAGACCGGCCATACCGCTGCTATAATTAAAATCAATTTCAACACAGCTGACATTGGACAAAGCTTAAACTCATGAAATATGTTGTAAGTTGAAAAATTGGACAGACCACTGTGACTATTGGAGTGATCATGTACCAACCAACTCTATACAGCCCCAATGTATGAGCGACTTTTCTTCTCACATAGTCCAACCATTCCTAAGATATGAAGCGCCCGTTCTTCTATAGTCCTGAAAAGTTCACAGCTCTGTAAGCCCTTTTGGGCTGTGCCAGATTGCTGCTTCAGTCTATCTTAATCATCAGTGACATATATGTTCAGGATTCAATTTAAACATGCTTGATATCAGATGCAGCAATTATGTTCCAAAAAAGATACACTGGTAGCAAGGACGTGTAAAGTATAGAGACATCTCAACTCACCTGTCTCACTATGCGTACAGACATCTCCTACAATTCGTCAAAAAGGAATGGGTTCTAGTTGATGTGATACAATTCATGCGGTCAACATTTTTGTACCCAAATGGTTCCAACTAGTCGCATTCGTGTTTGCATCTGTACAAGTCTACTAGTTTATGCCCGAGCTACTGTTAAAATATTTACTGTTTTTACGTGCAATATTTTCCGTTAAATAGGCGAGTGAGTTTATCTTCATTCAGTGTTAGATTTACTACAGTTTAAGCATGCTTGATATAGAGAGGCCACAGTAAGCAACTTAATTGCACTTATCAAATGCCTATGATTGCAGATATTTTATCACCTTGGCCCGAAACTTTCTTGCGTGTCCGTACAACTAGTGTGTTCCAAAATTAGGCTTTAAGTAGTGATTTTTAACAGCTAATATTGAACATTTCCCTTTAAATCTCTTCCATGATAATCTACATAAAGAAGCTTTATATAGCCAACAGTCATAGTCAACTTTAAACATAATATTCACTTTTATGTCATGTAGGTACTCTCAGTTAACTTTACGCCAACCGTAGCCTACACTTTTAATGCGTTTCCAAGTCCATAATACGGAGTCCGTCACAGTCTATCTTTCAGTATTAAACATATCGTTATTCCTAATTACTACCTGGAGAGCCTTCCCAATGGGTGTTGGTGAATTTATTTTGCAGACTAATTTGTCATCCTGCAACACCTCGACCGGGTTAAGTGTTCAAGCGGAGCATGGCTGTGGTGCTGTGTAGCGGCTTAGCTGATCTTAAGTTCCTTGCTGCGCATCAGCTTACATCCCATTGTACAATATTGCAGTGCAGTCTGATACGAGATCGTAATATTTCTTCGCTCATGGAGTATATACGTGTTCTCCTAGATGTACGCTGTGACTGCCTTCCTGTCTGCTCTTGGAGCATACATTCAAGACACAGTATTGTATCATGAGGAATACCCTGGCTCTCAGAATCCACTATCAGACTTAATTAATCGTTTACCACACCCTCGATTATTCTGATTCACTGTAATGGCCTCTTCATTATTTCTCCACTGTCATACCGATTTGGTGTCTACACACGTTGGCTATGGTCTGCTGATTTAATCTAATAACACAGCGAGCTAATAGCACTTGCAGACCCTGCATGTCCTTCTGTGTTCCTAGCATTTCATCAAGGCAAACAAGTAGCTTTGGTATTAAATGGATGGAAAGCAGTTATGTCACAAGTGCAACATCGATTGCTAATTCATCGTTTTCACCTCATTTCCTTTGAGCCAGTTGGTTTTTATCATAAATGCTCTGGATTCATCTCGAAAGTTTGCTGCCAACACTGGCATATAATGCAATATTCGTTTTTGCAAAAATTGCATCTTTTCTTAGTTACACGCAATCAATAATGCATCCAATTTACTTATCAAACGTAAAGATCGTCGCAGATGAACTGCAATCAACTACGTTTTCTCGAGGTTCTTTATAACAATCTTGTTATTTACTAGTTTGAAATTCTTCATCGAAAGTAACATGAAGAATTAGCACTCTACTGCTGGTAGATATCCCCAAAACGAGGTTTCATACACGCTCTTTTTGCAAGAATATAGTCTATAAGAAAATCAAGGCTCAAGTTTTCTGAAATTTAAGAATAATATAAGAATAATGCATGGCTCACATCAAGGTTTAGACCTTTTGTTGGTTTGAGCCTCAAGAAAACAGACCAAGAGTGAGATTCACTTATCCTGTCTGGAACTCTTTAAAATATGACGCGACTGAGCAACTCTTCAGTGAATGTCAGTTATTCACATTTTATCATAAAAACATAATTTATACGAGAGTAACAGTCGCTAAAATTTAAGAATAATTTAAGAATATTCATAGGCTCAAAATCAGAAAATTTAAGAATGACGAGGCATCAGTGAAAAATGAGGTATTCTTATAAAAGAGAAGTGTGTAGGCTGAAAAATACTTGTCAAATCTGAAAAATCAGTGCATTTTGTTAATATAGATCTTTTTGGGGAATAAGTGTTCTCTTGCAAATCAACTTCTCAATTTATTACTATTCGTTCTGTTACGAAGTACTACGAATCCATGCATTGAAATTTTCACCTGTTTCATTTTTACTAGGTCAAAAGCTTTTGCCACCAATTTTAGATGTGCCATAACTTCCTGCTGCTTACTGGACCTTAAACAAACAAAGCCAGTGTTATACCTCTGCGCTGCGCTTAATTTCTATATGACGGAATTGATAATTATAACTCTATTAGCACACATGATTTTTATAAGGAACAGAGTTACAAGGCTTCGAGCCGAGTTTCTTATAAAAAACGTCTATACCATTCTTGTTTTACCTGGCTTGGTCAGTTACTTCATATTACCTATATTTGGGGGGATTTTCATTGAATGTATAGGAATAAATCATAGGGCACTTTTCTACAATTGTTGGTTTACATTGAGTCGTGCATCTATCCTATACTGTCAACATTGAGTAAGACATTCGGTCATGATAGACCCTTGTGTCATTGTATGCACTCGAATGGTGCTAAATCGTTAAGGAAATTCCCAGTGATTTAGAAAAGTGTGCTTATCTAGCCTGTGAGGTGGAAAATCCCTTTGCAAGCTTAGATCAATCAGTATTAGTTACATAATCAGGAAATTCCTGTGTACTTTTGATCAAACTTGCTGCGTTAAACATATATTGAACTTAGGGCTGTAATCCAATTTTTCAGTCAGTAACGAGCTCTTCTTGGATTGTTTGTTCAGTTGAATAAGTTTTTTTCCGCAAGTTTTGAATCAGATTACAGTATCGATACGCAAAAGCCTGTGGCTGCCATTTCTCTAGCTCTGATCATTTTTATGCCCCTGAAAGAATTGCCTGCAAGTCTCTTTGCCTGCCCATGAATCAAAGTAGCTCTGATGACGAAAGCAAAGGAAATGTTACCTACAAATTGAACGGATGATGGGCACAGTCTACTGTGGTAATCATATTTGCTGCAAGCTACCTGCAAGTATAGGGTGGGCTTGTCACCACTTCACCTGTTTGTGCCAAATCATTGATTCATACATATATTCATACATATGACTGAAATCTCTCCCAACTGATATCAATATATCAAAGATACATAACGCGTATTGCTTTTGACCGCATTTGCTTTGCGGTTGAAGCGTGTCAAGGTGGATCTGTATTAATCTCAATTGTGTTTTCGTTTCGTACAGAAATAAGTATTCCAACCATGGGCAATAAGTTGACTGGGAAATACCATGCCGTTCTGCAATTCTTTGGCTTATGGTGCACAGTTCAATATACAATCTCATCTGCTTTTCCATGTCACATAGGATTCAAAATAAGGGTCATATAGTGCTATTTCTATTTTGAGCTTAAACTTTTAGGTGAAGGAGATTCATTTTGTTTACCAAAATAAGAAAAAATTAGAATGTGCCAGCGATGCTGTTCTCCATTTTAACGTAGCATAATTTCATATTAGCAGTTGAAAGTTATCCACAAATTTAGCACAAAGACTTGGACTAATTTATGTACGTTTATATATGCACTTTGTATAATAATACCTAATTTTTCACTGAGCCTCAGTATTCTTGAAATTTTTTATTTTTAAAATATCCTTAAATTATTCTTGGCGATTTTAAGCACAGCATTGCATTATGCCAACCCATTGAAGGCATTTAGCCTAGTTTAAAAAGCAATTCATAAGATTTTTCATTGGACAAGTGCTATGTGATTGGCTACATACCTACCAATCAGATTTCTCCTAGCGCCTTCCTTTTTCATTAGTGTATTATTGCAGAAATGCTTTGTAATTGGTCATATACGGACCAATCAGATTTCTCCTAGCACTTTCCATTGTCATTAGTATTTCTATTGGGAAAATGCTATATTATTGACAATATATCGATCAATTAACTCTCTCCTACCGCCTTCCATTGTCATCGGAAGTCTGCAAACACACTCTGTTCAACCTGTACAAGCGGCATCACTAGGATTCATACTGTGAGATTTACCAATACCTAGGGCGGCCGAAGAGTTTAAAAATCGACATTAATCAAAGTATAGTCAAAAATTTTTAATTCCTGGTATATAGTCAAAAATAGTGAATGTAGTCAACAAAGTCGCAAACGAGATATAATGTGTGTATGTATATTTACTTTATAGTGTATAGTCAGGCACAATTGAATAGTCTCATCCAACTACAGTATCCGCAGAACTGAGTTTTTTCATTCACAACAGACTATTTTGAAAAGATTGCTATGTCCTACCGGATAATATTGGAGCTATTTTATTCTGTTTTCTTTTCAATAAATTTTGGCAGAATAAAAATTTCAGAAGGTATGTTGTATGCATTTATCTAAATTGAAATCAAGAAGGGATTGATTCAGAGATATCAAAAGTCAGAATTATGTCTGAAAGTCAAAATTGCAGTTCATTGCGGACAATAACATCATAAATGACCCTCCTCCTGATAATATCTAATTTTTATCATTATATTACAGTAATGCAGCGATCTAGACTTCTGATTAATGCTGCAGCTTCTCGATTGATCTCTCATATATAAGACGGCTTTGTCCAAATTGCTTTATAACACACTTTATGGGTGCTGCCCTTGTCACTGCATGGACGTTTATTTTTTTGAGTTTAAACTTTTTATTTTTATGGCTAGTAGTATGGTATTTTTGTGTTTTTGCAATTTCTTCATAAGCTCCTAAGAAGAAGGTCCTTCGTTGACAACAGTAAAGTTGTAGTACTGAAACAGCATAACGGGTTGAAATATGATGATGACTGTTTCTATTTTGCACGTTGTGTTTAGGCTGTTGTTATTGCGGTCAGGTCTTCTATAAGACGAGTTGTAGCCAATGACAGAAGGCTAATAGAATAGCCTCTTTGTTATTATTTTCATAGGTATTTCTTATTTCATTTTTCTGTCTCAGCAACAAGGAGTGAAGTGAACCCGAACTTTTATCTTTTTACGCAACAGGTTGTAGAACTTTCATCTCTTTACTGGCCTGTGTGAGTATGTAGGTAATGCGATTTAATGGAGAGTTTGATAAATAGCTTATTATTACTTATGTATCCTATTCTTGTATGTATTTTAAATATATGAATGAAAGTCTCCATTATCATCTCACGAGCAAGTGCTAAATATAATAAGTTAAAATGCAAACTTGCAGCTTCACAGAGATGGTAGAATATTTACGTAAAGAGATTGAATCAGCATTACCGTAAATCCTCGAACAAGCCCCCGGGGGCTTATTTGCAAAAATGAATTTTTGGGTGGGGGCTTATTCGAGGGGGGGCTTATTCGAAGGGAGGCTTATTTCAAAGTCTGGCATTTCCCTCAAAGGTTGATATATAAAACGAAATAATTTTCTCAATCAACTAAATTTTGAGCTTCTAATTACAAGAGCTGATATTGTTAAAACAGTTACAAGTGTTGTGTGAAGATTTAGCAAACATTATATGCTTCTATTATAAAGAAAGTCGCATTTCTCTTAGCTTTTTTGCCTCCATTCAAATGAAGTAGTACTGTACAGCTATTGTCCTGTGAGGGCTTCTTGAAATATGGTGTTATTCTACAATTATGCTTCTTGCAAAAATGATTTTTTAGGTGGGGGCTTATTCGGAGGTGGGGGATTATTCGAGGATTTACGGTATGGAGATTCATTTTCTCTCTGAGCTGAGGTTTCATTTAAGACATTTTCCTGTTTAGCCAAATTAAACAGTTTTGCTAGACTGTTTCATCTAGATTGGTAGTTCACAGCGTGTTGATGATTTGATGATTATTGGAGAAATCAGGCAATTTGAGAGCAAATGTGTTTTAGTTGAAGTTGATCCTGAGTAGAACATTATCTAAGCTTTGCCTGTGCAACGCTTCAAAAGATTCCAGCAAAAAGATCATTAACATGGCAATCAAAGACAAATTTATACTTGAAAACAGCTCATTGCAGAACTAAAACCAGTTTAATAGCATATAAGAAATCAAAGTCCTTGATAAATCCACGATTGAAGTACAAAATACTTTTGTGCTCTATTCATTCTTTATGACAAACTGAAATGAAAGATCGAATAATTAATGAAACGATAAGCCAATTTGATACTTGTTTTTGTCAGGCAGAAAAATGCCTGTCAAGTTAGTCCAAATTTTTTGAAATATTGGATGAAGGGAGTTGTAATGTTGGTTCCAATTCATTGCAGATTAAACGATATTGAATCAAAATTATGTGAAATGCCTTAATGTAAAGCAACGCTAAGCTTTAGCCAGATATTTTCTTTGCGACCAATGCTTCATTCATTCTCTGGGCCCCTGCATATTCAAGTGATCACTCGAGCCCAGCAAATTCAAGTGTTCGCGAATTCGCAGTTGGTTGCAATGTTTACAATATTTTAAGTTGGAAGTTCCGTGGCTAATGCTGCTGGGAAATTATGACGTCGGGAATAAACGACAGGGAAGGACGAGCACCCACTAATGTCAGAATGAATTTCATTGCCCACTTGCTCAAGCTCGGTAATAAAATACATCTGGAAAGTTTAATGGTTTAGAAACAGGAAACTTGTTGATCAAGGATATAGCGAAGAGTCCTAGTGGCAATACGTTTGAGGCTCAACTTATATTATTAAAGTCACATTAGTTATTCTATAGTTATGTACGCCTTCAGAAGTATTAAGCTAGAAATGGTTCCTTCTACTTTTTGCCCCACTCCAGTTCACATCACTACCCCATCCCAATTCATATCGGTAGCTCTGCTGTTAAGAAAGCTTGAGCTTGAATACTCAGGTTTACGTCAGGCTTACAAGAGATATTTATTACGCCTTAGTGCATACATGTATTATTTAGTGACTTTGTTAGTCAGTTTCCTATCTATTTATTAAGTTAGTTAGTCAGTTATATAGTTGGTTGGTTATTTATTGAATTAATTAGTTAGTTAGTTGGTAAGCTAGGTTGCTATTTAGTCAGTTAGTTAGTTAGTTAGTTAGTTAATTAGTTAGTTAGTTAGTTAGTTAGTTAATTAGTTAGTTAGTTAGTTAGTTAGTTAGTTAGTTAGTTAGTTAGTTAGTTAGTTAGTTAGTTAGTTAGTTAGTTAGTTAGTTAGTTATGAGCAGCTCTTCTTGGTTAAATTTGAATTTTATGAAGTGATGAGTTACATGTACTATAAATTTGAATCGCTACAAAATCAGCTAGGCCAGATTCTTCTGCTCTCATTCCTCCTTGGATTGCTATGCCGTCTGACTCTTTCTAAATGTCCCGACCCTCTGACGCTCGATCTTACAGTTTGAAATCAGTCCTGCAGTTACCAGAAAACAGCAGACTCATTAGATGTATAATGAAAATAAACAAGGAAACGACCAAACAAACAAGCGAGGCATTTGGCAAAAAAAACATCCTGGAACTACCTATAATAACTGTTATTCCCGGAGCTATGTTCATCAGTCATAACCTCTCAATTGCGGATACTAATACAATTAATTCCTTGCGATGGGATTTTGGTTCAACATAAGCTTGGATTCCGTTTACACGGTATCAGATTCAGTTCAATCCGGTATGTTTTCATACTGTATTGGCCTTCCGTTTACGCGAAAGCTGTGGTGAATACGGTATGCAGGCCCGTAGCCAAAGGGGACCTGGGGGCAAGGCCCTCCTGGACTTGTGAAATTTGATTCTGTGCCTCCTCTATAGAAATGAAATTTATATATATAATGTATTACATATATTTGTTGTGCCCCCCTTACGAATTCAAGCTGGATGCGGCCCTAACGGTATGGTTTCAATACGTTTATGAATAAAATTTGATTTCATACCGGATCGATAATGAAGCTGTCCTTTCTATTATCTCTGCTGGCCTCAATATCGATCTGGTATGAAATCGTATCTGATTGGGGCGTTAACATGATACCGTATTCATTCCATACCGTATTCAGAAGCGTACTGAAATCATACTGTATTTATCATCGTCTCCGTGTAAATGGAAGGCAAATACGGTGTGAAAACATATTGGATTCAAATATGGTATCTTTTAAATGGTGTCTAAAACAATTACACTAGTAAAGAATAATACGAATAAATAAGAATAAGAATAACGAGTAATTTTCTGTCTGTAGTTTTAATATCCACTGATAGATATTTATTTGGTTCAATATCCATAGTTTCATTTTGTATGATGATGATATACTCACGTATGGCAAAATATCGTAAGCGATATTTATCACTGGAAATCAAAATCAAAAGCCAAGAGCTCCTCGTTGTCCTACTGTTAATTTCTACGCTCGATGCAAGATTTTAAATGTGACTGAATAACCCTTTAGATATTACGAATAGCATAGAGTAGGGGCCTATTTGTATGAGACCGCTGAGCTGCCTCAGATAAGCGGGTCCCTTAGTATTGAAAGTGACACACTTCCTAAGAGAGCAGTATGAAGTGCTTGACTACCCCAAACAGTTAAGACAATTTACGACAATCCATGAGGATATCTGAGATCGAAGAAAGTCGACAAATCACGCCTTTAAAATTCCAAAGACTTCCTTGTAAATAGAAAACGTTTTAGGGAATAACTAGTGCATTGTTTTTGTCTCCTGCAGCACATGTTTTGTCATACATGAATCATTTTGGCAACTGAAATAAAAAGGGTAGAATTTTCCAAACAAATGATAAACATCTATAAGG
Organism: Mastigias papua; assembly: GCA_964019165.1. Lineage (NCBI taxonomy): Eukaryota > Metazoa > Cnidaria > Scyphozoa > Rhizostomeae > Mastigiidae > Mastigias > Mastigias papua. Next base: position 10,610,709 of record OZ025285.1, read on the forward strand.
CTCATGTCTGTCAGGAAGAAATCTATTTCATAAAACCAAATCCCCTATTTCAGAACTGCCACATCAGTCGCCCTTGTGCTAGCGATATTCAAGTTTTTCCCTCGATGATCTACGGTCATCCTTTGTAAAGTCGTAAATAAATCTACTGTGGACAATTTTCTTAATGATTTTCCGTTTTCACTGAAACTCAAATAACTCGAATATTTTACATGATATTATTGTGCAGTAATGACACCTGAACAAGCTAGGCCCTCTGACAGAGCCTTCGCCTGTTTTCAGCGATCAGCTTAATTGATATTCCGCATACGGTGTATCCCATGTACACAATATTGAGGAGAAAGTACTCGGTGTAAATAATACCAGATTTGGCTATGATCAGGTCATAATGAGTAGAAGAGAGCATATCCGTTGCACCCCTGTATCCCCGTACGAATCCCGGAATATCACGACAATGCACACAACGTCAAAGTAAGCATAACTGCGCCTGACTAAACTTTCAATTGTTTATTTACTGCGACAAATGTTATCTATGTTAAGTCTATGGCAAGGGGGTATACACCAAAATTCTCTGCAATCACGTAGAGCTACGAGCCTCCTTAATTCCTTCACCTTTACTAGGCCAGTCCGGACTGATCCATGATACTTTCGGGGGTATCGTAGCTTGCTAAAACAGACTGAAAAGCAAGGGCTTTTGTGATCCGAACAAACCAACGTTGTACTGTTGACATGAAGAAGAAAAGATTACATAACGACTACTTCACAGTCTTCTTCGGTATATCCCTGCGCTGTTTAGCAATGTTTTTCTTTTTACTTCTCTTACTTCTACAGTTTCTCTTACTTCTCTTCCCTTCTCTCCTGTCATATAATTGAGAGTTTATTGAAAAGTGTGGGTCTTCTTGAATTCATTCAATTTATCATGTGTATTGATAACCGTGAAGTGGAGCTGCTTTCATCCAGCCTACTGCAAGCTTTCACTGCATAGCAATCTTACTTGGGATTAAAAATGCCATCTTTATTCAGGTTCCCTTGTATTTTTGCAAACAGTGTCAGACCCCTTGTCAATGTTACAAGAAATTTCTTTAAATTTTGCTATACTTTTAGTAAAATAATGTTACCATGTAAGTAAATACTTAATATTGGATAAAGTTGCGCGTTTTGGTACTTTTCCATTCAAATTGCAGCTACATTACTTCGTGGCAGAGGTTAAGTATGTTATATTGCTGATGTGCGTTGAGACAGAAGGATGCTGACTCATGTTCAGTACTAGTTTCATCGCGGTCTGAGCTAAGTATCCTAGTTTTAGCCAAATGATAGCTGCTCTTGTTGTCCAAATACACTCGAAGCAGTTCCATATAAAGAATTGCAACCAAATTCAACATGCGACTCTTCCACATAAATTCAGCTTCCCTACAAACAAATGGAGAATTACTTGAAATTCTCACTGCTCTTTTAAGTTGCTATGCTAAACCACAGAAATATATTCTCACTTGAATTATTGTAAGGAAACCGTCATATTTCAATTTAGGGAGATATTAAAATAGGAAGGTTATCATCTCATGCACATTATTCAACATTCAAAAACTTTAATTATGAATATATTGCAGAACAGGAAATTTTCAAAATAAAATAAATTTCATCGAATGCCAACCCCCCTGGCAAATTTTATCCAACTACGGGGATGCTATTATCCCTGTTTGAGACGTTTAAAGCTATTTTCCTCTCTACTGCGCATATTCTGTTTCTCATTTAATTGTATATGCTCAATGCCTCAATTAACCGAGTAATCACCAGTGAGAGGCAGCAGTTTTTATATCACTTCGGATGTACGTAGACTGAAAGCAGCCAAACCAAGATTTTGTCTAGGTATGGAGAATTTTTACTGTTAATATGCTCTCTTTAGTTTGTAATTTCTGTTTGTGTTGATCACTTATACAGCAAGATGTTTTGCTAAAGAAAATAGCACGTTTCGACTAAGAAGCTGTGAATTTAACATATTTACTATTCCGTGTCATATGGCTTGGCAGATGGAAGAGATGCGCGAATTGTGATTTAACAGTTTATGATGTGAAAAGTCTGTTGGTACTACAGAACTTCACTATAGCACGAAAAAGCGGGAACATTGCTTTAGCATACTAATGCTAAAGCAATGTTCCCGCTTTTTCGTGTTATAGTGAAGTTTATGATGTGAAAGAAGGGACTAAAGCTGTCTGTTCAGGGGTCGTGCTTCTAGGCATAACAATTGAACATCCAGCAAGACTAGTCGTAAAATCCTTACCTTTTATCCTGCTATATCTTAAAAATCTACCCTGTGATCTTTGGGAGACAATTTGCTCTGCTTTTTCCACTAATGTGAAGTTGTAAGAAATCTAGGTTGCCGTTCTGCATTTGATAGCAGTTAATTTCAAAGTCTTCTTTACTTTTCCCACAATTCCCACCTCTTGGGTGAACTATAGAGAGCTTACCTAGAGAGCTTCCATTAGAAATGTGAGGATTAAGTAAATTTAGGGTGAAGGCATAACGTATTATCAATGATTTCCATCAAAGATGGAATGAGTTCTGTGGGCGTCGTAACATTATCAGCACTTGTAGAAATCATGAGTTATAATATTCGTGACCAGAAAATATTGAATTATCAATGTTCGGTAGTTTATGATATCGAAGTTATGGAGAGAACTTTCAATTTTTTCAAGTTGCTTACATCGAGACTAGAAACCAAGCACACCATGTTTATGTTGATGAAAGGAGCATCTTCTTGTGATAAAATGCGAGTGGTGAATTTATCAGTGTAGAAAACGGGAAAAATATCAAATCTCTTTCCATATTACTATTGCTTCCTCTTGATTCCATCTTCACTCCGTTTTGGCTCCTTCTTTGCTCTCTCTTGGTTCTCTTTTGCTTCTCTTTTGGGTGCCTCTTGACTCCATCTTGGCACCTTCTTCATTCTTCAACTCATACTGTTTTGTCGTGTTTAATAGTTCTATTTGTTTTAAATAGTCTTGCTCATACCTAAACATAGATCGTTTGAATCTGAACTTCACTCGACATTTGGCCTCTTTGCTCATACCATGATCTATAGTATGCAGTCCCACGATATAAAATGCTGCATTGGTATTTCAGACAGAACTCTCCCACAAAAACATATGATTTGCTTGCCGTAAATGGGTAATAATTGTTACATTTGTTGCTAAACTTGGAGTCTTGCTTAAGTCTAGACCTATCATGTTTATTGTGTTATGGTATATTTAGTGTATAGTAGGAAGTATGTTGCAGAGAATGCAGATAGACAACAATTTACAGGGCAAATGAAGGAATCGTAGATTTGAAGGAGCATTAGCATTCTTATGTGAGTGCTCTGCACTAGATTCTTCTATCTGTTTCGTTTTCACCTCACTTGATGGATAGATAAACCTCTTTTGAGCGATATCCCTTAGATGGAAAAAGTCGTTCAGTTGTTTTTTCCATTTGCTGGTTATCCATGGGGGAGAGGGAAGAAAGGAGAGAGAAGGGAAAGAAGAAAGGGAGAGAGGGGTGGAGGAAAGAAGAATGAGCAATGGTAGCAAGGAAGCGGAGAGAGGGGAAGAAGGAAGGGAGAAAGAAGAGAGAGAGACAATGGAAGTTGAATATTAACTGTTTTGTTGCATCATTCACGAATACTTTAGCCTTATAATTACATTCGGGAGTGTATGTGTGGTCTTAATGAAGAGTGGGTAGTATTGGCCACTTGATTGTGTTCACAACTGTTTTCTACGCAGTTGATACTATTCAAACTAGAAATATTATGTCCTTATTCGGATTCTGGCTCTGCTATTTGTACGCATATGTGCACGTCCCATGTGCTATGAGGATCTACCTATGTGTGGCATGGAAAATGACATCAATGTTCATGCTAGACTTGTCTGTACTGTAGAGCATTGTGGTTGAGATGGATTTGACGCTAAGGCCAGCAGATCCCAGTTGTCTACTTTAATGTTGAAGGGAAACTTACTTTGTGCGCACATGCGAGCTTTGCATCTTGGTGTGTGCAGTATTGCATTAATGTCAGCGTCTCTAGATAATACTTAGACATTAATTAAGTCTACTCAATGTAATATCTTTGCTTACTGAAGTACGTTTGTTTCCTGTTTAAGAACTGTCTGCTGAATCCACTTACAATGCCAGCCAAAAGTCTTTGAACACTTATTATTACGTTGTGACTTACGCATCAGAAGCTTATAGAAATATAGGGAAAGAGTTAAGAAACTTTAGAACTTTCTTGGCCTTCATTCGCAGTTTCGGAAACCCATTTTTTCCTCCACAGATTTCACAAGTTTCCTCAACAGTGTGTTTTATGTGCTATTCTTTATGGGAACTACGAAATACAATGTTTTCCGTTATGCACTCATTATCACTGCAAGTTTTTTCATTGACTGAAGAAACTTTATGGATTATAGTATGGTCAAAAATTAAGGAACTTTTACTGCTAGACCTTGAGCCAGGTTATGGAGGAACTCTCGCACTCCCTTTCAGTTAATTAAATAGGTTTTGCTCGCAGCAAATAAGTCGATTTACTATCAAATAAAACTCGAGCTCCTAACCCTTTTTACCTAAACTTTGTTGTGAATGGGAAGAGAGTGTCACTAGCCTCCAAGTTTGAGTGATAACTCTCTATTGCCAGATGAGATGCGGTATTCAATCTGTGTTCCAAGGGCTTTTGGCAATAATTGTATGTCCTGAAGCTGAAGGGGGCACTTCTTCTCTGCCATGTCCTTTTAAGATGTGAACGATTGTGCCTCTCCACAACTTCGTTCCCTTTCTTTTCTTCAGTAGATATAGTTCTTTCAGGTCCTCTGCTTGTCCATGTGGTACACATTCTGTGATCCACGTACTCAAATTTGCCAAATATATTATACGTGGTCTTTCTCTGCTTTTCTTCCCTTCAGTACATCCTGTGGCCATTGCTAGATTGCTCCAAAACCCTGTTTTATTCTGCTGCCCCTGATTTTTCTGGCGAAAGTCCTGAAGTCTCTGCAATCACAACTCATTGGAAGTAAAAGAACTAATTCGAAGATGTTTGAAAAACTGAGCTGATTTCTTTCCATTTTCTAACTGAAACTTATTCTACGATTTTGCTAATCTTTTTTATTGGGCAGATTCTGTTCTTTCGAAAAAAAAGGGGGGATGTAGGAACTATTACTCTCCCTGTGCCTCTCTGCCATTACCGCCGCTTTCTCTTTCCCTTTAGACTCAACTTGCTAGCTTACTGAGCTTTCTACAACATTCTGAGCCTCTGAAATATTTATCATAGTAGTGCATAATCTACTGTTTTTGAGAAACGGAATTTTTGATATGGACATGCTCGTGAATCTTAGTATGTTGTACAAAGTGCCTTGCCTTCAACACAGGTAGGGGAGGAGGAGAAACTGAGTTTTCAATTAACTGATCTGCTATGGGTAGCTCGTTGCACTCATGAAGCGTAGTTGGATGTATTCATTAGATTGAAATATCTCTATCAAAACATTGCATTTAGTGAACCATCAACGGGAGGTAATTTGTCGAAAGACCCTTAGACCCTACAAGGCTCGCGCATGGCAATAGAATCCCCGTAAATTCTTGGCTTAAACTTTACCAGGCTGACAATACATTTTAGCTAGTGGCATCTAGGCTGATGTCACTAGAGCTTTTAGAATTCTCAGAAGCAGCTTTATCTTGACCAAAACTAGCATACTTAACTCTGACTTGCATGAAATGGTTGACTAGAGTGCTGGACACCTTGACCAAGTTAGTCCCTTTACACGACTCTTTACACGTAGTGCACGTTTTGAATAAGAAGTTTTCGAGTACTTAAAAGTTGCGAATTTTCAATACCAAATGTTCGAGACGAAGGAAGTCGATAAGATCGTATACGTTTGTTCGCCCAATATTCACGCAAGCCTATCATCTCTCTTCTTTAGTTTGTATAGAGTAAGGAATCTATGTGCAATCTATGTACAATCTATGTGCAATCTATGTACAATCTATGTACAATTTATGCATTCAACTACTATGTTGGTGTGGTGTCTGCATGCTGCATAAGAGCCTGGAAGACCAGGGACGACTTTTGACTGTTTCCATTAGGGAGTGTGAAGTATAGGCACAGGTGTCCGTTGAAAGGGCGTTGCCTGCTTAGTGAAAAGATGTGTCATACCTGAAAAAGTGAAAAATGATTTAAAAAGATGGAATCTGAAGATGAACTTAATTCTGTTCATTTTCCAAAGATTTCATAATATGCTGGTACATAAACTGAAAGTTTCCCGAACTCCTCAAGAAATATACGCTAGCTAGAGAAATTCCCAAAAGGAAGGTCCGCTTTTCTTGTTCATTGGGGTGCCACACTCCCCTATAGCCCCCCCCCAGTAGCTTTGTCGCATAATAAGACAGTGACTGTCCTATCTGTAGCGATTTATAGGACAAAGTGAGCGTACATTTACAAACCATTCCCGACTTCCCTGTCAAATAGAAATGAAGTCTAGTGCACAGAATCTTGTCCCCAATCCTCGAATCCACGCATCTTTCTTTCTTGAAATACGACATATGTCGGTATGAGTTTATGCATGGCTGGCATGCCCCTTTTTCTAACAATAAATGTGAGCACAAAATGACCGTAGAAACATTAGAACCAGGATAGTCGTTGGCATCTTCTATGATTCTTACAAGACTTGGGAGACCAGGATTTAGTTGCAATTAGATATTGATTTATCTTTCTTACCAAGACACCATCCGGTACAACAGCGAGGCGGGAAATGCTATACCTTTGTAGTAATGTAGCAAAGCTCTTGTGGTGAATACATCTGCTTTTTATAAGGAGATGGTCCTTACTTATAAATCTCTCTTGAGTAGGGACAGTGCTTGAAGGGATTGATTACGCATCATGTAAAGATTTCTAATAAAACATGCCGACAGGTCGGTGTCAAATTAGGCTAGTTCTGAGCATAGAAATAATTAATTCCTTGTGACCATGGGCGTAAGGGGGGCTTTAAATTTGGGGGGCTGCATACAGATTACCCGAACCATCAGTCTTTTGCAAGAATGAGTTGTTGCTTGGCTGTATTGAGCTAGACCTATTTTCAGGAAAAACTACTTACCCGAATGGAATAAATTCCTGACCAATTGGAGGGCTACTACCTTACCAGCACCCCTCATATGCCTTTGACTACGTTCTAAGTGGCCTCTTTGGGTGACGTCATGATTAAGTAACCGAATACTATAGTTACCAAACCGTAGTCCACTGCGCATAAATGTGTATGGCCTCGAAAGTGACTCAAGTCTTTTAATAAATGAGCTCTTTTATTACGTTACGAAATCCTTAATTTTCTAAAATGTTAAGCGTAGTATCCAGTCACATTCTTGAGAGTTAAGTTTAAGAGAATTAATTAAGTATAACAAAGGTGGAATGAAGACACAGACGTATAAATTGATAGCGCCATAATAGATCCTAAGGGTTTGTTTTGCTTTATAAATGTTACAACTTATTCACGACTTCTGCATGTGGCAATTTATATATGTAGTTACAGCAATTCCCTTTGAATGTCAGTGTTGTATATAAATGTTATTCCCCATAGTTATGGAAATGCAAGCACACAAATTTTCTGTCGTACTCTTCACGTACATTTTGTTCATCATTATGGGAATCTAAGATTAGTCATGAATAAAGCACCCGCGAAAATGATTTGCTGCTCTAAATTTCCCGATTTACGTAAGGACTCTCAGTCATTTGAATTTGAAAATGCACTACCCTGGACTTTGCTGACGCAAAGTCAGTATAATAATAGAATAATAATATAGTTTTTATTTTTAGTTGACTAATATATACATAGCTAATTTACAAGCTAATTAATTCCAACTATTTACAGATTCATAGAAAACCTAAGTCATCAATTAAAATCTCACAGATCTTGTAGTAGCAGCATTCTGCAGTACCCAGGAGTAATGACAGAAGTGGTATAGGAAAATATTTTCAAGCATAAGCAACTCGAGGCAATCTATAGTTGGAGAAATTTGAACAAATCTACTCCTTTATTTTGCCCAATAGGCCTTCGGATCCAAGTGTCTACTCACATGGTCCATCCTTACCTTAGCGAACCAATAGACTATATAACTCTGAGAACTTCTTTTTCTTGAATTAAAGTCGATTTTTGATACCAAACTTTAATCATTCTTGTTGTATCAAGCAATGGTTTTATGGTCGTTGTGGTACATACGAAAATTGATTGACAGGTTTGAACAAGGCACCATAAAGATGAACTGTAGGCTACCTAAAGAACAAGGCACGCCTCTACTCTATTTCATCTCGATCTGCGTACTTTTGATTTTAGATTTAGTACTCAGAGTCTCTCTGTAGCGGATTCCCATAACATTTTGACAATGGTTCACTGTGCATTGTGCTCAAACCTCTGCAGATAATTAAACTGAATGTTATCATCTTTGCTTATGGTGCTTACGAAGTAAATTGTATTTTATGAAAGAGCATCGGAGTTTGCCGCATGATACACTCAAACACACGGGCAATATGATCAGAAATAAAAGCAAATAATTTGCGCTTATGTTTGCTTTGTTTCCGTTTAACGTTCATACTTTTGAGTGCAGTGAGAGCATTAATTGAAAGGAATAAAGGTTATCAAATCTGATGTCTTTTTAATTGCATCTTTTTTGTTACATTTATTAGAAAATCACTTGGTCACTCGTTATATCATTGACTCTTTAGGCTATAATGTGCTTTGGTCAATTTTGTTTTTTAAATTTTTCTAGCATTTATTTGGCTAAGGTGCCGCTACAATGCTCTATCAAGTGATTTCGGAACGAGATTATTAGCTTCTGTCATGAAGTTTTCCCTAGCTTCAATCTTGCTCTGATCATACCCCTTACCGCAAGATAACAGACTGTCACCAGGACTTAAATATCCACTCTCAGTCATTTATTACATTACGCTTTTTCTTGTTCTATAAATAGAATGCTATGTCATGTCATATATAATATAATATTATATTATATTATATTTTATTATGCTATATAATACTCAACATTATATTTCATTACTGTTCATCATATATCATTATACATATCATTAAGCCTTATCAAATTTCATGTTATCATAGAACAGTTGTTCTGTGTTGGATTGTTACAAATAGATCAAGCTCCTGTCATTGCGATGGACACTTCTCGCAATCCCTTGATACAACGTCTCGCACCCCCTAGTGCCTATGAGCATCCCTGGTCGGGAACCCCTATCGTAGAGCATTATTATATGTTTAGCACGCTATATAACATTGCCTCTTATCAAATCATATAATCGTCGAATTGTCCCCAGTAGGAGTTTATGTATTTGCTCATGGTTTGAACAGGGGTTTTTTCTAGAGGAAAGCTGGTATTAGGGGGGGGGTGACTTAGGGCTTATAAGATTTTCTGAAACTTGCCACATAACATACTTATTTCTAATATTTTTTATTTATTGCTAACATTTTTTTCTAATACACGTTTTCTACATAAGAGAGTTTTTCTTCGTCTAGTACTGAAGCTTCCTTAGCTTTTTCATGATTTCAGTACTGAAACTTTCTTAAGACTTTTTCTTTGGAAGAATAGCCTAGTTAGCTCGACACCACAGTGTTACCCAGATATACAGGCACTACACAGACATAACACTCTGATGAGAATCTAATATATAGGTCACCACAAAAAGGTATGCAAATTAAGTAAATGCTATAACGTTCTTGTGCGAACATTAGAATTTTACAGGTATAAGATCTATGCACATTCTTAGGTTTCAAAAATCCAGTATATAACCCAGATACTGCTTTTCGCTACACGTTTAGATCATAAGAACGTGTCTTTTACCCAGTATTAAAACTTTCGTAGTTTTTTCATTATTTCAGTATTATAACTTCCTTAAGACTTTCTTAGCGAGAATATTCAAATCTGTGTAATACTTCAGTAGTGCACTGCAGACAGACTGCACGTACGTACCACTGGAATAAATAAATTAGCACAAGAAAGTTATGCAAATTAAGTAAAAATGATGATTGCCCTCCGTGAATATTGGCATTTAGAGGTACAAACTTCTCTACTATCTTAGGCTCAAAACTTTCTTAAGTTGTCTACTATCTTAGACTCAAAATCTATCAGTAATAAACTTTCTCAACTTTTTTGAGCAGTCGAGTACTACTTCCTTTTAAGCCACTTTCTGATAAAAATGCGTGCATGCCATACGTCATCGTGTATCGTAATATTGCATTTAGCATGGTTAATTGGCAAGGTATGTTAGGAAGGGGACTGAAAAGAAAAGGATGTCTTATTCGAGTTTAAAAGGTATTTGTAGGGTTCCGACTTTATATCAATCATTGCAAATCGTTACAAAACAATAATCAGTAGTCGTCTATAATCACCAGTGATCATTATTGGAAATAATCACTCCGATTATCAAACTTCAATCATCAGAATCATTGGCATCAGTCAGGATCACAGCATGAATACACTGGGTTTCTTCTCGACATACGACAGCATGGATTCCTGCCTTCTATCTAAGTTAAGTTACTGAGGGGGAATGTTCCAACGGGTTGATGAACATCTTTCCAACAGTGGAATGCGATTTAATTATAAACCTTCATAAGTCCTATTCGTTGCCCGGGAGAGCATGTCAAAAGTAATTTGAGGATAAAATACTAATCTCCACTTTTGTCTTTCTCTTATGTTCTAAATCGGGAAGATAGTCAATTTTGGAAAATCAAGTTCACCTTATGTCAGGGCTTCATTTCTCCATAAAAGAGCTTGTAAGCTGAATTAGTACGGGGTTATTTCTTGTCTTCGGGTATAATGCATGTGGTTCTTATCCAAAATTGATATAAAGAGGACCTTAGTATTGTTTCATAATAAAGGCTCCATTTTAGTTTTTGCTTTGTTCATGCAAATACCCTGCATGATATATTTCAATGCGCAAAGTGATAACACTGCCCAGAGCTAAGAATTTTTGAAGCAGTTTCAACATTTCCAGATAAGGCTCTCTTAGGTGAAAACAAGGAAACCTAATACGACTGCTACCCTTCTGTGAAGGCATTGTAAAAGCTCTGTGTAGCCCCCTCTCTTTTAGGAACCCTCTCTGATATGCACCCTCGTATAATTAATTTTGTATAAGCCATCACCCACTATCGTGCACCATATGTGGTGTAGAATAGAATACAAGTATTTAGCCATAAATAACTATATTAATTTCTAATGTGTGCTATTTCTTTTGTCATTTGCTTCAGACAGTAATGGTCTTGCCGTTCAAGAACATCAGAGCAGGATCATTTATAAAGCAGCTTACTCCTATTGGCATGTCTAAACTAGCTCCCCTTTCTATACAGCCCTCTCCCTATTTAGCTTAGTTCCCCTCGAGAAAATGGGAAGCTTAATAGAACCCGGTGGCATATTAGAGCTCTTTCGGTTTGCAAGAACAGACAGCACGCAGAACTGCTGTCCAGGGTAGTTGCAGTGTAGTAAGTGAATGTATTGACACAGTGCTCCTATCATACACATGGTCTAGTGAAGCACCTCTCAATGAGTGAATGGATCAATGAATGGGCTTACGAGATCAATTAGTCGATCGATGTATAAGGTAATAATATGTAAGCCTGATCGTGATATTAATTTCCTAACCATCAAGCATTATTCTGCGTACATCCAATTACCAATCTATAAATCTGTAACTTGTCTGCGATTGGACAATCCACATGACTTTTAGCTGTGCATAGAGAAGTACCTTTGTTTGGTAATATCCAGTGGCTAAACATAACGGCTTGGGGTCGTTACGAGTATTTTGCTTGTGGGGCCTTGTCAAACTTGTTATATTTTTGCAAATCTAGACAAGATAAACAATAAGGATTTTATTCATGGACATATAGGCTTATTAAATATCTTTTCATATCAATATATGCAAAATGCTTGTCCCTTTAAAATTTCTGCGGGAGCCCTTTTTGGGGCCTCATAAGGTTTGGGTCCTTAGGAATTGCGCTAACCTCAGTCTCTGTCAGTTATGTCACGAGGAATACCCCTGTCGTCTCTGCAAGACCAGTATATACGTTTTCTTGCCCTTCAATAAAACTGTTTTGCTATTTTCCACACATATTTCCTGGCTGGAGCATTGTCTTCCTTAGACTATTTTGCCACCAACCATTTGGCTATTTTAGTACATAGTAACCTCATAGTAGTCATTCATGTCTCGCTGACATATTTGGTCAGTTTTTGGTGGTGCAGGATTAACATATGATTTATTTCGAAGCAAAACAAAGAAAAATAGTTTTGAATTCACAACTTGGTCTGCTGCTCTGAACAATCAATCTTCCTGATCAGTTGCAGTTGTTATAGTCTGATTTGGAATCTACTCCCCGTCTTTGCTAATAAGAAATATTTATTGAACATTGCGGGCACGCATCTGATAAATACGCTTATATATTTGAAATGAAAGGAGCTACGTGATAATGCACAGAGAATTAATATATAATCACTGTAGGAGAAAAATCACCGTGAACATTACTTGTAAGAAGTCTGTCTACTTTCCTATAGACCCTATAACATTTCTGCAAGACAAACTTGTCGCAGAAATCTTATATTTCAGCGTAACTCTTGATTTCCAAATGGATGGAATTAATGCATTCAAAACGTACCATACAGGGACTTGGAAGTACAGGAAAGCATGCAGATTTGGTCTCTCTTTGGTTTCGTAATCGAAGACTAGCCTCTTCTGGTCATTGGAGCCTCAATAAGTACATAAGTAATATATATATATATATATATATATATATATATATATATATATATATATATATATATATATATATATATATATATATATATATATATATATATATATATATATATATATATATATATATATATATATATATATATATATATATATATATATATGTATGTATATAGAATAAAACACAAATATACCTTTCTGTCAGTAAACGTTTCGATTAGAATCTTTATCATTATCAGTATCTTCATCGTATATATATATATATATATATATATATATATATATATATATATATATATATATATATATATATATATATATATATATATATATATATATATATATATATATATATATATATATATATATATATATATATATATATATATATATATATATTAGCAATGTTTCCCAGCAGCAGTAAATCAGAAATCAGAAATAAATAAACTTAAGAAAAACGAAATTTGATTTGAGTTTATAAAGCAATTGAAACATGTTTTGCAAACTCAAATCAATTGTCGTTTTTCTGTGTATGTGTGTGTGTGTGTTTGTGTGTGTGTGTGTGTGTGTGTGTGTGTGTGTGTGTGTTTGTGTGTATGTGTGTGTGTTTGTGTTTGTGTTTGTGCATGTGTGTTTGTGTGTGTGTATGTGTGTGTGTGTGTGAAAACTTTGAATTTAATCTGAGCACAGTCAAAAGACAGGATAAAAAAAGTAATGACTCTGAATCTTAAAATCACAATCTTTTGCGCAACTAGTTTCACCCGTTCTCGCAGGCTCTTCAGTTCAGCCTGAAGAGCCCACAAGAATGAGTGAAACTAGTTGCGAAAAAGATTGTCACTTGAAAATTCAGAGTCACTTCTTTGTTTATCCTATGTATGTGTGCGTGTATGCACCTACTTTCTTTTCCAAACCGAAGCTAAGCTGCAAAATCTTGATGAAACTCTAGTTAAATGCTTCATAAATTTCATCCGTAAAACCAGATAACTGCTTTTTCCTGTTCTCAATATCGCTCAGCTCTGAAAAGCGTCCAATCCCCAATAACCTCATCAATGGGCAATGTAGTAAAGAAAGAGCGTAATTGAGGATTGGGCAGCAGAATTCCATACCAATTACTTGCATCATTGCCTGTTTGATATTAGCTGAAACAGTGAAACAAAAATGACTATTCTACGGCAAGGAGACTCCAAGTAAAGGCTTACTCACTTTTTAACACATATATGCCGCTGAAGTTTTTGCCTCTAAAAACACGCAAGATTTAAACAGTAAGCATCACTGATTGGTTAAGGAGTGAGTCTCGCTTGGAAGTTAATCAGAAATTCCCGCAGTTTTATCTCATTGTCAAGAGATATCTACATCATTTACTAAAGAGATTCCAAGCGACATTACTTTTGGTTCCCATCAGAGCTAACTCTAAGGTAAGTGATCAACTATGATTTGCTCTCACGATACAAACATCTTTGAATCTTGCTGATGATCTTGCTGTCAAATTTGAGGATATTAGATAATAGATAGCAGATTGTCTGAGCCATACATTGTTTTAATACAAAATGGTATGTGAATGTTGTCCTTGTGCAAGCGAATTCAATCCTCTCTGGTATACTGAAGATATTACTGGCTCCAGCTCCCATACACTATTACATGAGACAGCGTTGCCGGCCGAGTCAGAGGCGATAAACTCTATTGTTCTACAGACCGTTATACAACTGATGTAATCAAATCTTTGCAAATTACTTGAAGTAACTAGCGGCATATGTAATAGATCTGATAATAGGATCCTCATCAAACTGACATGAAATCACTGTCGGATATTCGCTTACGTAACGATGTTGTACAACTTACAAATTGACTCTTCGCAATCTGACAACATTCAGAAAGAACATAACTTATACCGTTTGAACGATTGATGATCTTACTTAATTTGCAATCAAACGTGCTGGTCTTCTTGAGCACACGAGTGACCTGTGCTTCGCCTTGTCGAAAGTGCGAGATAGTGTGCTTGTGAGCAGTGGATCTTTAGAACGTTTTGACCCAATACAGGTGAATGCATTTTCAATGGTATTTTGTAAGTCTACATTGTCTTGCAATAAGCGAAAGAGGATTTTTTTAGTTGTATACATACAATATATAGAAATTTTTAATGTGTTTAATATTGAAAATGGCCATAGTAGAAGCAAGTCTTTGTGTTGTCAATGTTTTATTGAGAAGCGAAGCAATTACTTCATAGGACACCAAATTCAAATGCAGTGTCTTGCAAGAATGTTTTACTTCTAGCTCATCTTCAGCTTGAAAATAATAGATCTATGTTAAGTCAAGCCGCTCTTGTTAGGTTACTTGAAACCTGTGAAGGTATCATTCCCATTAAAACTATTACAACTTGTTGTATTTTCTCCTCTAATTTTCTGTGGACTACTGTTAGTTAGGAAGACCTAGTCCATCAATTGTATTTGTTGTTTTTAGAAGAAGTCAGGCAACAGATAGCTTGATTCTTGTATTGAAGGAAATTGCCATTGCTTTGAGCAATTGTTGGGTAGTTTGACTTGTGTTCATGAGGGCAGACAATTAGACCTGCAAAGTTGGGTGTACCATGACTTTTGTTCACAAAATGATTTCCAATGCAAGATATGTTGTAGGAGTTTTCAACGAATGCACATCGGGGGGTCAACACCTCAATTTGGTAACCTACCAGGATTTTCTAGCAGATTGTATCAACTACTAAATGTTGGAAATGAATGAAATCAAAAATTGAAAATGAGACATGCGATTTACCCCTAGGAAGAAACTAGGTTGTTGGTATACAGCTCGTGGTTAATCATTTTCATTTTTGCCCTTTTCTTTGCAAGTATTGAATTCATATGCACCTGAGCCGTCAACCTGTAATTAACATAAGGAATATTGAAGAAATTTGTAGTTAATCTCTTAATATATTCTCCTTGATATATAATCTTTGCTATAATCAAGAATTTTGTCAGAGTGAAGTATTGATTTTTTTAGTTTGCCAGAGTCACTAAATTTTATCATCTTGCTTTGAATACAGTTTTCGTACTATACCCATGTTATAACACCATTAAACCTCGTTCAGTAGCTCCATTCAATCCCCTCGCACTGAAAGGACCAATGATTTATTGTGCTATCATTAAATTTATTGGTCAATTTGGGATTGTAGCACAGGCACACCTAGATACAAGAGGATGTTGCAAAGAATAGTATAATATCTCCTTCGTTTTCTGTTCTCCATCTACTATACACTATACAAAGTGGATCATATGAGGATCTTTCTACTCTTTACAGAACAGTACAAAAGGGTTCCCCGTTCTAGGTTTATTCTATACCAGAATCTTCCCCTCTGTTCTCAAACGTTTGTCTCTCTCAATTTTTAAGACCTCTGCAAGAATTCGAGCCATTTACGAAAGGAATGGAATAAAAGTGGGTTTTCTTTTTAGTTTTTAAGAACAAGCAGCGTTCATACCAGTCGTTTATTGTCTTCTTCACTCTGAGCAGCCAATCATGGCAAAATTCGTTCACATAGTTGATTTCCGTACCTTTTGTGCCAAAAAAGATGATGAATGTTCTTATTCTCAGCTTTGTTAATTGAGAAAAACGCACCTCTGCTTACAGAAACAAGCAGATGAGCCTTGTTGCCGATAAAGTTATTGCACAAAGCAGAATTAGGCGAGCACAACGGCTGTATGAGCTAAACCCATTTGATTTTGCTAGTAGATTAGTCTTGAGGATTAGGCCATGTGAAAAGGAAAACGGAGATGGGATGATGAGCAGTACTAGAGCAATTTTAATCACCTTATCAAATTCATTTTCGGGATGATCCAGTAAAATAACAAAGGACATGGTAAGGAACTATGAGCAGTCATCAAAACCTTGCATTTGGGTCACCTAGGCAATCATTAGTTCAGTTACGGTTTAGAAGTAATGAACCGGTCTTAAGATGCTAAATACCCGCTTAGATTTAAAAGGCCGATTGTGAATTCATATCAATGTTTATTTTAGGTTGTCTGTTTTGTACGTTTGGATATAATAGGAAGCCATCCGTAATCTTCCAAGCAGATAAACGTACATTCTTATGATTATCTTACAAAACCGCGCAGAGCATTTCATGTTCCTTCTCTCTTTCGGTTATTCCATTGTTCATCTGTAATATGATTCAGTTAGGAAATAATTAGTTGAAAGATTTTTCGTGTGCGTTTTAATTAATCAATAATCCATTTGCTCATTTTTTATTATATCATTAGATGTATTCAAGCATTCAGTCATTTGTTCACAAATCAATCTATTCACATGTTATTTATTCATTAAATTATATGTTTATTCCATCTTTGATAGCACTATTATTATGTGATTGTAATCTCCCATCTAAAGTTGAGTTGTTTTTGTCACAAACTCGCTGTTTATTTTGTAGTTTCTAATTCTTTTCATCAAAGTTTCATATTTTCTTTAGTTATTGATATGTTTCACTCATTTTTTCTCTAATAATTCATCATTATACACACACTCTCTATCCAACATGACTTTATTTTGTATTTTTATCAGCTCATACTATAACCTCTTTCGTTAATAGCTCCATTCATACGATATTTATTGATACACTTAGCCTTTTTAACTGATGACAATTCATCTATATTACTGTATCCCTTTGCACTTTCTTTTATCAAACAAATCATCGCACCTGACTTTAAGTTTGTTTTGTTCATCCATTCATTCATTGAACGCCCTTGCATTCTCAATAAATGTTTTGACTAAAATACCAAGACGCTATTGATGCACACAAATTACACTGTTCACCTTTGTTAACGTCACTTTTGAACGACCGAGAATCAAGACATATGATAAATTAAGGTAATTTTCTGGGGATTATTTTCCTCCTTAAATCGCTCGTATGTTACAACATATTGCCAAGAGGCCTCGATAGGAAATGGGATTGATCACGGATAAGGAACTCTGGAAATGAAGGCTTTAATTTTCAAATAGGATTTCATCAAAAAGAACTATCGGATAATGTACAAGATTAAATTGCTTAGTCGTTTGACAAAATTATCAGTTCATTGTACTCTATCTGAAATTTTCAAAGAAGGCAGTTGGTAATGTTCCGTGAACTTTGCGAGGAATGACTTTGAAATGAAGCCTTGTGGTCAAGAGATAGTGCTTAAGAGAGGGAGAGACAGGGAGAGAAGGGGTTTTTAAGCATTGTCATATTACATAGGAGAGCAAAGTCATGAAAAACGTTAATCAATTGCTCGCTAAATCATATCAAATCTTACCATATTACATCATTTCATATGTTATCATGTCATGAAATAACACATCTCGTCATACCATATCATATCGTATCGTATCGTATCGTATCGTATCGTATCGTATCGTATCGTATCGTATCGTATCGTATCGTATCGTATCGTATCGTATCGTATCCTTTGCTCCCCTGTTAACCTTGAGACTTGCGTTGGAAGGTAGCCTCTGGTCGACATGTGCCTTCTCTGTGATTTGAAAGAGTGAAGTTTGAATGTGCAAGCATTTTTAGAACACCATGAACTAGAGATAGTTTTATGAAGACAGTATTTAATTTCAATTCAGTAGTTTAGATGTAATCCCTGGCAAATTTACACATAATTTTTTATGCACTTTAAAGAAGCATAAAAACACCCTTTGTGCAGCCTATTATTAATGGGTGTCGGCCGATAATCTTATGAAGTTCTGTTCTCTTACCGGTAATTAAATGATTCGATTCAGAACCTCGTGGCTGAAATGAGATTTCGAAAGTTTTTGATAGGACAGATAATGTGCAACAAAGAGAATCCCTTCTCGCTCTTGGATATTTTTGTCTCGTATAACTCGGAATAGCCGACAGCGGAGAAATTACCCTGGGCATATATCGCCTCCATTCACATAACAACCCTTTGTTCAAAAGCAATCTAACCCCACTTGTTTTTGTGAACGTGAATGCATGGTAGTAATTGAAGTCCTTGTCTCGACACATTGTTCCTAAAAACTAATGAATATTATAGTTGAATGTAATTAAAATTCTGATCATTGCATCAAATATTTCAGGAAATTAGTCAACCCCATCTAATATCATTACATTCTGATGTCATTCTCAACATCGATGAACTGGCATCCAAAATTTTTAAGAGTCCGAGACACTAGTAATACCACAAGCTAGCCTCTGCTTTCTCTTCTTTTCCTATGATGATTATTCAAATAGGCCTGTGTTTTGTAAAGATCATTCGGATATCTTAAATTTGCAATGTACTAAAGACGGCATCAATCGCTAGAAGTAAGAGATATTTAGTAGCTGCGCCCTATTGCAGACCACGCCTTTTGTGGAGACATCTGTCAGTACAACGGCGTACAATAAGATACACAAATGAAGGCGAACAAGGAGTAATGATATGAGTGAACAGAGAATTGCTAGAAATCCCTTCTCTTCCAAAGTTTTCTTCTAGGATTTGAGCAAATTGAAAATTTTATTATGGAGAAACTCTGGGACATCCTCACCCCAGCCCTCCGCTTGACACTGCCACTGCAATGTACTGCTCTATTTCTCAGTATTGTATTTCTTCATTGTGAAGATTTTACAATTGACATTCTGCCGTACTCTTTGCTCCCCTAGCTATCCAGTTGCTCTAATAACTGACATAAAAGATGACCAGCTGTCCCAAGCTAATTTGATACCAATTACTCTCAATTAATTTGTCAATTTTCCCAACTCCATTCTCAGCTTAGGACAATTTTTACCTTACCTGTACTTACGTTTACTCTTTTCTTGTAGTTTCAGTTTTTGATTGTATGATTGCTGCTTCATAGCCATCTAGGCCCCTTTTATCAGTGTTCAATGATTACTTATTCTCTCCTTTTCTAGCCGCCTAAAGGGAAAACAAAATCACCCAACACATCGATTATACCATTGGACTATTCCTGATAGGCAGTAGAAGCTGAGGTGAGACGAAGATTAATAACGTAAGACTAACATACCAATAACGTAGTACTATTCAATCCATCAACATTCACACTGTTCCATGAGTTGAAAGGAGTTTAACTCTCTTCCAATTGGATTTGGAAGAAATGAACCGAGTGTTGAGCCCTGCGGAACACTACGTACTACGTTACATCGTTTGCAAATTGTTATATGCTTGACAAGCCTCAGATTTTTCTGGCTGATGTTCGTTGATTTCTAGCGGAACTTCTATGATATCTTTAGTTAACGGGGCCTTATAATAGTAGACTCTCGCATACGAAAAGAATATGACAAGATTTACTTGCGAATATGCATCTTCTTTGCTCATTTGAAGTCGAAATAGTTTCCCTGCGTTTAGGCTAATTTCATCCTATCTCCATATCTTTTCAGCCTTTCTCTTTCTTCTTTTTTGGTAGGAGCTTTACTGTAGGCCTTTGGGCTTTTGCCCAACATTGCTTACTAAGCAGGGGAGGAGGAGTCCTACTTACCTTACAGTGATCATTTATAGACATGTACTAATCCATCAAATTTATATTAAATGGCATATATTTTCGTCCAAATTGAACCAATTTCTCATTGTAGTTGGGAAGCAGGGTATTGTTGATTAAGTACTTCAATTGAATGGCTATGCTATTGTTCATTTGGCAACATTTTAAAACCCCATGACACGGAAGAGTTGTTGTAAAACAAACTGCTTGTAATATGTCTTTTAAAATTTCTCAGAATGTATTGAAACGTTTTAGATTCATGAGAGAACTGAGTGCACATTTATTCAAGGAATCAATCAGTTTTAAAATGATATTGCCTCTGAATGTTGAAACTCCATTTCATTGAAAATATTTCCTACATACAGTTGTAACCTCACTAAATAATAGGTAGTGTGCAATTGACTACTTGGTTTGATAACAAAACTAATGACAGATTAATAAGAACAAAAATAATGATTATTAATATAAGTCAATAAGAAAGGAGCTCAAGACTTGACTACTCTTTGTTACGTTTGCAGAAGATGTAGTAGGATGTTCTGATTGCGATGGTAGTCATCTTTCTAATGATATTAACAAGACCAGTATTTCCACAAAGGGTGTGTTTATTATTAACAATGTTGGACCGTACATGTACTACGTAAAATGTTAAATCTTTTTCTCTACCTACGTCGTATGACACAATTATAACTCATCCCTACGCATTGTCTCATCTGATTCTCAGTAAAATATTCTAGCAGAGCTCTTACGTAAAAGCCATGCGGAGGAGGTCGGACATTCCGTTTGTCATTACATGATCATCACATGTCTGTCTTCTAAATAAAAGGGAAAAATTTGCGGTGTAATTAGGCCAGTTACAGTGATCTGCTAATCCCATATTGCAGGCGGTTACATTCATTGTTGTAGCTAGCAGTAGTAAGTAATTGTTCGCATATAATCGCCAACTTTATGCGCTAAGTCTAATTGATGATTTCCGCAACATACAATAGCAGAGGCCTCGTCAAAGAGACCATGAAACAGTTGAACAAAACCCCGAGTGGCTCTGAAGGATGATGTACAGCGGAAGCATTAGGGTATGCTCTTTAGATTGACAATTTTATGGGCCCTTTTCGGTGTGCACCCCAATAGGAATTTCAATGGCAGTCTTTTGCTTCCTTCGTAAAGTTCATGTTGAAAATGAGAACGTATAAATTGAAAATCACTTTCTTTTCTCATTATTACTCGTCGTAACGTACTGATGCTAATTTTCAATTGTTAGCAAAGCCTTAGCATACAAATTTTAAGTCGTCAGGAAATTTTTGCTTCTTTTCACAATGACTCATCATTTCTCTATTTGCCCGACTGTCAATGCCTCTCTTTCATTTCACTTCATGTTACCTCATCTCATACATTTATCAAAGTAAGAGGGTAGTCCTTTAGCACAAGTACTACTTTTCAAAGAGTCCCTCCCATAAAAGGATGATGCTCAAACTAAATTGCTAAAATTTATAACTAAAAGGCCTATAGTGCAAAAATTTCAAACTCGAAAGAACAAACTAATAACTTTATATAATTAAGAGAGAAAGTAAATTAAATCAAAGTTTTTAAAGAAGATTAGGGCAGGTACGTGCTTTGACACATCCGAGAAACCATTCAATAACTTTGCTCGTCCGAGTGATAAAAATGTCTTGGCGATTTGCAGCTGTTTCCATTGGTAATCTTAGGTCAAGCTGTGAGCTGCGAGGACTGTTGAAGTAACATTCTGATTTTCTGTACAAGTGTTGCACAAACCTTAGCTATCAATGTTAGATGTAGACCAAGAGAATTAGCCAGTGATTGTTTCACGAGAAAAAGAGGATTCGACTCTTCTTGCTCAATGCCAATATCTTTTGGTCCAATCTATCTGTTGCTCTTTTGAATAGTCAAGTCTGAACTCGCGACTCAAGTCTGAAAAGTTTCATCAGACTTGCCAGCAAGTTTCAGCCCCTTCATTCAATCAAGTGAAGGATTACATACAATCCTCTGCCAAAGTTGGAACACTTCACATATTTCTCGCAAATATGCTTCCTTTCTGTATCCTCTCCCGCATACAGTGTTGTTTCACTGTGATATATCTCTAGTACCTCTTACACGTTATTCGTTTTACGGTGGAGCAATGCCCTATTTACAAAACCCAACAGTGTTTGAGGGGCGGGGAGTTGAGTATAATCGAGAGCTTTTTTAGTAATAGTTCCATCTCAATGCATAATTGAAGTTCAATTGCAAAACTACGAAGTGTTACAACAATTTCTGGCAAAGATTGTAGCTATTTGCGATATGCATAAGCTCTGCAAGTATTTAGCATTACCCTGCAGTGTTACACCATGATGACTACTTAGGAAATGCAAAATACTCAGTCAACAGATCTGCACGATTCCCATCTCACCATTTGCTCTGTTTTAGAGGAACAGGGTTTGGTGGATTATCAAAAACTTTAACAAAGAAACTGTGAGCATTTCCTTCCCCTTGATTTGCTCTTTCTTCGATTCTTTGATTGAAAGAACAAGTTAGGTTTCGCTCCAATCAACGGATAATTGCAGATACTAGAAACTAACCGGGCACCGTTTGCTCGCCGTCTACCTGACAAATCCTATCCACATGTTGTCTCAATACTTTCTTTGATGTTTGACATAAGTTCATGGACCTATTCCATATATGGATCATCAAGAAGGTTCAGCACCTAATATGCACACACAATCTTAGGGCTATCTTAATCATTCTTAATCATCAATGTTTTTCAAAAGCCTTTTGCTGAGGACTTAGATAAGCGAAGTCATCATTTTTACCGACCCGGCTCATTAGGACATCTGTCGTAGACCCACCAGTTAGCTTCTAGGGTACTAATAGATTTTTAATGTAGCATGCAAATGAATGCAGATAGTAGGTTGCAAAAAGGTAACCACAGGAAACAGAAGATAACAGAGATTCACTGTTTCTGCTTCTCTTGCAAAGCGAATCGATCTTATCCACATAAAAGGGTCTTTTACTCCTTTATTTTTAGCTTAATCAAGCTACATTAGTAGCCGTAATCGTTATTCTCAAATGCGTAAGTTATAG
Organism: Mastigias papua; assembly: GCA_964019165.1. NCBI lineage: Eukaryota > Metazoa > Cnidaria > Scyphozoa > Rhizostomeae > Mastigiidae > Mastigias > Mastigias papua. The sequence continues at coordinate 10,633,981 of OZ025285.1, forward strand.
AGAAAGCAGATCAGAAAGTGTGTTCTTTTAAACCTCATAATGAGATTGATTCACGAAAACAGCCTATGTAGCACTTGATTGAATTTCAATATGGAGAACTTTTTGCTGGAAAAGAGGTGCTTTGCTTGGTGAATATGTACCAGCCATTTCCTCTCTTCAAAGACCGCCCAGGCTCGAATAGTTATTTTGCTCAACTAGTTTGTTGTAAGGGCAAAAGCAAACCTGTACTGTAAAGTTAGCAAAAGTTGGTTACTTAAAGCAAATGGTTCTGGCTTTCTCTGAGAGGTGCAAGTTACAGCAGGCTTTTTAATTTTATCCTCATTTAATTTCAAAGTTCAAAACACCCTTTTAGAACATGACTGGCACATGCAGATGGTGATAACATGAGACATACCTTTTCCTGTAGTTCTGCAGCTAAGTGAGCAAGTAAGTGCTTAGGTAAGCATTGAGTCAGTTAGTGAGTGAGAAAGCAGATGGAGCCATCTACCCCTGTTCATTGCATCCTAATGGCTGGCTTCGTATTCTGTGCCCATTGATTGTTAACCGAAGCTAATTTGCATCTAGAGTTTTTCAGTTTTGTAGGCAATTAAGAATAAACATAGGGACACAAATTCAGAAAGGACTTTTTAGTGGTCAGGTGTCTTGCCACTTAGGAAAATAGGGCAAGCTGCCCGCAGTGTAGAAATCAGTTCGATAAAATTAACAGTCAATGTTTGCAAAGTACATTCAATTTTCGAAGAAACTGGAGATGATAAATATAGCAACGCGTTTGTCTATTCATATTTTCCAAGATACTTGCACCTCATTTATGTCCTTTCCAAAAGTTCCTTAGAAACTGATTTAACGCCCTCTCAATCCACAGTTTCTTCCTGGGACATTGATAAACGTGGTGTGGTTTAGTTGGTGTGGCTCTGTCATCTTTAATTAAAGCTGATTCTATCTACCATATTGTCTTATAAACGGCACAATTACCCTCTCTGCTTCTCCTAACCATGAGTAAAGGGCACTGCCCCCTTCATGCTCTCTTCTCTGGTTTTTCCGGCTACCTATATCATTGTTTCACCCTGCCTATCTGCCACCCAAACCGTTGGCAGTAACTCACTGGTTTGGAAAGGACTAACATATATTGTGCTGAAACGTAATTTCTCAGTGTCTCATGTATAGCCTACCTTGGTTATAACTCGCATTTATGTATGGTTCACTTCACTTTCACCACATCTACCTCTTTGCAAGTTTCAATCGTGTGCAAGTGGAAACTAGATATAAATATATTTAAATTCACTATACATAGCCAGAAAGCCTATAACCCTAAATTCAATGATAATATACGATACTTTATTTCCTCTTAAGAAAGCGGTCGATTCCACATCAACTAATTTAGCAGCTATGTTACTTTATATATAGACCACCCTTTGCTCCTGACAATCTGATTAAGACTTAAATGTTAGTCTTACCGAGATATATTCCCCATTTCAATCGATCAATGCACTTTAAGCTACGCTCTGCATTTGAAGTATTATGAGAGATTAATACAATAGAATATTAGATTGGTATGAAGCCATACGTTGTGTGTAGGATAGATTTTTCATGTCACAATTGACAGGAGAAGAAACAGTTAACATTTAAATCCAATAATCCCGTGTTTAAGGAATTACTAGCAAGGAAATCTCTCTGTGAACAAGAGGGAGGGTCTTGTACAACTATATTTGCATATGATAAAGGCCTCTTTGCTATAAGCTCTACCTAATCGGTACTGCTGGCCAATGATAAACCAATGGAAAATATACTTTGTTTTCATACTCTATACGGAGGGAACTCAAGACTTGAAGAAGGATTAATATATTCTTAATTACGAAGTATAGACAACAGCTCTTCAATGTTTATCGATGTTAACTCTATGATAATAGATATTATAGCATTTTATGAGCCATTTACTGCCCTCATCTTCTCATTATATCGTTATTCTCATTATATCTCAGTTACTTATACATAACATGGTATTTTTCCTTTCGATCATTTCTAATTTTCTAATTAAGAATGAAGCTACATAAAATTTTGATTATGCAATAAAATAATCTTGGCTCAGAATGGATTTGACTTTCCCATTAAATGAAATTACTCAATTTAAATGCAATAAGTATTTGAAGGATATGCATGTTGAGATATATTAGATAATGGAATTGTGAGTGTTCATTCGTATTACCTTTTCATATGAAATCAAAGCTGAATTGAATCTGACTTCTACCTTATCCGCCATATTTTACAAAGAACACAAACGAATGTACCTTCACTAATCTGCAAGTTATCTTTAATCACACACTCACACACTCATACACACACTCATACACACACTCACACACTCACACACTCACACACTCACACACTCACACACACACACACACACTCACACACTCACACACTCACACACTCACACAAAGAAACAAACAAACTCAAAAACACCATTTATCGTCTTTCTATATTTGCAAACGGTTCATTTGTTTTGAGCACATGCTAATAACTCTGATTAAACCACCGAGTTCTCACAGTTCCTTTAGGCACAACTACTGGTCGTCCATTATCCCTGTGTAATCTTAAGAAAACAGAAATGATTGTAAATCAAGAGTAAACATAACATGATTTATTTGTGTTGCTGCCTACTTCAAACCTCTTGTCTGATTCAAGTTGTCTTCGATCCGAACAAAGGGCACGTCTTTATTACATTTGTTAGTGCTTGGGCACCGATTTGATTACTAGGACCACTATAGTCGTCTGGGGTCGCTGCAAACAACTAAACTTGCGGGTAATGTATCAATGTGTAGTCGCTCTTCACATATTCATATAAGTATCACATTTACACAGTGATTATTTGTGTCTGATGTCATTGGATGGATCGTAGTTGTATACAAAACTCTCTCTTCTAATACTTCCTTTAAGTGACATTACAGGCCAGCTAGTTCTATGAACAGGCCAGCTAGTTCTATGAGATAAATGCACCAGAGCAATGTTATCGGTTGCACAAGTTTAAGGTTGTTGTAGATCCAGCTCCATATCGTGCACATGAGTTGGGGACTTGATAGGGTAAACAAATGAGACATCATATCAAATTTAAGTAACAGGAATGGTTGTGATCAGTCAAATGATTGTCATTGTCATGGCAATATAGAGATAGCCATTTCGTTTGATGTGGAGGATTTATTATAGTGCCTTAGAATTGGAGTCCTCATCAGCTCTGGTGATTTCGTCGTTTATGGAATGGGAGAAGTGGGCTGTGAAGGGTAGGGCAGGGAGAGCAAAACTGAAGCGGGGATTGACGTAAACAAATAAATAAATAGAGAGAGAGAAACAGCGTAATGTGAGGCTTACTAGCCATGAGGACAGCCGTTTACCTTTAAATGACTTAAGGCACACTCAATTTCAAAATCTATTTCATAATAGAATTCACAATGCCTGCCAAAAGTCTTGGAGCATCTGCATTACGTCTTGACCGATAGAGCAAATTCCTCCGCACCACCCCAGAGCAATGTTGAGTGAGACAGGTTTTATATGCAGTCTAAAAGTTGATTTGTTCTCATATAAATTCAAGCAACTAAGCCTTGATTTCAATTTTGTTTAAGTGGGCAGGAGAAGACTAGTCTTCAATTTTGACTGGAAACCCCCTATTGTCAAATGAAATGAAGTATTCAGTGGATGTGCCAATTATTTTAAACACTTATTGTGGTATAACTTAGTAGATTATAATAAAACGAATCCTTCGTCCAACAACTGCTCCACCTTATCTTCAAATCTGCAAATCAAATGTAATGGTGAAAAATCGATCCCTTACTTTGCAGCACCAAATCAATGAATCATTTCGCCGTATGTTGGTATATTCTATTGCTCATACGAGTGTCTTTAGTAAATTTTCTAGTTAAAGAAAACTCTTGCTTATATTGTGACTTATATTGGCAGTGACTTCCGGAAGCGTTTCTTATAGATGAATGAATCTAGATTCCTTTCCCCATGACTTAAAGCAGATATCATTTTGAAAAATTTAAAGAATTCTGGTTTCTCTGTACAGTCAAGTATAACTATATTTACTCTTTTTCCAATAGTTGTGTTTCTTGAAATTTCTCCAGACATCGTGGCATTTTTTAACTACTAAAAGAGGCATTGTTTTGGCGTACAGTGAAGAATTTATTACTTGCACTAAAAAGAGCTCCCATAACAGTCTGTATTTCTATAAAGGATATGGTTACCACTATCAGCAATAAAAGTTTAATTACTAGCCATGCAAAACATTTTTGGACTAGAAACAATATCTGTCAAATGGGTCATACGAAGACATCACACCTTTCTATGACGTTAGGGAAAGACAATGTAGTACGAGAGTATTTAAGAGTGATGCCATTGCCACTTCTTCATATCAAACACGCCACTGATAAGTGGGCATGGAAGAGAGGTTGTAGAATATAATTTCAGATGTTTTTTGGTTATTTAGGACAGCCATGGACATCAGGTCATTCTTGCTAATCTATGTGACGTTGAGCGTGCTGTTCTCTGCAAATGAGTGTGGACGAGGTAGAAAAAAGAAGAGAAAGAAGCTAAGATTCGAGAAGGTATGATTTACTTCAAATTTACATTTGTCATGATCATTTATTGATGGTTTCATGCAAATTTCACCTTATCTGATGTATTTACATCCTTCCGTTCATTTCTACTTAGAGATATATCTGTGTCAAAAAGAGTTCTTTAATTGTTAGATCTCCCAAAAACCCACAGTGCAAGTTTCAACTTTTTCGAGACAAAAAACAAAATTCCCTCTCACTTCCTCATTTCTTCTTAAACTTTGCCCCCGGCCCTCGAGTTGGCCAGTTATCTAGGCTCGTTACTTTTCAGTTATTATTGTTTGAGATTCTTCTTTCTAACTTTACTCTTCTTTCATTTGATATTTATCTTTTCTTCTGATATGTCGATGCTTTTTGATACCTCTCATAAATCGTAAACAGTGGGGCTTATCTTGATTACAGAAATTATGCTATCTAACAATATCTCATATTCTGTTATATGGTTCTTTCATTATTTAAAGCACTTAGAAAATCCAGAAGCAGATTTGGGAACACAAAATGTCATAATAGATAAGTGCCATCAAATGGACCTAGGTGTAGTTTAAACGTGGGAACTCTAGATTCTGATATGTAAATGCTATTGATTCGAGGGTCGGCTCGAACCATCGATGTTCTGCTTAGCATTCATGAGCCCCAACTGCTCGGCCTCTCGCCCTCAAGTGTATTAAACGAAATTTTGTGTCGTAATAGTAAAATTGGCTCTCATTTTTACAGTATGTCATTTGTGATGTAAACTCAGCAAACATTCAATTAACACACCCTAAATTGCCTAATGCAGCCTGACAGGACGGCACCAAGAGCATTTCGGGACAGGGGTGTGGCAAATCTGAATTGAACCACAAAACATTTTACCGACTGATGTAATGTATTGTTTCGATTTACCGAAAGAACCTTTTACCCAGAGTGTGCCTTACTGTCCAACACCCTTTAATGCTGGGATGGCTAGTAACATAAGCATCCAGAGTGCTTTCTCTGTTGTTAGTGTATAGAGTATTTGCTAGTACAAGCGCCTTACGATAAATATTGATTGAATAACAAGGAGTTATGTCATCTCAAAGGAAGTCAGGTCAAAACCTTGTAAGGTCATGTCTGATCTTGGAATCTTGAAAGGTAATGTTTGATTGAATTCTTGCATGGTCGTGTCTGATTATGTAAGGAGATGTCATGTCTGATTAAGTTCATGTCTGATAGAAACCTTGTAAGGTCATATCTTATCCAAATCTTATATGGTAATGCCCTATGGAGACGTCATAAGGTCATGTCTGGTCGAAACCTCGTAGAGCCATGCTTGATCGAAATCTAGAGAGACCTTACATGGGTGCTGTAACACTCAGCATGGTAACACTCTAATTCCAAATTCAATAAATCACGGTGAGCAGTGCACTATCCTAGACGGAGAGGAGAAAAGCATATAGTTTATCTATTATCATCGGTATCTTCATAAGTCTTTAATGACCATTGTTTACACAATATTACAAGCCTTAGCTACCTATTTCATATGTTTTTATTCTGATTCGAATACCTGGACAGTAGACAATATGACTTTATTCTCTGAACGAGTACCCTTTCTTGTCTAGAATGCAAATTGTACTTATACCCTTATCTTTCAAAATCTCTCCTAAGTTGGTATATGTTAGAGGTCAGGTCATATGTATAGTTCTGAACCGTATGATGTTAAGAACTTAGATCATCCCGTCTAATATGCCTTAATGCTTTTCATTTCACTTCCCCAAAAGTAAGAGTGCTCCACATGGTTGATATCATGTATTACGTCACTTATATCTCCTTACTTAGTGTTTCAGTTATGACATGGAAATTGTCTGATTCTGATAGTAAAGGCTTATGATCTTTGATGAATACTCCTTTTCGTTGTGATCAGTGCCGTTGCCGGACAAAATAGTATAGGATGGATTCTACCCCAGAAATTTTCAGCAGCCTTACCCTTAGGAGTTTGGGGATCATGGGTAACACCCTTTTGAATTAATCCAAATTCCTCCACGTTTTACAATGAAAGTTTCCAATTATTGCTAGTCTTCAAAATATCCACTAAAGACTCCAGTTCAACTTGAATAGTAAGGTCTCTTTCGATGTTAATTTTGTCAAATCTTCCAAACGAGCTTCAGATATGAGCATAAATACATTTTCAACGGATTTCAGGTAGCGACAAAATCAATCTCTGGGAAAACTGGGATTCACACGTCCACCCCAGTCCACCCCATAGCGGCGCTACTGATTATGATAATGACGATGACGTTGATTAGTCATAAAGATTATAACCAAGACAGTTAATATATGATAACTGACTATGACTATGATAACAAATGATTCGCTATTATGATCATGATGATGAAAACTCATCATTGATTGCAATCACTACCATCAACGTCGGTTGATAAAATCCTGACAGTTTGGAAAACAAATATCCTTCCGCGATGCATTAGCGGATCCAGGGGGGGGACGGGGACCCATGGCCCCCAAGCAGTAGGAAGTCATCATGAGTTTACCATGCCCTTTTGAGCCAATATGTTATTTTGCCCAAATTGTCCCTTCCTAATGCTCCGTGCAAGATCCACCATTACCACGCAATGGACTCTTTACTTGATGAAATCCTGACAGTCACGAAAGAGAGACTAACGACCCCTACCGTTGGTGCTCGTTCTTTCATTTATGGTTTCTCAGCAATCAGAATTGGCCGAGAAATTTGCGATGATAGATTTTTTTCATATTGTTTAATAATCATATACATATTGTTATGTTCATTCTAGAGAATGTTTTTCATATATCGTTGCATAACCCAGTTGTTTAACTACGACATATTTGCCTTAAAATTACCAAGGCATCTTATTGACTGTGAGGCACGATTTCCGTAGATCATCTTGCCTCTATTCTGTGCATTCAAATCTGGGCCACAACTGCTTAGAATGATATTGGCTCTTGCAGTGTCAGCTTGCGAAATACATCAAACAAATTTTTTTGATTCCAAATATCAATTTTTTGAGCGCGTCTCTATCAAAGCCAGAAACGTAGCCAGCCCGTCTGCTTGCAAGAGAATATGACGCCAAGCTTATTTTGCATTCTGCAAATTACCTTGGTTCGTCGGTTCTTCTGATGGAGAAGCTCCTACTATCTGAAATATGAGAACGAAGCAGTGATGATGAAAATATAGAGTCAAACAGGGCATTTGCTATGTATTCAATCTGAGCAGCATATCCAGCAGAAGTATATTTGGGTGTTTTGCCTCTGGAAAATGCTTTCGCATTGCCCCCCCCTTTTTAAGATGAAGTCACTATCCTTGGTCAAAGCACTGCTTCTTTACAATTCCATAGATTCCCTGGTCACAGGCTATATGCACTATTTAACAAGGAAAGTGTGTGATTCCAGGGGGCTCAGCTAGAGAAATCATTATCTAGATTTATGTTAATTTCCAGAACGCATGTGATCTATTGCATTTTTACCTCGGTACCATGCAAACATTTTCAGCCCCTATCCTTGTTCAAAATAGCTTAAGAACCTGAAACTTTGATTATCAGGTACATAGAGCGTGAACTTTGTCCTCTCTATTGTCGGTCCAAGAAGCAAGCAAATTTCTCTCAAGCTAAAAAGGCTAGAATAAGACATTTTCCAGGAGTTAATTGATAACATTGCCCGACTCTCTTCATTCATTTCACCTTGCTTCCTACTTCGTGTTGGAGGTCAAAGTGTTTGCAAAAACTACTGACAGGTTTTTGCTGTAAATACCCAATTTCCATTCCGAAACATTTCATTCAATACTATGGTCTGATTTAGAAATACAATGGGTAGCTTTTGTCTTTAGACGAGATGACTTTAATTCTACCACGTATTTTTGTACGGTTCTCTGTATTCTTTCTTGTTTTGTTGTCATATTTGTAAGAATCGGGAAATTTTTATTCTCAGATGAAAATATTCCCATCGATACTCTAATGGTATTTTTGCCATATTTGCTACTGAAGGCAATATCATATTTTCAGCTAAAATTGTGTTACTTTTAAGGGCACAAGGGGACACATGAAACTATTTCCAATCAGAGTAACCACCAGTGTTATCTGGGTGAAAATTGTTTATCTTCCATCTCACATGTTACTGATATTTGCTCTCTGCTGATAATTTGCCTCGAGCAAGGTTCCTTTGAGAAGAGCAGAAGATTAAAAACAATATGCTTGTCGGAACCAGAAACGTATCTACCCAGTGTGTGACATAATCATGTATGAATAAGTATATTAAATGAATGAATTATCTATGATAATTACATAATAGAAAGATAGAGATGCACTGTTTTCTGGAAAACATCCCGCTGTCGCTAGACTACGCCGTTTGGCAAATCAATTTCAGGCCTATCCCTATCTCGTATTTGCCATTTGAAATCGTTGCTTGATACTTGTGTTATTTCTGAGTTCGGTACTCGGTTATGGATAATCCGCGATAAGGAATGCCGTAGGGGGACACATAGCGTTAATAGAGATATTAAGTGATTTTGCTACCACCTGAAATGATTTTTTTCTTTTCTGGTAATAGTGTATATGCTTTAATAGATTTCAAGGGATGCTGCCGCAGGGAGTGTGATGTTTCTTATCAACTCTGCGGCCTAAACATGTAAACATGAATAAAGATACATAAATTACGAGGAAGAGCACTAATGCAAAAATGAGCAAAAACTAGAAAAATGAGATAACCTATTCTAGATGTTGATTGAAACGATCTGAAAGTAATAATGCAAACATTCACAAGTATATAATCACAAGTGACCATCTAGGCTGATTTTCATACGTTCTTGTCAACAAAACAGAAAATTGCCTTACAGCAGTGTTAACAAAACAGACAAATTGCTTCAGATTCCTAAGAGTATAATCTAGAGCACGCCTAGAAAGGATTTTCATACTCAGCTTTAAAACTTGGAATGAAATACCCTTAAACATAAGGGAAATTCCCACGCTAAACCACTTCAAAAAACAATTGAAAATCTACTTGATGAGCTGAAAAAAACCAAACACGACACCCTGGAAGATCAGCCTTAGTTTTATAGTAATTGTTACTTTTTTACTTGTATCTAGGATAATTTGTTGTATTATTTAGTATATTTATAGCTGACGGGTATTTCGTGTATAAATATTTGTAAATGAAAAAAGAAATGAATGAAAAGGGTGTTTACAGAAGTGAAGTCATGTTACCAATGAAACCGACCTCTTAACATACCTCCAGCAGGGTAAAGTTTGGGAGCAGGGAGACCACAGCCCCTCTCCATCCCCAGCATAAAATTTGTCGGAAATTTGGAATTTTGCTTCTTTGTCGGAAGTTTAAGTACCATAATGCAATACTTGAGAGGTTGTATGTAAGGCAACTTTGTTGGGAGATTTGCCTATAGCCCAATAATTTCCCCCTCTGCGCCCCTAAACGCCTCCTTCACTCAACGTAGGTCGGGGCATAGACTGAAAAGAAGGGAAATAAAAATGACTGAAGATCTGAGGATGAATTTTGATGTGAATCATTTTATTCAAAATCTCCAACGCCCCATTGTCTACATGGATTTGTTGAGACAAAAGGAACGATGATTTTATATGCCTCGCGTTGATTTCATCAGAGTTAACTCTACGAGACTGAATGGAACTCTGTATCTACAATGCTAAGGTTGGATATTTATCTTTTTCTGCATATTAGGTGAATGGTTAGAAGCATCGGGTCGAATGGCATGACTTCCATATTAGCATTTTCAGTAGACTAACAAAGTTGCTAGTTCATTAACAACAGACGCCGCGCAGCACATTACAACAGAGCTAAACATTGTGCAATACCATGCATTGCATTCCTTACCCACTCAGTGAAAGATTACTATCAAAGTGAAGTAATACGATGCGATGTTGCGATGCAATGTTACAATTAGAATTGCGATAAAAGTATTGCGATATAAAGTGATGATACAACACTACAATGTAAAACTTATAATGTACTGTTACGAAACAATATTACTGTGCTATTTTACGATACAACATTACGATGCAATAATTCGATACGTAATTGCGATGCAATATTACAATAAACATTGCCATAAAAGTAGGTACTACGGTATAAAGTGATAATTCAACACCACTATGTAATGTTACGAAACATTACTGTGCTATTTTACGATAAAGCGTAACGATGCAATAAGTCGATACAGAATTACGATACAATACTACAACAAGCATTGCCATAAATGTATTACGATATAAAGTGATGATAGGAAACTACGATTTAATGTTATGATGTAATATTACGATGCTATATTACGATCCAATAGTGCGATGCACTGCTATGGTACAATATTACAATGCAAAATAACGATGTAATTGTGCGATGGAATAGTACGATACGACTTTTCTTCGATACGTTGTTGCAACATGCATTAAGTTGCGCTCTTTACAAGTAATGCAATACACTTGATATTTGTGCAACTGTCTCCACCACACGGGTGCAATGCAAACAGCCTATTGTGCAGCCCTTCGCCTTCATAGTCGCTTAAAAATATTGCTGAGAGTGTTCAGAGATTCAATTCACTACTGCTGTTGGTAAGCCTCCTATTCAAACGACGAATATCATTTTGAGAATTATTGGCCATCTCAGCCAAATCTACACTGATTAAAAAATATCTGGAATTCCTCTTCTTGGATTCTCATAGGCCATACGGCTAATCAGTTTACTTTGATTACATTTGGTTTCTTTCTGTTAATGGCAGCATTCAAGCTATGACTGTTGTCTTCCCATCTATGTCTGTGAACGGTTTCGCAATATTCTGCAAATACGGGGCATGTCCGCAGAACCGAAGGAAGACTTTCTGTAGCTTTCTGGAAGATTCATCTATAGCTCAATTCACACAAATTGTTCATGCGACTTGACTTTCATTCATCTTGACTTTCTGCACAGACAACTGTACTCACTAGTGTAAACATAATTTTATAAAGGCTGGACTCTCTCTTGTTTTGAAGAGCAGAAGCAAAGCTTTCACTAAGCCACAGTCTTTACAGTTTTCGAAAGCTTTTTTAGAAGCATTATTGCTTTGTTGCAAACTGGTGGAAAAGTAATGATGTGCATTAATATTGTCAGGAAGAACATCTGTAGTTTAATTCTATCAGAATCCAGTTCTATTACAACCCCATTCTATTAGAACCCTGCACTATTTTCTGATTCATATATTAACATCACCTGAAAAAGTGAAGGCCCAGTTCCTCTTCGAAAGGGAAGGGGAAGTGGAAAGGGATTAAGCCACTGAGCCCCCTCTTTTGCTGACATAGCTGTGGCCATTCGACCTGGTCAGTATCAACTTACCAACTTTTGCCTTGCCTTTTGTAACTCTCTTTTGTAACAGAGGCTATCTCAACATTTTACTTTACACGTCTATTGTCCCAGTTCATTTACATCTACACCTACTGCGCCTTCTTGCATTAGGGTTATATCAAACTGTACCTACCAGAAATTTACCACTCTCAAATTTATCATGTCTATGCTTATTTCACTACTAGAGCTGCTGATCATCTGTTTAACTAGGCTCCATTCTTCCTTTTTCCCCTCAACTCCTGACATCCAAATTCTCTGTATGTGGCATACTAAATATTCAGTTTCATATACAATTTGGGACTTTTCCGCTCCAGAAAACTTATTTTTGGATCATAAGCATAGTTTATTTGGTTTGCCACCTTTTTTCTTTCTAAAATTTTTCCCAGACGACTGTTTTTCACCGAACTGGCCGGAAGAGTTGATGTGGCCAATGCTAGAGACTTGATGTATGCCGGACACCTTTGGTCACATAGACAGGCACTCCAGTGACATAGTTATTCAATGCAATAAATTTGTCATTGGTTCGTCAAATTTGGCCGGGTATCTTCCTACACCAAACATTTATAAAGAGAGCATTGTCCAACCGGGTCATGCACGCGTCCAATACTAGACGTAAATTGAGCAATACTTTGGACAAAGAGAGCTATGGCCGACAATATTGTTAATCATTTTAGTCCTTGTAAAGGCAATATAGAAGATTACCACGGTATAAATCAGAAATGCAGAACGAAATAAGACAGAATATGTACCAAACTAAACCTCAAAGTGACTTGCCGTGCGAACATGTCTGCGAGGTTTTAGTAGCGTTGTGTCAGTTAACTTTTCTTGTGGAATAGATCACAGGCGAAAAACCTAAGAGAATATGAAATCGGAATAGATCTGTTGCAAGTTGAAGAAATCACTGGCGCGAATTTGCACTGCTTTTTTCGTAGTACGTGTGCAGACAGTCTCATTAGAGATTTCCCTACTCACATGCCGTACGTGTCCTTCGTATTCAAGCATTAGTACCTCAGCTTTTTGTTTAATTTCGCCTGGATCCCCATGCCTTCATGATCGTCCAGTTGCTTTTGCTTTGTTATCTACGGTGATTCATAACTGGAAGAGCGCATGTGCGGGCGATAAGATTAGGAACGGACACAGAGCTCTCCACCACATAATAAACGTGAATTAGCACATCGTTGAAGGAGATCGTCCTCTCGTTGTTCCATTGATCTTATCTGTGGATCAGAAAACAAACTTCTGAGAATGCTATCGCGGGCAGGCACTCTACTACTTATAACCGTGATCGGACTGAAATTGGTTGCCACCTTTCAAAAACGACAGGAACCACAAGCCCCGTCTGAACAAAAGTATGATGAACCCCGAAGTAGGGCGGAAAAGGTATGTAAACTACACCATATCAAATTGGTTAACTTGAATTTCATACATTACTCTTTGGGACTGGACGCAGGCTCTTTCCCTGCAATGATTTTTATCACCTAAATACACTTAGATGTATGGATGTATGTATAATAATACATATAATATGAAATATATAAATGAATATATGTGTATAAATATTTTGTTAAATATGTTTGTCAGTATTGTAAGTGAATCTACATTTATGTATTTATGTATATATATGTACATATAAATTGGCATGTGTACACATGAATATATATATAAATAAATAAATAAATATATATATATATATATATATATATATATATATATATATATATATATATATATATATATATATACACATATACATAAATAGAAATATATATATAAGTAAATATATATATATATATATTTATATATTTATATATATATATATATATATATATTTATGTATATATATATATATATATATATATATATATATTTATGTATATATATATATATATATATATATATATATATATATATATATATATATATATATATATATATATATATATATATATATATATATATATATATATATTTATGCATATATGTAAACATATATGTATTTGTATTTATATAAGCATATATAGATTAATACATATGCAGATATATAAATATAAATACAAATATAAATATAAATATATAGTCGATTATACTTGCACTAGAAAGACAAATGAAAGTCACAAATCACCAGACGTAGGAAGGGAAGTCACAGAACGAGATGATAATTTCGCATTTTTATTATTGACAGATTTGGCTTGATCTAGTGTTTCGAACAAGTTATTGTTGCTTGCATCTTGTAACTTACTTTTGTTCAAGTTGATTGTATTAGGAAGTGAGGTTTCGTTATCTCATAATTGACTTGACTGAATCTTTCGGAAGACTGTCACGTATGGCACTGCAACAAGGACAATCTCCATTTAAGTATTCTCCAGCCAACATATCGTCCTCTTCATATCAATTCCTCGCTGAAATTCAGGTTTATTATTCAAAGTAGGCAGCACTTTGTTTATACACGTTACCCAAATCTTGCGTTTCCCCATTTTGCTCATTTGGGGACAAAAGGTTACGTTTCCTATGCTAGGGAGGAGGGTGTACATCTGGCTCCTGTGATAGTGTTCAAAATTAGGGCTGGTTCTCCTAATCTGAATTAGATACAGCCAATGTTCAGTTCTATTTCAAAGAATTTCTACTGTTTCAACCAAACCTATTTAGCAAAGTAGATGCTAGGGATTTTTCAGAGATTACAAGTTGTAAATCAATGATGGATGCTGCCAATCGTAAGCTGAGACATCCTTGCGCACTTCTACAACTAGTGTCATTAAGCAAAGAGACACCCCATCTGAACAACTCCTTCCATTCACATCTTCTGTTACTCGAAGGTTTGAAGTTTCTTGTGTTGAATCTTCATATAACCATTTCAAACCAGATCAGCCTAGGTACCAATTGGTATTTAGCAGTTTTGGCTATAGTAAAGACGGACAGTAGTCGCATAAAATGCAATACGCAGCAACAATTAATAACTCACAGTGTACTTGGAACCAATCTGTTGAATAACAAAAACATGCACTGTATAACTTTTTCGTAGAATGTCCCAACTTTGGGAATACTTCAAAAGCAGTGTAAAGCCCCCCTTGCAGCCAATTCTCTCATGGAATTAATGACACACATTTATATTGCAATTGATGTACGATCAGCTATATTCAATTCGAAAGAGGTACCCTTGGGATATTGCTTTAGAGCAATTACTGTGCTGAATTACTACAAACAGACATCCATCAATTTTTTGTCTATAGTTTTGATAGGCATCAATCAAAGGTGGGTCTGTATATCTAATGCACCATATCACTAATAGCTTGGTGAAAATTATTCTGTAATCCTGAAGAAACCTAAATCCTGATTTGGCAGAAATGTTGTTTGATTCCATGAGAAGCCAATCCAAGTCTGTGCAAAATGCTCTTGGTTACAAATAGTCTCCGGGATTTTGCGCAGCGACTTACCTCAGCGTAGATACGCAGGAGAGCCTTTGCAGAGAAATTCTCGTTTGCATTAGGTGCTAGATGAATAGGTGAATGCGAATCTTACAAAATGCGCCACAACTGGCCCTGAAAGCAATTAGCAGAGCTTCTTCCATTACCAATTGCTAACTGTATGTTTTATTGCTCACAACAATAAAAACATCACGTAGACAAGCAGTGTGCTAATCCAATAATTTTGTAACTCTGTTTCGTTTGCTAACGCTCCTGACTACACAAATGTTTCTGCTGTCTTGGATGATAAGTGTATCAACAGCTGTAACTATTCCTCCCTTGTAAGTCCTTCTAGAGTCTTAAACTCAAAAGTTAAAGTTTGTTATCTGTCCATTGATGGAGGGTATTTGCGATGTAGGTTTGCCCAAAGAGCATTAACCGCTAGTGCAGATAATATTGATTCAAAACTTTCCTTATTAATTGATAGCTGTATCTGAACTTTCAATGTCTGAAATGTTGATGATTTGTTTATAAGCTGTACTACAACAATTGGTATGTAAGGTTGCATGTTGGCTGATAGGAAATTGAAAGATGTTGCTATTGGTATTGTATTATAGTTTCAATTGACACAACTTCGCGCGGGTACACTGGTCAAATGTAAACTATTTCTAAAAAAATCCACTCGATAACTCACATTGCAATTTAGGGATGCAGTTGTTGTCATATTATTGTACAATTTTATACAGCAACAGATAATTGTACCTGCTCATTAGACAAATCCCCTTCCCTCGGGAAGGAATTTGCTTTAATTATGGTAGCAAATTATTAATAGCATAATAAGTGAGAGAGTGTGACACAATATTAAGGAAAATTGCATGCGAGAGAGACAACTCATGGGCAGATGAGTGCTCCTAAGAGTTACAACTATTTCTTCAAGACTTGCAAAGAGTTGCAAAGAGTACACAATATTTATGGACAATTAAACCCTGGAACGCTGTACGGGTTTGAAAATTTGCTTGAAATATCCAAATTGTACAATATTAGTCTAGCATAACAAGCACTCATATGCTATGGGATTGTGAATCAACACACCCAGAAGGAGAGCTAGCTATTCAGGGTACACTGATCTTCAAGCTGTATATGGCACATTGCCGGCTTAAATGGACTCCTAAAGTAGCTCTGCAAGTGTGCATTGGCAGAGGTTAGTTAAGAGTTAGTCAATACACCATTTAATTTCTGAATTCTGAACATGTAGGTAAACTCAGCATCTTGTTTACGTCACGTTTCTTGTTGAAACTCGTAATATATCACCCTACGCGTTTTTTTATGAGGAACCACGTTTTAACGGAAGCTATATGGAAAAAGCCAAAAAGTCTAAGGACTTGTACTGCTACGGAGAAAATTCCTAAGGAGCTTTTTCAATTTGGACTGTCTTCGTAACTGTAAACAATCTATAATTAAGAAGTCATATTCGCATAAATTATGCGTAATCCTTGCAACAAGTGGTTTATAGTCGGGTTTCCGTCAAACCTTGCAGTGCCAATAGCAGTGCCCAGCCTTAAAACACAGTTTTTGCAGCGTCTGTAGTATTAAACGTACAGTAGCAGAAGCTCAATGCTAAGGGGGTTTTAGAACTAGATCTTGTGCTGCTAAATTACGTATGCAAACATCATGTACCATAGACATGTTAAATGAATAGGCCTGCCCATTTCGTAGTTTTGTTGTGATTATGGTTGGGATCATAACTAAAATCCCCACTAACCCGCAGGGCAACCAGGACACATTAGAAGCGCTGCATGATTTCGTTTGCCTCTCAACAAACCAACTGTAACTGGCAAAAATAGATAGCTTCAATTTCCACCAACTCAGCCAAGTGACTATATGGAATATCTTTTCTGAGCATTTTCGGTTCATGATCATCATGAAATTCGGATTTCTTGAATGACGTGTCACTGTACTACACAGTGCTGCATGCTCTATGCAATTTTTCTATTCGATAGACAGATATGGATACTAAGGAACTTGGATAGTTTTTCCTATCTTTAATTAAGTCCTTACAACGAACATAAACCTCTTACGGCCAAAGTTCTAAGCACCTCATTCAGGTGTAGACCAGGATAATAACTGTTATCTGGTAATAGGACAATTTAATAAAGTTAAATACCAATCGATCTGGTTAAAGCTCGTCGATTTTCCACTTCATTAGCCCCACAAGAGTGGCTCATTGTTGATACCTTCCATTCAGTTTAACATCGTTAAAAGTACAGCAGAAATAATTTGTAATTCATAATAACATTTATATGCATTGAGTCTTAAGATCATTACGAGTTTAATTAGATGCAATTATCAAATAATATTTAATTATGATTCATATTAACATGCATGAACATATCAGTGAAGAATCGATGTGAAATAGCAAATAAAGGTTTTTATGTATTTATGCGTTTAAACCTGTTATTAACTGTCTTTGAGGCACGAATAGCACGCTGGGCGGTTATTCGATACGGAAGGGTAACTGCCCTTCATATGTCTTGACTCGTGTATAGAGCAGAGTTGTCCTTGCCCCTGTCCATCGCAACGTGGTACTTTCGAAATAAACTGGAATTCGGAGGCCGCTGGTTCGTGTACCGCATTTTTAATGTCCTTACAAACCGACAGTGTTATGACGATAACATAATAATATACGATTTATATACAGTTGGCTGGGAGAATGTAGCTAATTCTAGTAGACCATATCTACCCTATTTATTGTCACTAAAATTAACTACCTTATCGGTCCCTTTTACGCCGGCCTTCAATGGTGTTAGTTCCCCCAATTGCGGCGTGTAAAGGGCCAAAAATGCATGTACAAATGCAGTAATCGAATCCTGACCCCATCCAACTTCTGATTGTTATTTTGTTTTAAATATAATTTCTTGTAGTTCTGTATTGGCCTTGGAGTCGATTACAAACTATGCCCCCCGCAATTGCCTCATGGCACTCTCACACTTTGAGGCATTTATATCGGAAAACTTTTACTTGCTAGACTTATACTTCAATTGCACTGACTTCTGTTTACGATATGTCCGATTCGCTAAGAAATCATCCAGTCGCTTGGTCACAGAGATTACCCAACCGCATTTGCCTGTTGGCAAACTTTCAGCTATAGAATTTTTTTCATATCTTTATATGTTTGCTTCTCTAGCACACCTAACACTAGTGTGCAAAGATTGCCGGTTTGTGTAGCGATTAAATGGCATTGTACAGTCGTAAACACCAAACGTATTCAGTGATAAAACCATTTATCGTTATCTCCTCATAAGTATGTAGCTCATGAATTTTGAAACAAAAGTTCATTTGATTTAGATATCAAACTGCAACACCAATAACGATCATTTATCAATATTCATTCCATTTAAATTGTGGTAAGATGGCGTCGCTAAAAGTCAAAATAAAGAGCGTGTATAGAAAATATGTTGTAAAAGCCCTCCCAATATTGCCTATTTTCAGTTGAACTACACAGTGATGAATATCCCTTATAAATAGGTAATTTCTCATTGCTCTTTGATATGTCATTATTATATCTCCTACATAACTCTGAATTCCCACTATGGCTCATTCTCCGACTGTGCGTAGGATTTCTTAGCTCTGTTTCCACCGTTTTCAGTGGATTATGAAATAAACCTGATATATTGTAGGATCAGCAGTGAATAACTCCCCCGGTGATTTCTCTACTGCTTCATCAGATCACACGGTTATGATCACTAGACGTTATATAACACAGTAGCTGTAAACAAGTTCTTTGCTAGGATGTTGACCTGTTATAGAAAAAGAACTAACACTGGGACCGACCCAGAAACACAGAAGAGAAGGAAGTTGATGTCCCATTTGTGACTGTTTGTTCGGCTTTACTTTTGCAGCATACAACCTTTTAAACAGATTTAGAATTTCAAATCCTTATTTTTGGACCTCCAATAGTCAAATTGTGGTACTAGAAGTCCCTTAATAGTTCCTTACTTTTCACTCCACATGTAGTGCCATACATATGATACAGAAGACACAAGTAAACTTTGAAGTTCTGAATTTTGCTTTTAAATTTAGCTATAACTTAAGACCAATGAAACGTTAAACACTGGTACAAGCCTAGCAAGCAATCTATGCTGTTTTTGGCTTGTAATACGTGTAATACTTGTAGTGCAAGAAAGCGTGTTGTACGTGCAACACAGTCAACTTAGCAGTTGCATTTGTACAAAACCACAGAAAAAGCTGGGTTCCCCACATTCATTAGAATTTCCATTTGTACATTTGAATCATTGAATATGTTATTGTAAGAAGGGGTAAATGCATTACTGATGCTTGCTTCAACTAGCATGCGAAGGAAGCTTCATTCAAACTTGTAAAACTTAAGTATACCTGAGTCATTTTATCATCTCTTGTCCAATGCATGTTCATTTGGAAAGCGCAGCTTTAAAATAATATTTTTGATCAGTCGTATGATGAGCAAGAGGGTCATTTCAAAGAAGTAATTCGAATAATTAGCTGTATTCAACTTTCGCATGTGTTCATTTGCTGATGATGGAACAAGTTGCCTCCGAAACTTCCTATTTTGTGCGGTCCACTCAAAGACTTGCCTGAAAACTGAAAATTGCATTTTCACTACTAGACTTCGCAATTATTTTCATGGATTCGTCATAACTTTGCAACACCATAGACTTTCGCAGTAGCTAGTAGGCGTATGTTAACAGTCTGCTGTTTTCTCTGAAATAACTCCTAATCGTTTTACGTTGATCACAGTACATACTTGTTTGTAAGGTGCCTAGCTCGAAGTCTATTTCTTAAAATTCCTCGCTGTTAGACTTCTTTGGATCATACTGTACTACTACAAACTCTTTATCAATAATTCCATAATTTTGGTTACATATTTAGTAATTTATAGACACTGTAAGTGTTAGAACAAGGTGCAACAAGCATTGCAATTTTCAACGTAATTTCCTCCATGAAACATTGGCACGTGTATTACGCACAATTCAAGAGAAATTGTCTGCAATCAGTTGAACTAATGTCTTAATTTTCAATCGTTTGCAGCGATAAAAATATTCCGAATTGAAAGTTTTTTGGGCATTTTATCTTCAGTATTTCAAGTTCCTTCAAGTTTTAACCCTTTCTTGTAAGGCACCTTACAAAAAAGCATTAGTTTATCATCCCCGCGCCCGTCACTTTTTTCTCTCGCATCAATTTTTTTATTTTTCAAATTCTTTTCTTCGTATTTGTCTTGATAAATATTGCATCATTGAGAATCAATAACATTGCATTCGTATAAGGCGTTGTTTTTGTATCAGTTGAAAACCTCCCCACAAGAAATTGATCACATTAACTCCCCAGATCCTCCGATACAACGCTATTCACAATAATTTGAATGCACTTGCGAGCTTCTCTTCTACAAAATACAATACTGGACATTCAGGCTGAATAAAAATAGAAAAAAGACGCCTACCCGCATCTAAAAATTTTCAAAAATCGTATGATAAATTAATGGACATAAAGCGGTTCATTTTTGAAATAACATGCAACGTCCACTTTTTTAGGGGCCTAAAGTGGTCCCTTTGTGAAATAACATGCAACGTCCATTTCATACGCTCAAGATCCTTCTGCTCTTAGACAATTTAAGACTTTATGCACCTGAGTTATTAAGTTTTTATCTTCATTTTCAAAATCTAGACTCATCAATTAACAGTCTTTGTTAGAATAATGTTCAATTGGTTTAGTTTTTGCTTGCAGAAGAAAGTAACCTTTTTAGAGCTGTCTCTACGAGGTGTTTACGTACAAACTGAAGTTTTTCGAAAGGTCAAGTAGATTAACGAGCACGTAGCCTTATTCTGCCATTACTACATTGCTAAAGCGCATAATCTCGAAGTTTTGGTTCTTCTATCCCGTATGCCAACGGATTTTTGAACCATTCCTCAAATACTGATATAAACTCTCCCTTACGAACTCATTGTTTCTCGAATCTGGATATCTCGTTCCTATAATTGACTTCTTCTCTTTTGTAATTGGCACACGTCAAGATTTGGCTTAACTCGGAAATTCTGTAAAATTCATAATAATACTGAGGTCATCAACCGAGGCAGAACTAATTAGAGGAATTTACATCATTATCACCAGCTCAAGATATCGTTTTTACTGAATCAAATCCCATTTGCAAATTCTCAACTCTGCAGATTACGAGTTACAGTCGGGAAACTAGTTTATACTTCGATCGTTGATTATGAATTTTAGGATAAGCCAATGATCGCCAGCACACTTTAATTTTCTCAGCCAGTATAATGCAGCAGCACTGTAAATGATAGGTTTGTCTCGTTTCTGGAACATTCGAATAGAAGCAGCACAATGTGACAAATTAACTGGTTCTAATTCAATCATATTTAATCATGTGACATGCACGTTGTTTTATGAAAGATTGTTCTGTCCTGGCATTGAGACTTCCTTACTTTTTTATGATTTCAATCCCACTTAAAGACTTTCTTAGCAAAAGTTTTAGAGTTTATGCATGTTCGGCAGACAAGCACTGAGGATGCACAGCACTATGGTGTTAAACTAGAAATCTATAAAGATTGCATAAAAGAAATGACGGGCTTGTATGAATATTGGAGCTTTAATTGTATATGAACTTATTGACCTTAATAAATCTCAAAAGTTCACTTCTTTCTTAACTTTTTGAGACTTTCTTAGCCTTTTTGGTGGTAGAGAAATATTTTTATAGGCCACTTTGATACAGAAGCTTCTGTGTATTACCTAGGTTTAAACTAGGATGAATGTATGCAACTCATACTGAATCATACAGGAGAAATGATACTAGTACTGAAATGTGATAAAAGTGTAGCAGAATTAGTAAAAATATTATATTATAATGATAATGAGGATGATGGTGAGGGTGATGATATCGGTGTTAATGCTGATGATGATGATAATGGTGGTTATGATTATGATGATCATGATAATGATGTTGATGATTATGCTGGTGATTGCTATGATTGATAATGACCATTGTTATCATAATCATGATCTGTGGTATTATGCTGACTGTTTCTTACTGCTTATATCCTTAATTTTTCACTCTGTCATATATTTACGTTTTCCTTCATTTGTTTGTCGAGTTATTTTTCTTCCGTTTCATTACTCATTTAATTAAATAGTTCGTATATTATCTCTTTATTTACCCACATTTGCTTGATTACTTCGCTCGGTTAGTCTAGGAACTGTTGGCTTCCCAATTCAAATGTCTCACAAGATAAATAGCCTCTCAGAAACTATGGTCATTGGAGAGTTGAGATTATAAACCAGCCATTTCTTTGTGGTCCGAGATGAACTACAAATAAATACGTATTAACGTTCATATTCCATTTAGCACGTTATTCATGAGATAAACTAAAATTTTAACGAATCACAATATAGTTGTGCATGGATTGTATTTTATTGTGACGGGGGTAGTTTTAACTCTGTCTCAGGTATGTCATCGATAATGGGATGTTACACGTGTATCTGCTCCAGATAGACAATCGTTTTCTGAAGTGGTAACTAGGGCTGCAATGCTGGAAGTTTTTCTCTTCAGATGTTCATCATTTGAAAACTTTCACCCCAGGTTATTCTGGTTTGCTTTCAGTAGAGACGAATTCAATCCCTAAAAACTTCATAATTAGAGAGGTTTCAAAAATTATCCTTCTTTCATAGATCTTGCTTCTTAGTTTGTGGTTCCAAACTGTGCTCGTTTTCATTATTAAAATTATGCATGCCATCTTGCTAGCAGAACAGACCAGATTTATTTGGGGTAGATATTTAAGCTATCATGGTGAGCAGGGGTGTGCCAATTGGGGTGTAGGGGTGTCACGCCCCTTCCATGTTAAGAAAATATACGAGAGTTTGTCATACACCAGTTAATTTTGAGTGCATTGGGATGTTTGACCAGTGTTCAACAGATAATCTATTTATTCTGTTAGTCATGGCTGGTCATAGTGAACCCTCTCTTTGCGAATTTTTCCAAGCACATCTCTAATAGGAAGCACCTATTAGATGTGTTCCCCATTGTGAATAGAATCTACCTCTAAGAACTGGACTAAACCGAATTTCCCTTAATTAGCCGTATATGCAAGGACAGCCTGTTTACCGATTCTTCTAGATGGAGGGGGGTGTAGAGAGATCATGGATTTGCTGCTTAGAAAGTTCAACACCTTAGTAGTCTGGCCACGCAATTTCCTATTAAACAGTCACAATTAATGAATACAGATGACAGATGATTTCTTTTAAAGTCGTTACAAGCCTTTTCACACAATTCTACCTCCCAGATATTCTTTCTTGAGGCCAGCCCTACACGTATGCCTCCAACTGCTTATAATCAAAAACCATCCTGAAAATGAATTCTGGGCAACAGATTACAGCATTTTCTCTATTCTAACCGAAAATGATAATTGTATTCATCATCAGATCTCCAGCACCTTGAGCGTATTTTGCATGAATATTCTGTTTTTCATCCCTCGAAATGCTTTGCTCTTGTTTTTGAAAAGACGCTTAAATTATAGAAAGAGCGGAAGAATAATCAAACTCTTTGCTTCATAGAACAACGGACATCCTTCTGCAGCAGTTAACCCCTACCAAACATGGCTTGCATTTATTCAGAATCAAGAGAAGTCAACACCAAAAGCAAACAATCCTCCAAGACGGAGGAATAAGACAAAAGGACAGCGATTTGTGAGTAGACATTATTTCAAAGTACAAGTATAAATTTGAGTTCTTAACAATAACTTTTGCTGTTACATTATATCCTTTTTGAGTAGGAAGCTGAATTTGTGAGTAAACATTAGTTTGAAATGCAATTTCGAGTTTTAATCCTAAACATTCATTTATTGTATTCTCTTCATAACATTATCCTCCTTTTTGAATACCACGTTCATTAAAGTTGAATCCTTCCTTTCACAACCATATTCTTCTACCATTGTCTTACCAGAGCAAATGTTTTTACATATTTCAGACTATGCATAGTCCGCTCACATTTCGATTCCTACTCAATTTCGCTGTGTTATTTCCTGTTTTAGTCTCCTGTTGTTGGGCTGCCTGGACCACCAGGGCCACCAGGACCACCAGGACCCCCTGGAGCACAGATCACAGAAGCATCGATGATGGCGAGATTTCGGTCACTCGTTCGAGGTTTGCACTGCTGTACTGAGTTTTGCGCAACATGTAAAATTACCTTATTATGTCACCTGAAACAGGATGCCTCTCAATTGCACTGTCATGACGTTTACTCTCTGGTGTCCTAGCTTCAGTTAAATATTATATTTGCTCTCTTTCCCTTTAGAAACGGCGAGTCGACGAACTCAAAGGTATGCTGGACAATCCTACGGTCTTCTTGCCGCAGGAGTGCCTGATGTCCTCTCTGGGTTCCACATCGAGCTGGGAAAGAAAACAGAAATACCAAGGAAGAGTACGCAAGAGTTGAGACTATTTGAGGTAGTTTGGTTATTTACAGGATGAAGTATTTTATTACCTTTGAGCAAGACTTCCTTTAAAAATATTTTGTTTCATTAAATCAAACTATTTGAAAAAATAGGACTAATTAACTATGTCCCACACATAGAGGGAATGGAAGTTATGTCAGCGAGTTCCCATGGTGTAGGGCACGTACATTTCAATATGATCTTTCGATCATAATCGTTAAATAATGGAGGGACAGCTCGGGGCAAGTAATTCACCATTGTGTGTGAATCTCATTATATTTGCCAGCTCTAATTCTCAGTCAGGTCTTGAAGTCTTTCAATATATCAAAATTCACCTTGGAATGCTTTGATATCAAACGATAATCTGTAAGACAAGGCAGCGCATCATTTGGGTTTTTCCCCATTGTCACTACGGGGCCATTTGCCAGTGAGTCCTCTTCCTGGACCAATTTACCGCTTTCGGCCAACTTGCTTGGGCCCCTTCTTGCAATAGTCGTAAGTAGTTTTGTCAGTGGACTGGTCACAAAACAAGACCAAAGCCTATGTGATAGCTTTTCTTTGGACATAGAGACAGAATTCGTCTACAGATGAAATAGGGCCCTCGTATACGCTTGGCCCACTAATTAAATCTCCATAAAAGATGCTTTGAGGCGAGCTATTGACTCTTGCTATTCTAATGTTAGATTGTTTAAGAAGGGTTGACACACTGATCGATATGTTGATGATCTACGAACGGTTTACTGCCTTAGAAATGCATGTATCACACATCTATAATGCCTAAATATATATGTCTCATTACAAAAGAGCTATGATGCTTGAGAGATGCATCAATCGGTGTTGGAAAGCCCAATAAGGTCGGCACATAATTTAAAATTTTGCTTGGTAAGCAGCAGTATCTAATTTAATACCACAAGGCAGCAAATCTACGATTTCCTTGTCTCGTTTCAGGCAAAAAAACACGGAACATTCGTTCGAGGGAATCGAATGAATCTTTTAAGTGGAAGATACACTGTGCCACATACGGCTGTATACCAATTCCAAGTTTCTCTCCATGTGGCACGGTCAACAAGAGAAACAAATTTGCTGAGGAAGGATTTCATTACAGTGATGATATGCATCAACGGGAAATGTGATGAAAATGCGTAAGTCTATATACTTGAATTGCTTTTGTACTATGATCATAGGCCAGCACAAGTTGGCTTGGCATTTTTTAATTGGGATTTAACCACTATTTTTTATTATTTGACGTATAGGTGTTCATTCGAAATAACGAAAAATGCATTGATTGATGCAGTGATCGATTGATTGATTGATGATACAGTTGATTAATAAATATACGGCTGCAGTATCTTTTGTTACCAAAGCAACACGTGCTTCCATAGGATGACTCTGTCTATAAGGAATTTATTGTGTGTTTTCACCAGAATCTGAGTCAATCGTCAAATAAAAATTAAAAGCTATAATTTTGATTGCAAATTTAAACTATATAAGTTATATGTTAATAATTTAGGGTTCTATAGGCTTAGTTTATTGTAATTAACACGTAAATCGCCATTGGTATAAATTAACATCCTATCTAGCAAAAGAGCCCACTTTAAGCAAAGCACCTAAAAGTTTACAAACAGAAAATTAGTCAGAATTCATGATGTTATAGATGATGATTGATGAATTCATGATGATTCATGCTGTACAATTCAATTAATTTATATTAGAATGAATTCTATTAGAACCTCGTACGATGTATTTTGCTGTCATAGTAACCCATGATATAATCTGGAACTGATGAAATATCAACCGTCGATTATTGTCATATTTTTAGTAGGCAATAATAAACTACCTATTGCTGTGGCGTTCATTTTTTGTGTTTAGTTGTATTGTCGATAAAACAGTTTCCATTATTAATGAAAGTATAAATAAATGAATACTGTTCCTTACTTTAGCTCCTACTTTGTTACTTAATGTAGACATTTCTTTACTCTTCGAATGAAGTGACAGTTTTAAGCAATTATCATTATTATTATTTCTATTTTAAAGGAGTTATTCAGTCACTCAAATATTCAGTGAATCACTGAAACAATCAGCTCATCAAATGATCAATCAATCAAGCGATCAATCATTCTACAATGCAGCAAGCAATAAGTTACATGCTCACTACAAACAGTACTTGTCTAGCATTGGTTTCAAATCTTTGATTGGTTGATAGCTCTGATCACAATTAACTTCCCCATAGTAAATATCAACAAAATGCGCGTAGATTTAGCTAACTAGGGCTTTTTTATAGAATCGACCGCGCTCTAATTGGCTGAAACAATATGGAGAATTTATATGTGATCAGAGCACTCAGACAATCCGTGATTTGAAACCTGAGCTTACATATGTAGTTGTAAATTTACACGATAGACTAGCTTTAATACTATTTGACGGAAGCAGTTGATAATACTTTGAATCAAATGGTTTTTAGCAACCTCGCAAGCACAGCTGGTCTGTCCAGTAACAGCAGAATATTCTCAGTCAATACTCAAGGGATCCTGCTACTAATGGTATGAAAAGTACTTTTTCATTTCTTTACTTTTATCTACTTAACACTATCCAAACAAATTTAGGACACTCTCCCAAGTCTCCGGGTTTGTAGGTTATACACCCCTCTAATTTGAGAAGCTAAAACTTCTACACTTCTTAAAGATTCTAAATGTTCTGCAAATAGGCACATGTACCTATAGAATTTCATTTACAGATGCTGTATACCTTGTGCATTTAAACAACTGATGAAAACTTCTTCTTTTAGGCCGGTCAGTACGTGTCCGTTCATATTGAGAATAAGTCAAATTACCCAGTTATCATTCTCAATGGATCCGACTTCTGTGGAATTTTGCTCGGAACGTGAGTGATTCTTTTCCACATGGGAACATTCAGATACCTACAAAACTTGACATCGCACGAAAAGTATTGTATATTTTCACTTACCATGAAGATCTGAGAGAGGGGCCCCGGTGAGCAACATTTGCAGTGGTTTTTCGGACAGAATGAGAGTTTTTGGAGATTTCTAGAGCCTAGATTTGCAGAAGGTAAATTGATTATTATAAAAGTATATAGTTAAAATCTCGTATGTTAAGAGAAAACTCAGAAAAGTTATAGTCTGTCAGCACCGATACTAAGTGTAGGTTTAACACAGGTTGATGTCCTCCTTAATGTTGATTATTCAGTATATATGCTGTGCATACTGGAAGTAGGAGAGTATCCCTGATTCTTCTAAATTACTGACAATAAGGTCGATCCGTTTTGCGATTGGTGACTACGTCTGTGTTCGTGCCATGACCTGAGCGGCTTGGCCATTGATACAGCTCTACGTACCGTAGTATCTTTTTTACTTCTGCTTATTTTTATACAATATCACGCTTGATGTGGTCCTTCCTCATTCTCTAACCTTATATTTCCATATCTAAAATAGAATGTCGCAGTCCTTGACGTTCATCCTTTGCCTAAAATATTTTCCTTGAGTGGCCAGCTCCTTATCAAGCCAGCATTGTTAGTCTTCATATGCTACATAGAACTGACCTCATTTATAGTATTGTATTTTGGCCTGGGATTGATGTAACATGCCCTCAGACACGAAGGCACCTCTTCTGAACAAAACTGCTTACTTGTCATTTATAATGATGTGTAGTGTCTCATTCTAAACAACATCTTGTTTACGGTTTAAAGGAAGTTCCATAAGTTTGCCCTCGGACATCTTGCTCACAATATGTTTGTATAAATTTATATGTCAAGTTACCTCAGCTGTTACTTTATTTCATTGCCAATGTGCTTATGATGGCCTGAACATTTTGCGTATTTTCATTGGCAAATTTACGGCTTTTTAGCCAAATTTAACTCTGCCGGGTTCTTCCGGACAATTTTTAAGTTAATTCCTGATTTGCTTCATGTTCATTCTCATTGTTTTATTCAGAATTTTCTTAGCTCTTTCACAAATAGATCTAAATTTTTGATCAGGCATATATAATCAAGTCATATCGTTTGGGCAATTTCAGGAAACTTATTTAAGGATTTAAAAGTAAAATTTACTTTTGTAACCAAAGGATGTGAGAAACTGAGTTTCTGTCATTTTATCAATAATGCCTCCCTCCTCCATAACTTAGTCTCCAGTAGCTGATCACTGCTTGTTGCTGTTGTGAAATCAGAGAAAATATTAGAAAAACTTTGATCTTGAAGCCAATCATCTGTTCATTTTGTAAGAATTTTCCCTAATCAATTTTAAGTTGACATTGAGACTATATATTTCTATGGTGAGTTAACAGTAAGCTGAAAATTACCCTCCACGATTGCCTACTCAAGCAAATACCTTGCCTGCTGCATTATTTAGCTATTCCAGATGAACGTAATCAGGAAATTTCTCTGCCATTTTGTGTTTTTGTAAAAAGTAGTTATTTAGTTGCTGTATTTTATACAATAACACTAAGCCCTGACAACTTTAGATAGTATCGTTTTTGTAACCTTTAAGGATTATTCGTAAAAGTAGTCTAAAGTATTTTTGACAATTTATTTATCAATATCTTCCTAAGTGCTTATAAATTCATCATTTGGATAGTTTGGTGATTTGAGACTAGATCTTGCTACCTTGTGTATTTTTGTTGGAAAACTTTACACAAGCTTCGGTTCCAAAGTCCCAAAGTTTTTGTTAGTCTGGTTAATTTATTACTGAATTATTTATAATCACGACAGGGGTGATACCCTATTGTCTCTTTTTCATCGCATTTCAATATGCAAGCGCAGTCTGAAGCAAAGTCTGTCAATTTCACTTTTGGTTCACTTTAGTAAATTACAAGACTATAGTCTTTCATTTTGCCTGAAAGTGGCACATTTTCACAATTTTAAAATCTGCAATCAAAATATGTCGAATTCACTTTTCATGATTTCTTTACTTTTTGGTCTGCAATGCCTCATTATCATTACTATTCAATTTGCAATGAAAATCCTTCAATGTGAATTCCGATCATTTTATGTCAAAATTCCAAGGCCATGGCCTTGCTCTCATCATCCAATTCGCCACGTTCATCAGTATAGAAATAGAGAGTATTTTGACCCAAACTGAAGATGACATGTTATTAAATGTGACAATACTTAACTTTTATGTTTCTAATCTTCTTGAATTTGAAAAATATCGTGTCCGACATATATAAGTATTGCATATAAATGATAAAACAAGAGGCTTAATTGTTGCAGGTAAGAAAGAAAAGGAACTTTAGAAGGAACTTGAGTAGAATTTTTGATTTTGGTAATAGACTCTCGTAATCATGATATGACAATATGAGACCAGGTTCGTTGTAAACAATTACGATGAAGGGCTCTAGCCTATTGTCCGAGGTTAAAGTCGAACAGGGGACATGTAGCATTCTAAACCCACATAGTTTTCGCCTATTAGAGCTACCTTTAGTTTATTCTTACATGAGGTACTCTAAGCTGGATTTGATGACTATTGTTGGAGCACGAAAAAAGTAACTGGAATTGGAGATTGAAGTTAACGAACATAGAAAACTTTTGGATGCAGACTAAAATACACATTATAAAGAGAATTCTAATCATTAAACTAAAACGGATCCATTTTTGCAATCATTGTCATGTGAAATGAGAACCCAGCTTTGACGACAGAAATCACTTTCGAGACCGATTGACAAATTTTAAAAGACTATATTGTTGACTGGAGTTCAAAAGTTTACTTAGAGTAAACCCTGTTTTGTAGCTTTGCCAACTTTCAGGCGTGCAACTAGGAACTTTCGAGGGCAGGGTCTCAGTCCGCACAAAAAGGCACACCAGAAATCCTTTCAAGAGAATACAGCTTGGAATAATATGTTTCAGACTTAGGATAGGCCGCAGCCAAGGGGATTTTTTAGGAGAGGGGCACAGTTTCTCCACTCGTGAGGATTACCATTCTGCTAAGTGGCCCTAGGAAAGCTATGGGAAGGCCCAATGCCCAATGCGAAAGAAGATTTTCCAAATTTCACCCCCGTAGACTGGCCTGGAAAGGCATCTGTCAGGCTACCATATTGTATTTCGAGATGTATTGAATAGTTGTTTTATCTCATAACGTGATACAATGCACCCAGTTTGTGTCAGCTGTGAAACATCAAGAAAATATCGCTGGCCCCCCTTGGCTACAAGCCTTACTTAGAAACAGAAGAAATTTCCAAGATTTCGCTTGTTTCAATTCTAAGGGTGATTATACAAAGATGTATTCAGTGAAAATGCAATAAATAGTCTCAAACTATTCCAAGAAAGAGGACACTTTATGCTTCTGAAAGTTTCTATTTGACTTATGGCCTTCATTCCAAGCTCACATTGATAAAATCGCTCCTTCTTTTGAAATGACGATAGTTTTACTCTAAAGTGCACCCCTCACTCCTTATAGAGGTTTATGATTGGATCAAAACAATAGGGGACGTTCTTTGCTTTTGTCCGTCACTGCTGGGGAATGCATTGGACCGACTGGATGTTTCTCCTGAGTAGTTAGTACATTTTATTATTTCTATTTGACGACAAAGATTGATTGTATTCCCTGCCAGCAACAAAATAAACTACTGCTATATCATTGCTTTATTCGTTCCAAAATATCTTGGCATTTTACCATAGCTAACCTTGGCAAGATCAAAACATAGAAATCTCGTTGCTAGTTATTCTTTTATTCAAAGATGGCAATTTATATTAGCTAAAGAAAAAACCTAATTCAGGCCAACTATTTACAGAATTTATATACAATGTAAAAAAGATAATGTAAATACTAATTACAAAATACCTAATCTATGGATAAAACTTTTACAAACCCTACAGTTGTAATGAGAGCATTTTGTGGATTTCAAGTGCTCTTTGAAAGCGCTAAAAGAATTGTTTATTTCCGTTGGTACCTTTGCCTATACTTTTTGACCCATAAACCTTACTGTGTCTGTTCCATAATGTGTGGTTCTCACTTTTGGTAGATTTAGATTGTGCAAGCATCGTAACTGATAAGGCAATAGCTTTTCTTCAAAGAGTTCCATCATAAATGGAGGATCTAATTGATGTCTTCCTTTTCCTGTATACTGCTTATTTTTTTTCAATATTCTTATTGTGGAACATCCAAATCAGTGGACAATAACTATTTTGGGACATTACCATAGTGTTCACCATCAGTTTTGACATTTCTGGTTCCAAGAAAATCGAAGTGCGGTATAACGCATGGAGTTTCTGGCTTTCTTTTTCACAGAGCGACTACACGTGAGTTTTGAAGCTTAACTTTCCATCTAATGTTTTTTCCAGGGATTTTTTCCTCGTCAATCTCTTCTATTACAATTTCTCCAATGTGTAATCTCATATCGTCGTTTTTCTCACCAAATTTCATGAGGTGACACTTAGCTTCTACCTTCGAGTAACCACATTTAACTTCATGCGATTTTCAGGATACCAGGTTTATAACTGAGTAGCAACTCTCTCTAGGCTTTCAATAACATTTTCGACCTTGGAGTTGCATACACAAATAGTTATGTCATTTGTGTAATTACAACTTTTAGATCTATTCATCAGAAGAAATATGCCATTTAAGACAGTGTTAAATAACATTAATTGGATTTATTGGAAATTAATTGGACATTAAGGACATTAATTGGCCTGTAATTCCTTGGGAAATACCTGTTTCTTTCTAAAGGACTGCTTTCGACTAATTTGGGCAGAGAGCTACCTCTACAGCACTAACTGGCATTGCGCTTCTTTGTAACTGGGAAGGAGAATATCCCAGAGCTCTTTGCGAAGACTGAACAACGCGCGAAGATGAATGTGGGATGTAGAAAACGAAGTTGCGAAAGAACGCAAATTGCCGCACCAAGCATCACAGATAACAAACGAAAAGGTTGACCGAGGAGACAACTAATGGTTTGTGATACTGTTTTTAAAATCCTTATCTGTATTTAACATATATTAGTCGCAGGCCTGTTTATGTGAACTGACGAATGGCTCTAGGCCAGAACAGGGTTGCCACCAAATGAAGGAAATGAGGGAAGTTGTTCCCATTTCTCACAAGAAAATAATAAGTTTCATCTGATCTCATCATTTTGGAGTTTTTAGAACTCCTAATTCCACTGATTATCATTTTACTTTTATGAAATTTAGCTTTAAATTTTTTGAATGCGATCATACTGTTGTATTCAAAACATTCAAACAATGTATGAAATTGGAGTTGAGCTACAAATTCAAGAGGCTGTTTGCTTTTAGGCAATGATTATTAGGGAATATGTGATCTATTTAGTTATGGGTTTTGTGTTGGATGTTTGTGTAGTCCCAACAGTAAAGGCAACGTCATTTTTCATCTGAGGGCAAAGGAACAGTATCTCTACGTTTGGGCAGAAATTGAGATTTTATGCAGGCCTCCTAGCTCATCAACTGCTTCTTTGCACTTCAAAGCCACTACTTTCCTAGAAATAGAATAAAAGAAAAAAGTGCAGCTCAGTTTTATGAAGCCAAAAATTCAATGGCAAAAATAGGCTCATGGTTCTCCTAAATCCCATACTTAAAGAAAATTATAATACACGTTTTTTCTATAAAAGAAATGAACTTTCTCCCTTTAGCCTGAATGTTTCTTAATATCTTGTCAAATCCAGCCTTCAATGTTTCTTACTTGTTTCTTAAAATTCTTGAAATGTCATATAGCACCAAGGCTACTCTGAGATGAGGGATTGAAGTGTTAGTTGAAAACATTTGAGAGATGGATGTTGTTTGTATTTTTCCAGATAAATTAAAAATCTTCTCGCAAACACAGATTTTTCAAGTTTACTTTTGAAACTCAGCCTGCCTGTGTTTCTTAATTGTTTCTTAATTTTGCCTGATTTGAGTCTCATGTTTCTTATATACTTGTTTCTTATAAAATGAAGCATGTATTCTAATAAAGGGTTATAAGAATATCAGGGTAAATGAGGGGGAATTATTAGCATTTCACTGAAAATATCAGGAAAAACTGGGTAATTTTTTCCTGAAATAGTAGTGGCAGCCCTGCAGATGAGCTCCAGCATGCAAAGGCATTTTTCAGCATTTGGTGTTGAAGCACACTGCTTTCTTGGTATACCCTCAGCATGCAATGGCTGTTAAGTTGACTTTGCAAAGAACTATTATTTTTAGAAAGTGAAGTCATTGTTTTAAAAAAATCAAGTTCCTTTGTCTTTAGGTTATCTTCCATGATTCCTCCTTTTTCATTTTCCCTTGACATATTTTTTAATATAGGGTAGCCCTTCAGCCGTACCAAAAAAATCAAAATTGCTACAAAAGCACAAAGCTCTCTAGGGCAACAGGTGCATTAGTGACACCTTTTATTGGAGATGCAAAATTCTGTGAATGTTTTTCAGGGCAAAATGGTCTCAATCTATCACCAACTACAAAATAACTTCCTGAGTTATTTGGTTTCTTAATTTGGTTTCCTAACTTTCTTGCAGAATTTAATATATTGGAAAGGAAGTTGCAACTTTCATCAGCCTTACTTGTGAATCATAACTAATTGATCTTCAACACTTATTATCAACACATCCAACTCTATTGTAGACTATGTTATATGTATATATATATATATATATATGTGTGTGTGTGTGTGTGTGTGTGTGTGTGTGTGTGTGTGTGTGTGTGTGTGTGTGTGTGTGTGTGTGTGTGTGTGTGTGTGTGTGTGTGTGTGTGTGTGTGTGTGTGTGTGTGTG
Organism: Mastigias papua; assembly: GCA_964019165.1. NCBI lineage: Eukaryota > Metazoa > Cnidaria > Scyphozoa > Rhizostomeae > Mastigiidae > Mastigias > Mastigias papua. The sequence continues at coordinate 10,668,480 of OZ025285.1, forward strand.
TGTGTGTGTGTGTGTGTGTGTGTGTGTGTGTGTGTGTGTGTGTGTGTGTGTGTGTGTGTGTGTGTGTGTGTGTGTGTGTGTGTGTGTGTGTATTTTGTTGCATTATGCTAAATTATGAGAATTTGTTCTACAGTTTTATTCATCATATTTTATCACAATTTATGACTTATCTGCATTCAATAATTGAAGAGAAGTTTGAATTGGACATTGAAATGTGTACAGAATTCGCTCTAAGTCATAATTCATTTATCTCTACCACATTTATCTGCACCCTATCTCATTTATCTCTTCATTTAATGTGCATTGAATACTTGAAGAAAAGTTTGATATATTGATATGAAATTACAAAGGGTATTAACTATAAGTCATAATTGACTGATCTTTGACACTTTTTTATGGCATGACAGCTCTTAAAGATATCTAGTTATGCTAAACAGACTAAGCAAAAAGCTCCTCACCACCAAAATCATCCTGATCATTTAGATTTGAACATTTTTCCATATTGAGAGATTTTCCGCTGTTTATCTGAATTGATCAGTTGTCAATCCATTTCCACTTGTCTCTCTCTATTTTCCACTCATCATTATATTGCCATTTGGCCATTAACCTCCTCTTCTCTTCCTGTTAAGTAGCTGAAGATTGAGTGAGTTGTCTCTATAGGTTTACAATGACTTTTAGGCATTGTTCATTTTGGAATGGTCTAAATCAATTTACTCGGAAATGTCTTCTTATCGTGGCAGGTTGTAATTCGTTCATGTTGTTCGTCGTGGTTCATCCATTAATCAGAAATACAGTTTGATATAGGAATTGAAAATTGCAAGAGTGGATAGCTCGAGCGATATGTTTGATTTAGCACTAGGAGTTTAAGTTACTTTTAACAAGTTCTCGGACGTATACCCCTTCAATTATCAAATATACGTGCTGGTACTTTGATTAGGAGATTGCAAAGTGTATAGGTGCGAAACGGAATGGGTCCAAAACGGAATGGATCCAAAACGTTTAACGTCGAATAGTTACCGGTTAGTCGTTAATGATGTGTTGTGATAACATGATGAATCTCTAAAATTTCATGATGTTTTTGTCGTCGCTCTGGTTCTAAGATTCGTGAAAACGCTGCCCTTTCCAAACAAAGTGTATACCCTTAGGCAAAAGTCAGCGTTGGTCCATATCAATACTTTTTTATTGAATTACAGCTCTATTAGAAAGTAAGCTACTTTTAACTCAAGCAAAGAATTAGATTTCCTTGGAAAATTTACCAAGTTTTATAAAATAGATTTCCAGATTTTCTACATTTTAGTTCCTAGGTGCATCCACTACATGGCAAAAAATGCCAACTTATCTCTAGAGAAGAGTTTCCCCCATCTGCCCCCTGGCCCCCCATAAACGGCGCTACTGCGTTTAACTTTAGGTGTAAGTCATGATTAATTGATTTTTACCACCCTTTCATTTACTCACTTTTCTATTATACCTTCAGTTACCTTTAAAGTACACTGAAAAGTATATCAGTTCAATAATGAGACACAAGTTGAATAGAACGATTACTGATACCTTCCTTCTCTCTTAAGTTTGTTTTGATCTGGCTACAAGTCTTCACGGAAGGACGATATCCAATGGATAAAAGCGTTTCTCTTTTCCTTTTAAACATATAACATGGACTTGTTTCATCCTACATTTTGTATTGTAACCTGTGATTTTTTTTATCTCTGATATCAAGTAGATCTAGGTATTTTTCCTACATTTTCCACTCATCCACGATACAGTTATTTGCTGTTATCATTTGCAGTATATTTTTTTATCGTTTTGATGCACAAAGTCAAGTTCCTTTGGGTGTTTTTTTGCATTTGCAGGAACATACGATATAGTTATTTAGTGGCATCGTTGTAGTATAACAGGGTTCATATGGTTAGAAAACTCAGGAAGAAAACTGTATTTTTAAGGACAGTTCAGGAATAGTCAGGAAATTTTATGGAAACTTGAAGAAAGTCTAGTAAAAGTCAGAAATTATCCTATGTTATCCAATAGACAACTCTATACATTGCACAGTTTGGGATTTTTTGCTTCATTTGAGCATAGAGCCTCCTTTTCATACCCATATTTGAAAATTTGCTCATTTACTTAGTTTTAGAAGCTGGGTCAGCCACTCATATTGTTTGTAACACCAGTTGGTCAGGAAAAATATTATATATTTCTGATATGTAGTCGGGGAAAACACCGTCCTTTTCAAGAAAAAAGTCAGGAAAAGTCAGGAAAGAATATTGAGCAGGATGTGTATGAACCCTGTATAAACTTTAATTATTTTGATGGGCAATATCAATAGGATTTGGGGGCTTGTAGTTGATTTTGAGGGATGTAAGATAGAGTTATTTACTAATGTCCTTTGGAGAATATCAAGTTCATTTAGGTGTTTTTCTCGCATTTGCAGGGATTTCTCATAGTATTGTTGCAGTATGGTCTTTGATTATTTTAATGGAGAATATCGAGAGGATTTGGAGGGTTTTTAGTGAACTTGGTTATTTGTAAGGTGGAGTTATTTACAAATATCATTTGGAGTAATATCTTTTATTCCTTGACGCAGAATATCAAGTTCATTTGAATGATTTTCTTGTATTTTGGAGGGATTTACCATAGAGTTATTTAATGGTATCGTTGTAGCATATAATCTGATTATTTTGACGGAGAATTTCAAGAGATTCGGAGGAATGTAAATACAGTTAAATAATGATACAAGTTGGAGAAAAGTCTTTGATTGTTTTTGATGGACAATATACACTTAATCAGGATTGTTTTCTTGCTTCTGGAAGGATATTAGAGAGAGACTCTTGCACTCACAGTGTTGTAGTATAATGTTTGGTTATTATTTTTTTTTTGAGGATTTGGGTGTTTTTAGAGGAATTGCAGGGATATGAGATGTTGTTATTTATTGATTTATTGTAGACTAAAGTGTGTGATTATTTTGACGTAGAATGTGAAGAGGATTTAGGGGTTTTTTAGAGGAATTACAAGGATATGAGATGTTGCTATTTATTGATTTATTGCAGAGTAAAGTGTGTGATTATTTTGACGCAGAATGTGACTAGGATTTGGGTGTTTTTAGAGAAATTGCAGGGATATGAGATGTTGTTATTTATTGATTTATTATAGAGTAAACTGTGTGCTTATTTTGATGCAGAATGTGACTAGGATTTGGGTGTTTTTAGAGAAATTGCAGGGATATGAGATGTTGTTATTTATTGATTTATTATAGAGTAAACTGTGTGCTTATTTTGATGCAGAATGTGACGAGGATTGGGGGTTTTAGAGTAATTGTAGGGATATGAGATGTTGTTATTTATTGATTTATTATAGAGTAAACTGTGTGCTTATTTTGATGCAGAATGTGACTAGGATTTGGGTGTGTTTAGAGAAATTGCAGGGATATGAGATGTTGTTATTTATTGATTTATTATAGAGTAAACTGTGTGCTTATTTTGATGCAGAATGTGACTAGGATTTGGGTGTGTTTAGAGAAATTGCAGGGATATGAGATGTTGTTATTTATTGATTTATTATAGAGTAAACTGTGTGCTTATTTTGATGCATAATGTGACTAGGATTTGGGTGTTTTTAGAGAAATTGCAGGGATATGAGATGTTGTTATTTATTGATTTATTATAGAGTAAACTGTGTGCTTATTTTGATGCAGAATGTGACGAGGATTGGGGGTTTTAGAGTAATTGTAGGGATATGAGATGTTGTTATTTATTGATTTATTATAGAGTAAACTGTGTGCTTATTTTGATGCAGAATGTGACTAGGATTTGGGTGTGTTTAGAGAAATTGCAGGGATATGAGATGTTGTTATTTATTGATTTATTGCAGAGTAAAGTGTGTGATTATTTTGACGCAGAATGTGACTAGGATTTGGGTGTTTTTAGAGAAATTGCAGGGATATGAGATGTTGTTATTTATTGATTTATTATAGAGTAAACTGTGTGCTTATTTTGATGCAGAATGTGACGAGGATTGGGGGTTTTAGAGCAATTGTAGGGATATGAGATGTTGTTATTTATTGATTTATTATAGAGTAAACTGTGTGCTTATTTTGATGCAGAATGTGACGAGGATTGGGGGTTTTAGAGTAATTGTAGGGATATGAGATGTTGTTATTTATTGATTTATTATAGAGTAAACTGTGTGCTTATTTTGATGCAGAATGTGACTAGGATTTGGGTGTTTTTAGAGAAATTGCAGGGATATGAGATGTTGTTATTTATTGATTTAGTATAGAGTAAACTGTGTGCTTATTTTGATGCAGAATGTGACGAGGATTGGGGGTTTTAGAGTAATTGTAGGGATATGAGATGTTGTTATTTATTGATTTAGTATAGAGTAAACTGTGTGCTCATTTTGATGCAGAATGTGACTAGGATTTGGGTGTGTTTAGAGAAATTGCAGGGATATGAGATGTTGTTATTTATTGATTTATTATAGAGTAAACTGTGTGCTTATTTTGATGCAGAATGTGACGAGGATTGGGGGTTTTAGAGTAATTGTAGGGATATGAGATGTTGTTATTTATTGATTTATTATAGAGTAAACTGTGTGCTTATTTTGATGCAGAATGTGACTAGGATTTGGGTGTTTTTAGAGAAATTGCAGGGATATGAGATGTTGTTATTTATTGATTTATTATAGAGTAAACTGTGTGCTTATTTTGATGCAGAATGTGACGAGGATTGGGGGTTTTAGAGTAATTGTAGGGATATGAGATGTTGTTATTTATTGATTTATTATAGAGTAAACTGTGTGCTCATTTTGATGCAGAATGTGACTAGGATTTGGGTGTGTTTAGAGAAATTGCAGGGATATGAGATGTTGTTATTTATTGATTTATTATAGAGTAAACTGTGTGCTTATTTTGATGCAGAATGTGACTAGGATTTGGGTGTTTTTAGAGAAATTGCAGGGATATGAGATGTTGTTATTTATTGATTTATTATAGAGTAAACTGTGTGCTTATTTTGATGCAGAATGTGACGAGGATTGGGGGTTTTAGAGTAATTGTAGGGATATGAGATGTTGTTATTTATTGATTTATTATAGAGTAAACTGTGTGCTTATTTTGATGCAGAATGTGACTAGGATTTGGGTGTTTTTAGAGAAATTGCAGGGATATGAGATGTTGTTATTTATTGATTTATTATAGAGTAAACTGTGTGCTTATTTTGATGCAGAATGTGACGAGGATTGGGGGTTTTAGAGCAATTGTAGGGATATGAGATGTTGTTATTTATTGATTTATTATAGAGTAAACTGTGTGCTTATTTTGATGCAGAATGTGACGAGGATTGGGGGTTTTAGAGTAATTGTAGGGATATGAGATGTTGTTATTTATTGATTTATTATAGAGTAAACTGTGTGCTTATTTTGATGCAGAATGTGACTAGGATTTGGGTGTTTTTAGAGAAATTGCAGGGATATGAGATGTTGTTATTTATTGATTTATTGCAGAGTAAAGTGTGTGATTATTTTGACGCAGAATGTGACTAGGATTTGGGTGTGTTTAGAGAAATTGCAGGGATATGAGATGTTGTTATTTATTGATTTATTGTAGACTAAAGTGTGTGATTATTTTGACGTAGAATGTGAAGAGGATTTAGGGGTTTTTTAGAGGAATTACAAGGATATGAGATGTTGCTATTTATTGATTTATTGCAGAGTAAAGTGTGTGATTATTTTGACGCAGAATGTGACTAGGATTTGGGGGTTTTAGAGCAATTGTAGGGATATGAGATGTTGTTATTTATTGATTTATTATAGAGTAAACTGTGTGCTTATTTTGATGCAGAATGTGACGAGGATTGGGGGTTTTAGAGTAATTGTAGGGATATGAGATGTTGTTATTTATTGATTTATTATAGAGTAAACTGTGTGCTTATTTTGATGCAGAATGTGACGAGGATTTGGGGGTTTTTAGAGGAATTGCAGGGATATGAGATGTTGCTATTTATTGATTTATTGCAGAGTAAAGTGTGTGATTATTTTGACGCAGAATGTGAAGAGGATTTGGGGGTTTTTAGAGGAATTGCAGGGATATGAGATGCTGTTATTTGCAGGGTTATTATAGAGTTCGTCTTTGTTAGAGGAATTGTAGGGATCTGAGATAGTTTTATTGATTGATTTATTGTAGAGTAAAGTCTTGGGTTATGTTCATGGAAGATTTCAAGTTAATTTGCGTGTTTTTCTTGCATTTTGAGTGTCTTAAAATGGAGTTCCTTAATGCTGTGTTTGAGTTGAATCTGTGAGTATTTCGATAGAAAATGTGAAGTTATTTTGTGTGTTTTTCTTGCATTTTGTGTCTTAAAATACTGTTAGTTAATGCTCTGTGTTTGAGTTAAATCTTTGATTATTTCGATAGAAAATGTGAAGTTATTTTGTGTGTTTTTCTTGCATTTTGAGTGTCTTAAAATAGTGTTACTTAATGCCCTGTGTTTGAGTTAAATCTTTGATTACTTTGATAGAAAATATAAGGTGTAGAACTTCAAACATATAGATATATAGATATATTTGTATACAACATTTGTTTTTCTACAAAATTATTATCTAATATTTGTCTTTGATCTGACTGTTTATTTCCTAAGTTTTGATTATTTCTATTTGTTTCTTGCCAATCAAGTAAAGTCATCATAGTTGTTAAAAAATTTTCAATTTGTTTTCATTAATATAATGATTTTTCATTCATTCTATATTCGTTCTATTTTGTAGATAATAGGATTGGTATTGTGGTAAAAGAATTGCAGAAGAAGAAGATGAAAAAGTCTTTAATATTTTCATTGTTCATATTTCTCATAAATATACAAAGACTATTGTCTACGTTGTATTTACTGTCTCTACAAACTCTGCAATTAGTTATATACATAGTCTAACTAGTAATACATAATAGCAATATACAGATAGTAAGTAATATATAAATATATGTGATATATATATATATATACAAATATATATAAGTAATATATATATATATGAGCTACAATAATGTAAACATATATAATATAAATATACATAAAATAAATATACATAATATAAATATACATAGTATAAATATATATAGTATAAATATATATAATTTAAATATAAGAGGTAGTTAGTATTATATAGATAGATAGATAGTTAGTTACTAGGTAGGTAGATAGTTGACAGTTACGATAGGGCTAGGCCCTGTCGTAACTTGTCGCAACAAAAATTACGACGGGAGACTGTATGTCGTATCTCTTTAGAGATAGTTTCTGGCTGCTCAACCCCTTTTATACTAGAGGAATAGCCGCCTCTAAGAGGCGGTATTCCCCTGGGAATCTGGTAGTCTTTGTTCTCTTTCTTCTTCTTTTGTTTGTTGTTGTTACAGTGATATCAGTCAAGGCAAGAAAGTCTCTTAGTTTCTAAGATACCGGATGGAAGACTTGAAGTTGTTTTACTTCAAACTTAGAGTTGATTTGCCGAGTTTAAGGTAGGGGATAGATCTTTGGAAAATTTTTAGAGCTAAACATAGAAAAATATATATCTTAAAAGGGACTTACTACTCAGCAAAACAATTCAAAGTAAAACAACTAAAAAGTCTATACAGTATCAAAGAAAATAAGAAACTTACCTTGACTGATATCCAACAAACAAAAGAAGAGGAGAACAAAGCTACCGTCGTTAATTCAGAATTGATTTTTACCATCTATACATTTCATAACGCATTGGCTTTGTTCAGAATTTCAAACCCAAATAAATCCGAAAAAATGATATGTGTGCGTTATATGTTGCATAGATGGATGAAAAGCAATTCTGAAAAACGCCCCAAAGAAATCCTAAACCATTATCATAAGACCTATCATTTTGCTCCTTTTTCCAAAGTTAGTCTTTGTATATTTTTCGAAATGTTTTACATAAACCAAACGAAATGTTTCTGGGATATTATTGCAATTTTTCAAAAAAGAGATTCAAAAACTCGCAAATTTTTTATGATAATGGAGTTAGGATCTCTTCACACCCCTGGGTAGCAAATAAAAACAACAGCTCTAAAATATTTCATTTGCAACAAATTCTCTAAAATTAACCACATACAAAACATTGACAAAATACTGCGTTCTTGGGACCTGATATTTCTTTTTCCCTGAATACATTTGATCAAATAACTTAAAGTCTTTGCTACAAGCAGTTGAACAATCATAAGGGGAACGGTCTCGACTCGGTGTTTGTATATTGGAACAAATTATTACAAATTATGCTCTATAGCAATTTTTGTAAATGTTACAGCTGAAAATGAGACATTCGGGTAAGGTATATTAGGAAGTGAATGTAGAGGCTCTTTAAACAAGATCTAGGCTATATCAATTCCTAATAGGGTAATTTAATATTTCAAAAGTTCCAGGGAGGCAATTGTAGCAATCAACAGATATCATAAATCTAAAAATACCTATGGAATCACGATTAACGCAGCATTTTGTCAAAGTTCTGTAAGGATTAATCATACGATGCTAATTGAATCTTTGATGATGGAAAACAACAGTAAAACAATCGTGGAAAGTAGGTTATGTTAATGGAGACAACTAAATATCGCATAAGAGTCTTGCGTAGAACATTGTTCCTTACGCTCATAGCAAAATATACTATTTGAATCAAGGGAATCAAATATTTTTGAAAGGAAGCGGAATAATTGGCTAACCTTTCGCAAATGGATGTTAATTCTATTGAGTGACTTTAGCGGGTCATATCTATACTTAAAAGCCTGCTGCCTGAAGTAATGAGTTTCCATCATCAAAAAATAAACTTAGAGCACAAAAAGTCATGATTTCTTACCCTATAAACGATTCTCCCTCTTTCTGTATAACACAATTGAATTTTGGCCCCTGAAAGCACAAACTACAAGAATCGGGCACCTTGATTCTCAAAGTTTGGCTTTCTAAAACATCCTTAAATATGGCGGCGGTCATAACTTAGCTCCCATATCAATGACTTTTAGTGCTTGTTCCTACGTAGTGTAATAAGCAATACCTAACAATGATATGCATTGAAAAACAGTCCTATTTGCTATCCTATAGAGCGTACAAGTGACCAAAATCGCAAAGCCTACTTAAGAACGTGCGCGCGTCCATCTTCTTGGCTTGTAGTGTCCATTTTTTCTTCTAGGAGCAGCAAAACTTTTTCACCATCCATCTCAAAATAGTCAAAGCGCAGGCCACTTTGTAAAGGGAAGGAAAAACCAACTTTGCAAACTTATGTCTTTTCCACAAAAAATGATATACGTTTTCGATTCACCACAAAAATATGAGCCTTAAACCCCGGCAAAGTTGATTTCCCCTCCCCTTATAATATTGTGAAAACCAAACCTGTAATTTCGAGACTTCTTCCCTATCTTTACATTATGAGCATCTTCTTCGAATATCTTCATTCACCATCGCCGTAGCAGATTTCTCATAAACTGATCCTCATCACTTCGACCGTCAATTCAAGGTGTCATGACATCGTCACATCTCTGAAATATAAATAGCGATAAATCAAGTTTCTGTCATTTTTCACTATTCAACAGGATTGTAGGATCTCTACCAAACACTAAACATGATTTCTAACTCCAATTAGGCAAACCGAAAAGTAATAAATATGAACCATGAAAGATAATACCAAAGCAGTGCAGTGCCAACACTACTTTGCTTGTATCGTTTCAGGCCATTGATTCAAAAAGCATGTTTCTTCCAATTGGAGTTTGAAAGTCTTATAGTTAATCAAATATGAAAGACTTAAATAAAAATTTCTAAAGCTTATATTCCTCGAGGTGTACGTCAAAAAGGCTGAAAACGGCTAAAGGGATTTATTTCATTTTCCACTGCTAAAATCAATAATCCATAATTAGCGTAGAAGATAGCACTACTTCTGTCATTTACGCCAAACTTGGGTGCCAATACTTACCAGTAACAGTCACGTTTTAGGCCATTTTTGGAGAATGGTGGGTTTAACGACAAAAGTTACCGAAATGTCAGATGAGTTTAAGTAACCAGATTGAAATTCGAAACCATAGGAAAGAAACATATTGGAAGTAAACCTGAAAAATACAATCTATACATGTTGAAAATACGTACACAATTACAGCACGTTTCAGGATCTTGCTTCGTCTGTGAATCTTGGATCTTGCTTCGTGGTCGTCTGACATGGCAGTGTCTCGTCATGCAGCAGTGACCCTTCGTTTGAAGGATCTGACCAGAGTTTTCCACCTCGTGGTGTATAAATACCCTTGGACCTCCTGGGGATGTTGGCAGCATTTGCATGCAAACTCACAAAATCAAAGTTTCTTCCTGCAAAGTCATTTGCACTGTTCTTCACACTGGAGAGAGAATGAATTCTATCGTCATCATTAAAACAACCAATCAGAGATTGACGAGTATCTCACAGATTTGTTTTTCTAGAAGATTTCATACATCCAAAAACACGAAATTCATTGACAATGTTTAAACAAAAGGCCATTTCAACATCCTTAGCCTTGGGGACTTAGTCAAAAAACCTCGATGCATTCACATCCCATTGGGATACTAAACAAAGCAACTTCCACTGGGGGAATCTCCTACGCCCTGGAATACACCAAGAGTCTAAAAACTGGGAAATTTTCCAATCTTAGGCCTTAAAATGGTGCTTGTTTATTTCGATTAAGAACTTATCTGTGTAGAAAAAAATAGTTACACTGGAAAGAAGACAAAAATCAACTCAAAATCACAAATAGCAAATTCATAAAATAAATAATTAACAACGAGTGGAAATAACTAGGGAACGAATTTCCAACAAGATAACAGGATTTAACAAGGAGATGCAAAAGTGCACTTAGCAAGCTTTTCTCCTCGAAAGAATCGCTAAAAAGCAGCACTGGTAATTTGTGAAAATATTGAAAATACAAAAAGGACTCTTAACATATTTGTCGACCTAAAACAAACAATTGATACCTATAGGGAAACTGAACACGTATCGGATCAAACACAGAAAAGTAACTTAGTTTAGCAGCTGATAAACCTCCACCCCCAAAAAGAATATATACGGGTAATCTAATGTCACATTATCTAGATAACTGAAACACCCTCCCCTTGAGATTTTTCTCATATTTGATTTATAAAAGAGATGCATATCAAATGAGGACAATTGCAAATTTCTAGCTAAAACGGAGCCAGCAGCCATAGCTACTAAAGGTATGAAGCATGGGTCCGTTCTTCTGTTTTGCAATTTCTGCGTCTGTAACCCACAAAACCCGGCCTTTTTCTAAAAAGATAAAAGGTGATATTTCATGCACAACTTTAGGGTGCGGTCATTATTTACGGCCGGGGTGGGGACTGAAGAGATATTATGTGTCCTCAAAAAAATTTTACCTCACCATTTGCCTAAGTTAAATTTTCTTTACCTCAACGAAGGAAAACAGTAAACCAAGGGTGCATCTATGCTTAAATATGGTATATGTCTTTTTACTACCACTGTGGTAATAAGTTATTCTTCTACCCCACCTAACACAGCTTATTTTGTTCAGTTACCCCACCATTTTATCTTCAGTCCCCACCCCCGGCCATAAATAATGACCGCTCCCTTATCCATATCATTCTACTCTTGCATAAGCATGCTATCAAGGGTTAGGAAATTTAGTAACTGGGTTTTCTATCACTTTCTCAACGATAACTCATAATTTAACTTTTCAAACCGTACGCAAACATTTTTTGATATTTTAGCTTTTTCATGCTAAAAATTAGCCTCAGGAACTGTCATAATTCCGGATCTTTTCTCCAAAACCAGTCACTGTAATCAAATGCTGCAGCATATTAGGGCGGTCCTAGAAACGCAATAATTTTAATTGTAATTCATAATTGTGTCACCTTATTCAATGGGGCTATCATCTATCTGGGAGCTGCATAAAAAGGTGAAGTTCCAACACAGGAACTTATTCAAAGGTGTGAGGGGATTTTCAAGGAGGATTAGTCGGGGATTTAGAGCAACACGCCTATCAAAACACAAGAATCGCCAATAGTTCAACACTCACTCAATCAATCAATCAATCAATCAATCAATCAATCAATCAATCAATCAATCAATCAATTTCAATTCTGCTACTGCTACTACTAATAGCACAAACTACTCGAGGTAAAGGAAAATTGCTAAATATCAAGAAAAGTAATGTAATTATGATTATTACACTCAATAATTATTCCTGTAAAACTATGAAATTATGATATTTTGTAGCAGACCTTTAAAGAGGAATTCCCTAAGTAGTATTACTTTTCTTAATGGCAGCTCATACACTAAATAATCCTACTTTTGTAAGCCAAATGACAATGTACTGTATATATCTTTAGAACATGACCTGAAATGAACATGATTCCCTGGAAGCACAGCCATATGCAAAATACACTTCAGTCAGCTAATGCTTTACAGCATAAAATTTTTTATCATATGTAAGTCCACTGAAATTTTATTCCTCCATTACACTACATTCATTGCTTTCTGATAACTTAGATAACCTGATTAATGAAGACATTCAGTTCTTGTGTAACAACATAAAATGTAAAATGGAGAATGGCATTATGCTAAGGCATTATTTCATTTCAACTTGTGCTTCTTGTGTATCTATTCAATTATTAATATGTATCTATATGTCCTCTGTAAAGTAAAAAGTCATTCATCTTTATCATCACTTTAAATAATGGGTATCAGAGGCAATACAACAAAGATACTTTTGATGATTAGATTCTTGGGACCAAATCAAAGTGTAAAAAAGTTAGCAGTAATGGGATCTGATTTCTTTGGCATTTTGATCTATATAAGCTAGCATTCTAGGGAGTGGTCATTAAGTATCTGTCATGGGGGGAGGGCAGAGGCTTTTTGAGAGGGGTATATAACATAAATGCACTATCAAGGAGGGGTTTCAAACAAATTTCAAAAATATGGAGGGGGTATGAAACAAAACATCTATATTTCAAAATAATAAAAGTAATTCAATAAGTCAAGATGTTTTATGTGTCAGTCATCATCTGCTGGTTCTTCTGCAGTACTGACTCCTGTAGGCAGTTTTTCTTCACTATCAAGGCAATCAAATAAGGTTTTCTGGCATCGTTGAGCTGTAAAGTTTCTTTTTCTTGCAGCAGTCATATCATTTGACTTTTGCAGCTGGATTCTAAGATTATCTATAAGTTTATTTGCATATTCTAAAGCATCTGGAGAAAAGTAGGCATTTTCTGTAAGCCATATCATTGCCTTAAAATGGAATCTTGCAACCAGCTGGCAGCTTTTGTCAATATCAACCAAGTGAACTTTGTGGTCTTCTTTTCTGTTGAGTTCATCCAGTGTGAATGTGCCTCTTGCAAGTAAACGAACATCTTTTATTTTGTTTTGAAGTCTTGCTTCCTTTTCTTTCATTGCCTTTCTTGCATTTCTGTTTGAAGACCTTTTCTGTCTCTTTGCCTCTGAATCTTGCTCTGCTGTTGCATTAGTTTTCCTCTTCAAAATGTTCCTGTTTGTGATTATAGCTCCTTGTGTTTTCTGCAATGTATTTGCTAGGTTTTCCAACAAAGATTTTTTCGAATCAATAAATTTCAGCTCATTTGCTCACCATTGTTTCACAGTCAAATTTTTATCAAAAAGATTTGAGCGAAGGTTGACTATCCCCTAGGTATGCACACACAGAGGTATGCTAATTTGTTTTGAGAGGGGGTATGAAATATTTTTTAGATCTTTTTGAGGGTCATCAAGTAAATTTTTGAGTTGTAGGGTGGGGTACCAAATTTTATTTGAAAATTAAGAAAAAGCCTCCGCCACCCCCCCCCCATGACAGATACTTAATGACCACTCCCCTAGAAACAGCTTTCTCGGATGATAACAAATAAAACTGAATCTCTAACAGAACTCTCACAGAAAACCAAAACCACAATCTTTAAAACTAGAGAAACTGTAATTTTTTAAACCTTATTCTCTAGTCCATAATAGAAGGGGGTGAATAATTGTGGGATTGGAAAAATACCCAAGGTGATTATTTATAGGGTGGGTTGTTGTAGATGGAGGTTGATAGAAGACCAACATATACATTGGACAAAAAGCTTTATCTTTTTGAGAAAGAACTTATTACACTTATTACATATTTTGTAACAAACTAAATATTGTGTCTATCATCCTTGTTCATGATGTCATCATCATCAGCACAACTATCAGCTGTGTTGTCAGTGCTTTTTGCAGTGATTACTCATTTTATGCAAACATTTTTCAACACAACAAACAGTTCCCATGAGTTACTTTCCCTGGGCAATTCTAGATCTGGTTGGGAAAATACCCTCTTAGCTCAAATTAATAAGCAGGGGGAGTTGCAATAAGAGTACCCTGGTATTATGCATTTCTGAAAAAATAAATAGTAAGGGGGAGGCATATCTATTCTGGATTGGAGAGTAAGTTACCTGTATGGCAGAAATTCTGAGCATTGAGAGAGCCTCATAAATGATATTAGCTCCTATATTTATACTGGAAAACTTTTAACTACAGCCCATTTGTTTGGACATATTGTGGAAAAAATTGCATACATTCCTGTGTGGGGATAACTTGAAAAGCAACAGTCTCATCTGCGGGTTGAGGCTGCCATGTTGCTTGGAATGACAATGGAAGGTGAACTCAATCGGGTTTGATAAGCTTGTCTAAGAATTCATTTTCTCACTTGGACTCTTCAAGTAAACACTGGTGATTAGGTGCCAAGTGGCCAATCATATGGCTAACTGGACACATTATTCATCATATCACGTGTACCCGCATCTGGCTATATATTTAGGTTCACCTTTCGGTCACTATCTGACATTTCATACTCTGATGAGTGTCGGACGAAAATAAGCTTTTCAGTATGTCTAAAACATGGCATTGCTTTTTCGTGTTGTAGTGAACTTGTCTAAGAAATGTGACTATGTGATTTCACCTCATATTCAGAGAATCTCTAATAAAAAAATGAGGAAGTCGTGGTACAGATAAAAGAAATGTGAAAAATATTATGCTACAGTTGTTTGAATTCACTATAACTGGAAGTTTCTCCTTTCTGTGGCAGGTGCTTAATAGGGAAATTCTTCCATTTAACTTAAGATCTGGCTATTTCCAGTAACTTATAAAAATCAATCTAATGAGTGTGGAACAGATTGAAATTTATTTCTAAACCAAATAAAGCTAAAATTGATAAGAACTTCAAAAAAGTTGGAAAACCATTTTGATATTTAGTTTTACTTCAATGATTGAAAATAAGTCAGGCTAAATGAAGTTGTCAAAACCCATGCTCCTAAGCTTCCAAAGAGCAATATCAAATTCAGGAATAAACCTTGGATCAGCAGAAAATTAAACAATGATGTGTATGAGAGATCAGTTCTTTGAAAGGTTTCAAAATAGTTATGATATATCTCTCAGAGATCTATCCAAACAGTTTAGCAATCGAGTTGCAAATTCCTTGAAAGCAAGTAAATCTAGCTGCTACTTTAACCACCTTCAAAAGAACACTTAAAATATGAAACTGCTATGGTCAGGAATTAAATCAATTATAAATATTAAAAAATCATGCAACATAGGTGTTATTAGCAAAGGTGAATGATTGAACTGGCAATATAACATCTGATCAAGCTGTTATTGTTTACATTTTTAATAAGCTCTTTACTAATGTTTTTCATAATATCAATAAGAACATCCCAAGAGCTGTCACATACTGTTCATCCACCAATGAACTCTGGGCAATGGCTAAATCCTTTCTTCAATGCCCCCTTGGTCCCATCTGAAATATTTGATATAATCTCTCATCTAAAATGTGTAAAATCTCTTGGCCCTCATAGTATCTCAATGAGAATCTTCAAACTTCTTTCTCCTTCAATATCTCCTCCACTTTACATACATAAATACACTAGCATAGCCGCCAAATGTTTGGGAGCTCTGTCAGGTCTATTTTCTCCCAGCCTAACTGATCAATCATCATGCAAGATTCTGACCATACATGCCAAGATTAGGCCCATTTTGCACGATGATTGGTCAATTAGGTCGGGGGAGAATAGACGCTATTGGAGTTTGCAAACATTTGGCGGCTATGCTACATACATTTTATTTAACAAAAAGCAGGCTAAGGGTCTGGCAGCACTAATGAGCTGATGTGGATCTGCTAAAATTAAAATTTAAAAGAAACAAGCATCACAACGTGGACAAGTGGAAGCGCAAAATAGTGTATCATTTGCTAATGATATGTAAATTCTTCCTTCTTGTTTCCATTTGAAGTCAGTTAATCCTTTTTTGACAAGTAAAATCAATTATTGTTTGGTACACAGCTTTCAATCTTTAAATTAAAATGAATCATTTCAATTTGGAAAAGTCCATGGCAAGATGAAGTTGGCCAAATGTATGTATGTATATCAAAATTAGAAATCTTCCTATTAAACAGACTCAATTTGTCAAATTTCTCAGTCAAGTTCTTTTGAATAAAAATCTATCATGGAAACATTACCTCACTGAACCATCTGCAATATCTGAACTATCTGCAATACTGTTTTGAATTTGTACGATCTTTTTGTGGCACTTCTTACCCCCATTAATGTTTTGATCTGTCTCTATAATTCTTTATTCATCAGTTAAAAGCTTTCAATTAAATCTAAAACAGTCATTTTTAAAATGGATTATTAAGTATTACCTGTCTAGCTCTAACTGCGAATAATTCAAAACATGGTTAAGGCAACAAACTTTTCCCACACAAGTATTAGATAAAATAATTGAAATAAGTACACAAAATTGCTTTAATAATGTTACCAGGGAGTGCTCTCTCTCCTTGATTAGCTATCTAACTATTCAGAGTTCCTCTTCCAAATAATTCTCTCCATACAATCTAGTTTGTTTCTTTATTCTTTTACAGTACTTGAATTTCCTGTATTGATCTGTATTTTGAATTGTTCATTCAGTTATTCTCACTAAATTATATGTAGTGAATTAAAATGAAATGAACTGTACAGCCATGGCAGGGCCCCCACCAGAGTTTTGCCTGATTTTATGTTGTATGTGTTTCCAGTTTTCAAAATATGCCCATTTTATGTCTTTTGGGAGAACTTTTCCCAACATTATGTCTGTTTTATGTCCAGTGTTGATCACTCGGATGGGGCCATCCATAAAGGATGTCTGCAATAAGGGGGAGGGTGTTCATTGGCAATGGGCACCATGATATGTAAAAATGACTTGTTTTTCCAATAGAAAGTCTGGACAGAGGGGGAAGGCAAAAATTGCCTGAAAACCAGACATCTTCTATGGATGGCCCCAACCAAAACTGATACCACAACAATTCCAAAGCATTCACAGGGGTACATTTAAATTCATAAATCAGCACAAATCACAATACGACTGAAAATTTTAAAAAATTATCTTGTTTTCTTGGCAGCTATCACTCAACACACATATTGTGCTATTGATCGAATATTGTTCAGGTTGTATCTGAAAAAAGTCTTTTATGTCCGCATTTCTGAAAAATATGTCTATTTTATGCGTTTATGCATTTTATGTCCTTGGTGGGTTGCCTGCCATTGCCTTATTATGGTGCAAAAATTATGATTTCCTTTTATTTCATTTTTAAATACTTACACATGATGGCCCCTCAGATCTCAGATACTTACAAAGAAATTATATATACAACTAAATGAAAATAAATTTTTCAATTTTGTTCCACAAGCATGGCTTTCAGTTTTCTCTAGAATGGCCCAAAAATCATAGAAGATTTTATTTCACTAGGTAGGGAGTTCAAGACCGCTGATCCTCCGTAAGCAAAACAGTTCAGGCCATGCCTATATTTCAATCTTGGAGGCCTTAGGCTCAAATTAGAGCTACAGAAAGATCTACTTGTTATATCAGTGACTCCAGTAGACTGTTCTGTAAGGTAGAGAGGTGACTCAGCATTTAAGGCCTTAAATACCATGCTCGTGGATTCTTGCATGATCATATCAGAAATACTAGGCAATTGTGGTAGTTGTCTTTGCAAAGGCCATCCATAAAGATGAAAGAAATTCCTATAGTGTGCAAATGTTGCTATATAATTTTTCAAGAAAAGGCCAGGCCACTGAAATCCACCATTCTTAGTACGATTGTCGAATATTTTTTGGCATGTTTTGTACACTGATCAAGGTGGAAATTAAGCTTGTTGGTACAAGAAGCTAGGCGAGGCCCTAACTGAAACAAACATAAGTAAAATCGAGCGAACAGTTTAGAAGTTAATTGCCATACAAAAGAATAAATCTTACTTCCTATTACTCCTTCAGTATCTAATATTCTTTGCCACATTTCCGTGTCTCTTGGTGGCCGTTTGGCTTTCAACTCGCTGGCATGGACATTTCACCGGCTTTCATTTTCACGCTGTCCGCCAGTTTGTTTTCCGCCACTTTCCGAGCAATTCTCGATGCATGATGGGAAGCGCTCCTTCACAAGCACGTACAAACGCAGAGCCCCCACCAGAGTTTTGCCTGATTGCTGGACACATTCTAGTACGAAGGAAAATAAAAAATAAGCGTAATGAGATTGTTTTCAAACAGCTAAGTTTTTTATGTTGACCTTCTCTCCACCTTCATCTATACCAGCCATCTATAATAGCTTACCCCATAGACATTCACCTTGGAACTTTTCCAGCCCCCCGCTAAGTGAAGCCGCTTCTTGCTTATTTACTTTCAGACTTTTTTGCAGCCTCCCCGCTTATTGCCTCCTCACTTCTATTCCCCGAATGGAGAATAAGCTGTTTGTCTGCAAATGGATGAGTGGTTTTTAGATATAAGTTACCTCCTGTCTCCATATGTAAGTCTGGTCTTTTCTGTTACGTATAGGCCACGGTGCAGTCAGTCGTTTGATTATTATCCTAGTGTTATTTTGAAGTAACACTAAACTGTAACACTAAAAGGCGGGAAACATTCTTTAAGCATACAGATAGCTTTTTTCGTCCGACATGCTAATTCTCAGTATGCTTAAAAGAATGTTTCGTGCAACAGTGAAGTTCTGTAGTACCAACAGGCTTTTCAGTATTATGTATCCTTAGTGGTATTGCAATTTATAATTTAAATAATAAAACATATGTTTAAAAGTATATTAAATACATGACAATCAAGAAACCCAAAGCTTGTAAATTCAAACGATAACAACTATTGACCAATTTCTTCAAATAAAACATGGGCACTTTCAATAAAGGTATCGGCCATCACTTACACGTTTTTCTTTCTAAATAAGAAACCAGCTTATAAGCAACCTAGTCTTAGACACACTAAAATTTAAGAAACTTTTAGAACTACACACGAAAGAGTTAGGGAACTTTAGAATTTTCTGTGCCATTTCCAAGTTTGGAGTTTGGGAAGCATATGTCCTCCACGGATTTAACAAGTGCCAACTAAAGCAAATTGCTTGAGAAAGATATCAGAAAGATTCGGTTGAGAGAAAGATACGCGCATTTTATGATACCGTAACCTTTTCCAGGACCAAAGTGAAGACTATAAAAAGTTTACCGGAATTAACAATATGGACAAGAGGTTTAGAGCCGGACTAACTTCTTTTGTTTACCATTATGCTAATAGTTTGCTATATCCATGTGCTTTATATCGTATTCAATGCAATCTTTGTTCATTAAATTAAGAAACTTTTAAGAAACTTGTAGAACTAAAATGCGGCTAAAAAATTAAGACAGTTTTAGTACTAGGCTTTGAGCTAGGTTTCTTATAAAATAAAAAACGTGTATCTCAAAAGTCTTTCAAAGATCACAGTCAGTCATAGCTCCTCCGACGCGGATATCCACGACAGGCAACCTCAGTCTCACGTGATACAGACCAATCAATGTGATTGGCCAATTACCCAATAAAACAAATCCCGACCTCCATCTTCAGTTTATTTGGCGGGAAAAGCAAGATAGATATCTGCTGGACAAGTAAGTTGACACTTTACTGCGACCAGTCAATCTCTATACCGTAGGAGGCTTTATTATTCCTAATCTTGAGAAAAAAATTATAGAACTGCTTCCATCGACATTTCAACTCCTTGTATATTAAACTCCCTACGATTTATGACTTAGGGCCTAATTACATAATCTGTTCCATAACAAATATACACTTGCCTCACATAAGTATTTCACCAATCTGTTATTTCACCAATCTACTAGTTCAAGGTGACATAACAGAATAGTGTCGAAATATTAATCTTTTGAAGAAAGAGTGTGCTGTTTAAGTGCCTTATAGCCAGAATCAATGAGACCTCGTGACAGTGGGAAAGCCTTTGCTGAATTGGTTCACGCCGGTCAGAATGATATTATTTTAGATCACAGGCCAGTTTCAGCCGAGCGATATGTTGTAATGCCAATGCTTATGTCATTCTGGCAAGCTTCCATTTTCTTGGTTTCTACAAGAATATAGCCCTTAGAGCTGGTCATAATAACTATGCTTATCTTCAAACTTTACATATACACTAAAAAGGCTCTCTAGATAATTCCTATCTTTGTTTTATTAAATGCCCACCTTATTCCAATCGACATTAAGACTCTTCAAGATTAACTCACCCCCAACTGACTCACTACCTAAAGCCTTGTCGCTCTGAATGGCACAAGCCAATTCACAACCCAGTCACTTTGACTGCTAGGCCTGACACATTTTCGCCTTGACCTGCAACAACATCACCCCTCTATATTCAAAAATACATCATTCCTCTATAAGTTCCTTTGCCTATCCTAAACAATTATTGCCAATACCTTCAATACCATTGCTTCCAAATCTTGAGAGGTTTTTCAAGGAAACCGTCCATAATATTTCAAAGATTGTTCTAATTTCAAATTTGAGAAATTAGCAAATTTTTTCCTGCCTACACTAAGATAAAAGACACCACTACAACACAACAGTTTTGTTATCTTAATCTTGTAGACTAGAACCTTGCCGGCTAACAGATAGTGACAGATAGTAACAGATAGTGACAACTGCCTGCCTTTGCTCATTATTTACTTTTTATTGTTTAGTGTTGGCAACACTACAGTCTCTCACTTTTTTTCAAGGTTGCCTCTGGTTGTGCTGACAAGTTGATGTTGAAGATTTGGTGGCAAGTAGCTGTCCAACTGCACTAAGGTGAGGGGCCTTTGTTGTTAGTAGCATCTAATCAGTAACCTAGGCTTTGGTGATTAGCGGGGTTAACGGGTTTAAGGGGTAGTTAAGGCCGACAAGTAGCTGTAACCTAAGTAAGTGTAACTAACGAGTAATTAATTTGCGTGCCACCGACAGGACTGGTGCCCGACTGTACTGTTTGACATCTGCTTGCCAGCATCGGCCGGACTGCCTTGGCGGGGTGATTGAAGGCTGTGTGTCAGTGTTGGATAATATGAATTAGAAAAGAACGCCTCTCACCCTAATTCAGATTTTCTTGACACGAGCGCACAGTCTCCTCTCGCTTTGTCAGGTTGGCCGGGTGTTTGTTGTCAAGTGGCTGTCCCGCACTACTCTCAGGGGCTTTTCTTGTTAGTGGCATGTAGTAGCCTAACGTGACTAGCAGCTAGTTAGGGCCACTAAACCAGGTATAGGTTAATTAGGTAGGCGTAATTAACGAGTAATTAGCCCACGTGTTGCCGACAGGACTGGTGCCCGACTGTACTGTTTGACATCTGCTTGCCAGCATCGGCCGGACTGCCTTGGCGGGGTGATTGAAGGCTGTGTGTCAGTGTTGGATAATATGAATTAGAAACCAACGCCTCTCACCCTAATTCAGATTCTCTTGACACGAGCGCACAGTCTCCTCTCGCTTTGTCAGGTTGGCCGGGTGTTTGTTGTCAAGTGGCTGTCCCGCACTACTCTCAGGGGCTTTTCTTGCTAGCAGCACGGCAGTAAGTTAGCGTAACCTTTAAAATGTAACTAGCAGCTAGTTAGGGCCACTAAACCAGGTATAGGTTAATTAGGTAGGTAGGGTAGGCGTAACTAACGAGTAATTAACCGACATGTGTTACTGACAGGAATGGCGTCCGACTGTACTGTTTGACATCTGCTTGCCAGCATGAGCCAGGTTGACTTGGCGGGGTGATTGAAAGCTGTGTGTCAGTGTCGGATAATATGAATTAGAAAAGAACGCCTCTCACCCTAATTCAGATTCTCTTGACACGAGCGCACAGTCTCCTCTCGCTTTGTCAGGTTGGTCGGGCGTTTGTTGTCAAGTGGCTGTCCCGCATTACTGCGAGTGGCTTTTCTTGTCAGTGATACGTAGTAACTTAACGTAATTAACAGCTACTTGCGGCCGCCAATTTAGGTTAGGTAGGGTAGGTAGGCTAAGTAGGTTAAGTAGGTTAGGAAGGTCTCTAATTCACTAGGAATAAGCCCCGGCATTACCAACACGACAGGCCCCCCACCCACCATCGTATGCAACATCAACTCTCCTCCACCTGCAGCAGCACGGAGCCTGGCCACTGGAAGTTTTCCTCACCTTCGCTAGCCTTTGCTGACCTAAGTGACAAAGGGCTTTCCTTTCACCGTACCTCGCCGCCGTATATACCCCAAGGACACTTACTTGTCAGTATCATAGATCATGAATTAGATAGAATAGGTGCTACTAACGTCAAAAGCCTCTCACTGCAATTCACACCTCTCCATGCGTAACTTGGTGGTCTCCTCTCACCTCTCCACCCTGGTTCTCCACATTTATCTCACTTTGTTTTCTGTTTCGGTCCAATTTTTCAGGCCCTCACTTTTTTTACATTCTCAGGTTGGCTCTGCTGCATGCTGGTGGCCACTAGCTGATGTTCATCATTATGGTGAGAGGCTTTTCTTATTAGTAGCACGTAGCACTGAACTCTAATTATTATTTAGTGTTCGTCTCAGAGAATATGAGTTGAGGTGAGAGGCTATTTTTGGTTTGGTGGCAAAACACTGCTTATTTTTTCAATTCATATTGTCTGACACTGGCACATTGACAACCGACTGACTGAGACTTTAGGATATTATTTGCCTTTTCTTATTCTTTATTGTTTCGTGTTAGTCTCAGAGAATATGCATTGAGGTGAGAGGCTAGTTTTGGTTTGGTGGCAAAAACAACTGCTTATTTTTTCAATTCATATTGTCTGACACTAGCATATTGACAACCGACTGACGTTATTTATTATTTACCTTTTTATTGTTTAGTGTTCTGACTGACCGTCCTCATTATTTCCTACTGTTGTTTGTTGTTTAGTGTTACGACTGGCTATTTATATACTCCTGCACTTCTCAGCAGGAGAAACACGCATTTGTTTCATTTCATACTCTCCGACACCTACAGATTGTGACAGCCAACTTTTGTTGTTTACTATATTAACTTTTTATTATTATGATTTTTTCTCATAGTGACAGATAGTGACAACTGCCTGCCTTTGCTCATTATTTACTTTTTATTGTTTAGTGTTGGCAACACTACAGTCTCTCACTTTTTTTCAAGGTTGCCTCTGGTTGTGCTGACAAGTTGATGTTGAAGATTTGGTGGCAAGTAGCTGTCCAACTGCACTAAGGTGAGGGGCCTTTGTTGTTAGTAGCATCTAATCAGTAACCTAGGCTTTGGTGATTAGCGGGGTTAACGGGTTTAAGGGGTAGTTAAGGCCGACAAGTAGCTGTAACCTAAGTAAGTGTAACTAACGAGTAATTAATTTGCGTGCCACCGACAGGACTGGTGCCCGACTGTACTGTTTGACATCTGCTTGCCAGCATCGGCCGGACTGCCTTGGCGGGGTGATTGAAGGCTGTGTGTCAGTGTTGGATAATATGAATTAGAAAAGAACGCCTCTCACCCTAATTCAGATTTTCTTGACACGAGCGCACAGTCTCCTCTCGCTTTGTCAGGTTGGCCGGGTGTTTGTTGTCAAGTGGCTGTCCCGCACTACTCTCAGGGGCTTTTCTTGTTAGTGGCATGTAGTAGCCTAACGTGACTAGCAGCTAGTTAGGGCCACTAAACCAGGTATAGGTTAATTAGGTAGGCGTAATTAACGAGTAATTAGCCCACGTGTTGCCGACAGGACTGGTGCCCGACTGTACTGTTTGACATCTGCTTGCCAGCATCGGCCGGACTGCCTTGGCGGGGTGATTGAAGGCTGTGTGTCAGTGTTGGATAATATGAATTAGAAACCAACGCCTCTCACCCTAATTCAGATTCTCTTGACACGAGCGCACAGTCTCCTCTCGCTTTGTCAGGTTGGCCGGGTGTTTGTTGTCAAGTGGCTGTCCCGCACTACTCTCAGGGGCTTTTCTTGCTAGCAGCACGGCAGTAAGTTAGCGTAACCTTTAAAATGTAACTAGCAGCTAGTTAGGGCCACTAAACCAGGTATAGGTTAATTAGGTAGGTAGGGTAGGCGTAACTAACGAGTAATTAACCGACATGTGTTACTGACAGGAATGGCGTCCGACTGTACTGTTTGACATCTGCTTGCCAGCATGAGCCAGGTTGACTTGGCGGGGTGATTGAAAGCTGTGTGTCAGTGTCGGATAATATGAATTAGAAAAGAACGCCTCTCACCCTAATTCAGATTCTCTTGACACGAGCGCACAGTCTCCTCTCGCTTTGTCAGGTTGGTCGGGCGTTTGTTGTCAAGTGGCTGTCCCGCATTACTGCGAGTGGCTTTTCTTGTCAGTGATACGTAGTAACTTAACGTAATTAACAGCTACTTGCGGCCGCCAATTTAGGTTAGGTAGGGTAGGTAGGCTAAGTAGGTTAAGTAGGTTAGGAAGGTCTCTAATTCACTAGGAATAAGCCCCGGCATTACCAACACGACAGGCCCCCCACCCACCATCGTATGCAACATCAACTCTCCTCCACCTGCAGCAGCACGGAGCCTGGCCACTGGAAGTTTTCCTCACCTTCGCTAGCCTTTGCTGACCTAAGTGACAAAGGGCTTTCCTTTCACCGTACCTCGCCGCCGTATATACCCCAAGGACACTTACTTGTCAGTATCATAGATCATGAATTAGATAGAATAGGTGCTACTAACGTCAAAAGCCTCTCACTGCAATTCACACCTCTCCATGCGTAACTTGGTGGTCTCCTCTCACCTCTCCACCCTGGTTCTCCACATTTATCTCACTTTGTTTTCTGTTTCGGTCCAATTTTTCAGGCCCTCACTTTTTTTACATTCTCAGGTTGGCTCTGCTGCATGCTGGTGGCCACTAGCTGATGTTCATCATTATGGTGAGAGGCTTTTCTTATTAGTAGCACGTAGCACTGAACTCTAATTATTATTTAGTGTTCGTCTCAGAGAATATGAGTTGAGGTGAGAGGCTATTTTTGGTTTGGTGGCAAAACACTGCTTATTTTTTCAATTCATATTGTCTGACACTGGCACATTGACAACCGACTGACTGAGACTTTAGGATATTATTTGCCTTTTCTTATTCTTTATTGTTTCGTGTTAGTCTCAGAGAATATGCATTGAGGTGAGAGGCTAGTTTTGGTTTGGTGGCAAAAACAACTGCTTATTTTTTCAATTCATATTGTCTGACACTAGCATATTGACAACCGACTGACGTTATTTATTATTTACCTTTTTATTGTTTAGTGTTCTGACTGACCGTCCTCATTATTTCCTACTGTTGTTTGTTGTTTAGTGTTACGACTGGCTATTTATATACTCCTGCACTTCTCAGCAGGAGAAACACGCATTTGTTTCATTTCATACTCTCCGACACCTACAGATTGTGACAGCCAACTTTTGTTGTTTACTATATTAACTTTTTATTATTATGATTTTTTCTCATAGTGACAGATAGTGACAACTGCCTGCCTTTGCTCATTATTTACTTTTTATTGTTTAGTGTTGGCAACACTACAGTCTCTCACTTTTTTTCAAGGTTGCCTCTGGTTGTGCTGACAAGTTGATGTTGAAGATTTGGTGGCAAGTAGCTGTCCAACTGCACTAAGGTGAGGGGCCTTTGTTGTTAGTAGCATCTAATCAGTAACCTAGGCTTTGGTGATTAGCGGGGTTAACGGGTTTAAGGGGTAGTTAAGGCCGACAAGTAGCTGTAACCTAAGTAAGTGTAACTAACGAGTAATTAATTTGCGTGCCACCGACAGGACTGGTGCCCGACTGTACTGTTTGACATCTGCTTGCCAGCATCGGCCGGACTGCCTTGGCGGGGTGATTGAAGGCTGTGTGTCAGTGTTGGATAATATGAATTAGAAAAGAACGCCTCTCACCCTAATTCAGATTCTCTTGACACGAGCGCACAGTCTCCTCTCGCTTTGTCAGGTTGGCCGGGTGTTTGTTGTCAAGTGGCTGTCCCGCACTACTCTCAGGGGCTTTTCTTGTTAGTGGCATGTAGTAGCCTAACGTGACTAGCAGCTAGTTAGGGCCACTAAACCAGGTATAGGTTAATTAGGTAGGCGTAATTAACGAGTAATTAGCCCACGTGTTGCCGACAGGACTGGTGCCCGACTGTACTGTTTGACATCTGCTTGCCAGCATCGGCCGGACTGCCTTGGCGGGGTGATTGAAGGCTGTGTGTCAGTGTTGGATAATATGAATTAGAAACCAACGCCTCTCACCCTAATTCAGATTCTCTTGACACGAGCGCACAGTCTCCTCTCGCTTTGTCAGGTTGGCCGGGTGTTTGTTGTCAAGTGGCTGTCCCGCACTACTCTCAGGGGCTTTTCTTGCTAGCAGCACGGCAGTAAGTTAGCGTAACCTTTAAAATGTAACTAGCAGCTAGTTAGGGCCACTAAACCAGGTATAGGTTAATTAGGTAGGTAGGGTAGGCGTAACTAACGAGTAATTAACCGACATGTGTTACTGACAGGAATGGCGTCCGACTGTACTGTTTGACATCTGCTTGCCAGCATGAGCCAGGTTGACTTGGCGGGGTGATTGAAAGCTGTGTGTCAGTGTCGGATAATATGAATTAGAAAAGAACGCCTCTCACCCTAATTCAGATTCTCTTGACACGAGCGCACAGTCTCCTCTCGCTTTGTCAGGTTGGTCGGGCGTTTGTTGTCAAGTGGCTGTCCCGCATTACTGCGAGTGGCTTTTCTTGTCAGTGATACGTAGTAACTTAACGTAATTAACAGCTACTTGCGGCCGCCAATTTAGGTTAGGTAGGGTAGGTAGGCTAAGTAGGTTAAGTAGGTTAGGAAGGTCTCTAATTCACTAGGAATAAGCCCCGGCATTACCAACACGACAGGCCCCCCACCCACCATCGTATGCAACATCAACTCTCCTCCACCTGCAGCAGCACGGAGCCTGGCCACTGGAAGTTTTCCTCACCTTCGCTAGCCTTTGCTGACCTAAGTGACAAAGGGCTTTCCTTTCACCGTACCTCGCCGCCGTATATACCCCAAGGACACTTACTTGTCAGTATCATAGATCATGAATTAGATAGAATAGGTGCTACTAACGTCAAAAGCCTCTCACTGCAATTCACACCTCTCCATGCGTAACTTGGTGGTCTCCTCTCACCTCTCCACCCTGGTTCTCCACATTTATCTCACTTTGTTTTCTGTTTCGGTCCAATTTTTCAGGCCCTCACTTTTTTTACATTCTCAGGTTGGCTCTGCTGCATGCTCGTGGCCACTAGCTGATGTTCATCATTATGGTGAGAGGCTTTTCTTATTAGTAGCACGTAGCACTGAACTCTAATTATTATTTAGTGTTCGTCTCAGAGAATATGAGTTGAGGTGAGAGGCTATTTTTGGTTTGGTGGCAAAACACTGCTTATTTTTTCAATTCATATTGTCTGACACTGGCACATTGACAACCGACTGACTGTGACTTTAGGATATTATTTGCCTTTTCTTATTCTTTATTGTTTCGTGTTAGTCTCAGAGAATATGCATTGAGGTGAGAGGCTAGTTTTGGTTTGGTGGCAAAAACAACTGCTTATTTTTTCAATTCATATTGTCTGACACTAGCATATTGACAACCGACTGACGTTATTTATTATTTACCTTTTTATTGTTTAGTGTTCTGACTGACCGTCCTCATTATTTCCTACTGTTGTTTGTTGTTTAGTGTTACGACTGGCTATTTATATACTCCTGCACTTCTCAGCAGGAGAAACACGCATTTGTTTCATTTCATACTCTCCGACACCTACAGATTGTGACAGCCAACTTTTGTTGTTTACTATATTAACTTTTTATTATTATGATTTTTTCTCATAGTGACAGATAGTGACAACTGCCTGCCTTTGCTCATTATTTACTTTTTATTGTTTAGTGTTGGCAACACTACAGTCTCTCACATTTTTTCAAGGTTGCCTCTGGTTGTGCTGACAAGTTGATGTTGAAGATTTGGTACGAAGTAGCCTTACATTCTCGGGTTGGCTCTGCTGCATGCTGGTGGCCACTAGCTGATGTTCATCATTACGGTGAGAGGCTTTTCTTATTAGTAGCACGTAGCACTGAACTCTAATTATTATTTAGTGTTCGTCTCAGAGAATATGAGTTGAGGTGAGAGGCTATTTTTGGTTTGGTGGCAAAACACTGCTTATTTTTTCAATTCATATTGTCTGACACTGGCACATTGACAACCGACTGACTGTGACTTTAGGATATTATTTGCCTTTTCTTATTCTTTATTGTTTCGTGTTAGTCTCAGAGAATATGCATTGAGGTGAGAGGCTAGTTTTGGTTTGGTGGCAAACACAACTGCTTATTTTTTCAATTCATATTGTCTGACACTAGCATATTGACAACCGACTGACGTTATTTATTATTTACCTTTTTATTGTGTAGTGTTCTGACTGACCGTCCTCATTATTTCCTACTGTTGTTTGTTGTTTAGTGTTACGACTGGCTATTTATATACTCCTGCACTTCTCAGCAGGAGAAACACGCATTTGTTTCATTTCATACTCTCCGACACCTACAGATTGTGACAGCCAACTTTTGTTGTTTACTATATTAACTGTTTATTATTATGATTTTTTCTCATAGTGACAGATAGTGACAACTGCCTGCCTTTGCTCATTATTTACTTTTTATTGTTTAGTGTTGGCAACACTACAGTCTCTCACTTTTTTTCAAGGTTGCCTCTGGTTGTGCTGACAAGTTGATGTTGAAGATTTGGTACGAAGTAGCTGTCCAACTGCACTAAGGTGAGGGGCCTTTGTTGTTAGTAGCATCTAATCAGTAACCTAGGCTTTGGTGATTAGCGGGGTTAACGGGTTTAAGGGGTAGTTAAGGCCGACAAGTAGCTGTAACCTAAGTAAGTGTAACTAACGAGTAATTAATTTGCGTGCCACCGACAGGACTGGTGCCCGACTGTACTGTTTGACATCTGCTTGCCAGCATCGGCCGGACTGCCTTGGCGGGGTGATTGAAGGCTGTGTGTCAGTGTTGGATAATATGAATTAGAAAAGAACGCCTCTCACCCTAATTCAGATTCTCTTGACACGAGCGCACAGTCTCCTCTCGCTTTGTCAGGTTGGCCGGGTGTTTGTTGTCAAGTGGCTGTCCCGCACTACTCTCAGGGGCTTTTCTTGTTAGTGGCATGTAGTAGCCTAACGTGACTAGCAGCTAGTTAGGGCCACTAAACCAGGTATAGGTTAATTAGGTAGGCGTAATTAACGAGTAATTAGCCCACGTGTTGCCGACAGGACTGGTGCCCGACTGTACTGTTTGACATCTGCTTGCCAGCATCGGCCGGACTGCCTTGGCGGGGTGATTGAAGGCTGTGTGTCAGTGTTGGATAATATGAATTAGAAACCAACGCCTCTCACCCTAATTCAGATTCTCTTGACACGAGCGCACAGTCTCCTCTCGCTTTGTCAGGTTGGCCGGGTGTTTGTTGTCAAGTGGCTGTCCCGCACTACTCTCAGGGGCTTTTCTTGCTAGCAGCACGGCAGTAAGTTAGCGTAACCTTTAAAATGTAACTAGCAGCTAGTTAGGGCCACTAAACCAGGTATAGGTTAATTAGGTAGGTAGGGTAGGCGTAACTAACGAGTAATTAACCGACATGTGTTACTGACAGGAATGGCGTCCGACTGTACTGTTTGACATCTGCTTGCCAGCATGAGCCAGGTTGACTTGGCGGGGTGATTGAAAGCTGTGTGTCAGTGTCGGATAATATGAATTAGAAAAGAACGCCTCTCACCCTAATTCAGATTCTCTTGACACGAGCGCACAGTCTCCTCTCGCTTTGTCAGGTTGGTCGGGCGTTTGTTGTCAAGCGGCTGTCCCGCATTACTGCGAGTGGCTTTTCTTGTCAGTGATACGTAGTAACTTAACGTAATTAACAGCTACTTGCGGCCGCCAATTTAGGTTAGGTAGGGTAGGTAGGCTAAGTAGGTTAAGTAGGTTAGGAAGGTCTCTAATTCACTAGGAATAAGCCCCGGCATTACCAACACGACAGGCCCCCCACCCACCATCGTATGCAACATCAACTCTCCTCCACCTGCAGCAGCACGGAGCCTGGCCACTGGAAGTTTTCCTCACCTTCGCTAGCCTTTGCTGACCTAAGTGACAAAGGGCTTTCCTTTCACCGTACCTCGCCGCCGTATATACCCCAAGGACACTTACTTGTCAGTATCATAGATCATGAATTAGATAGAATAGGTGCTACTAACGTCAAAAGCCTCTCACTGCAATTCACACCTCTCCATGCGTAACTTGGTGGTCTCCTCTCACCTCTCCACCCTGGTTCTCCACATTTATCTCACTTTGTTTTCTGTTTCGGTCCAATTTTTCAGGCCCTCACTTTTTTACATTCTCAGGTTGGCTCTGCTGCATGCTGGTGGCCACTAGCTGATGTTCATCATTATGGTGAGAGGCTTTTCTTATTAGTAGCACGTAGCACTGAACTCTAATTATTATTTAGTGTTCGTCTCAGAGAATATGAGTTGAGGTGAGAGGCTATTTTTGGTTTGGTGGCAAAACACTGCTTATTTTTTCAATTCATATTGTCTGACACTGGCACATTGACAACCGACTGACTGTGACTTTAGGATATTATTTGCCTTTTCTTATTCTTTATTGTTTCGTGTTAGTCTCAGAGAATATGCATTGAGGTGAGAGGCTAGTTTTGGTTTGGTGGCAAAAACAACTGCTTATTTTTTCAATTCATATTGTCTGACACTAGCATATTGACAACCGACTGACGTTATTTATTATTTACCTTTTTATTGTTTAGTGTTCTGACTGACCGTCCTCATTATTTCCTACTGTTGTTTGTTGTTTAGTGTTACGACTGGCTATTTATATACTCCTGCACTTCTCAGCAGGAGAAACACGCATTTGTTTCATTTCATACTCTCCGACACCTACAGATTGTGACAGCCAACTTTTGTTGTTTACTATATTAACTTTTTATTATTATGATTTTTTCTCATAGTAACAGATAGTGACAACTGCCTGCCTTTGCTCATTATTTACTTTTTATTGTTTAGTGTTGGCAACACTACAGTCTCTCACTTTTTTTCAAGGTTGCCTCTGGTTGTGCTGACAAGTTGATGTTGAAGATTTGGTGGCAAGTAGCTGTCCAACTGCACTAAGGTGAGGGGCCTTTGTTGTTAGTAGCATCTAATCAGTAACCTAGGCTTTGGTGATTAGCGGGGTTAACGGGTTTAAGGGGTAGTTAAGGCCGACAAGTAGCTGTAACCTAAGTAAGTGTAACTAACGAGTAATTAATTTGCGTGCCACCGACAGGACTGGTGCCCGACTGTACTGTTTGACATCTGCTTGCCAGCATCGGCCGGACTGCCTTGGCGGGGTGATTGAAGGCTGTGTGTCAGTGTTGGATAATATGAATTAGAAAAGAACGCCTCTCACCCTAATTCAGATTTTCTTGACACGAGCGCACAGTCTCCTCTCGCTTTGTCAGGTTGGCCGGGTGTTTGTTGTCAAGTGGCTGTCCCGCACTACTCTCAGGGGCTTTTCTTGTTAGTGGCATGTAGTAGCCTAACGTGACTAGCAGCTAGTTAGGGCCACTAAACCAGGTATAGGTTAATTAGGTAGGCATAATTAACGAGTAATTAGCCCACGTGTTGCCGACAGGACTGGTGCCCGACTGTACTGTTTGACATCTGCTTGCCAGCATCGGCCGGACTGCCTTGGCGGGGTGATTGAAGGCTGTGTGTCAGTGTTGGATAATATGAATTAGAAACCAACGCCTCTCACCCTAATTCAGATTCTCTTGACACGAGCGCACAGTCTCCTCTCGCTCTGTCAGGTTGGCCGGGTGTTTGTTGTCAAGTGGCTGTCCCGCACTACTCTCAGGGGCTTTTCTTGCTAGCAGCACGGCAGTAAGTTAGCGTAACCTTTAAAATGTAACTAGCAGCTAGTTAGGGCCACTAAACCAGGTATAGGTTAATTAGGTAGGTAGGGTAGGCGTAACTAACGAGTAATTAACCGACATGTGTTACTGACAGGAATGGCGTCCGACTGTACTGTTTGACATCTGCTTGCCAGCATGAGCCAGGTTGACTTGGCGGGGTGATTGAAAGCTGTGTGTCAGTGTCGGATAATATGAATTAGAAAAGAACGCCTCTCACCCTAATTCAGATTCTCTTGACACGAGCGCACAGTCTCCTCTCGCTTTGTCAGGTTGGTCGGGCGTTTGTTGTCAAGTGGCTGTCCCGCATTACTGCGAGTGGCTTTTCTTGTCAGTGATACGTAGTAACTTAACGTAATTAACAGCTACTTGCGGCCGCCAATTTAGGTTAGGTAGGGTAGGTAGGCTAAGTAGGTTAAGTAGGTTAGGAAGGTCTCTAATTCACTAGGAATAAGCCCCGGCATTACCAACACGACAGGCCCCCCACCCACCATCGTATGCAACATCAACTCTCCTCCACCTGCAGCAGCACGGAGCCTGGCCACTGGAAGTTTTCCTCACCTTCGCTAGCCTTTGCTGACCTAAGTGACAAAGGGCTTTCCTTTCACCGTACCTCGCCGCCGTATATACCCCAAGGACACTTACTTGTCAGTATCATAGATCATGAATTAGATAGAATAGGTGCTACTAACGTCAAAAGCCTCTCACTGCAATTCACACCTCTCCATGCGTAACTTGGTGGTCTCCTCTCACCTCTCCACCCTGGTTCTCCACATTTATCTCACTTTGTTTTCTGTTTCGGTCCAATTTTTCAGGCCCTCACTTTTTTACATTCTCAGGTTGGCTCTGCTGCATGCTGGTGGCCACTAGCTGATGTTCATCATTATGGTGAGAGGCTTTTCTTATTAGTAGCACGTAGCACTGAACTCTAATTATTATTTAGTGTTCGTCTCAGAGAATATGAGTTGAGGTGAGAGGCTATTTTTGGTTTGGTGGCAAAACACTGCTTATTTTTTCAATTCATATTGTCTGACACTGGCACATTGACAACCGACTGACTGTGACTTTAGGATATTATTTGCCTTTTCTTATTCTTTATTGTTTCGTGTTAGTCTCAGAGAATATGCATTGAGGTGAGAGGCTAGTTTTGGTTTGGTGGCAAAAACAACTGCTTATTTTTTCAATTCATATTGTCTGACACTAGCATATTGACAACCGACTGACGTTATTTATTATTTACCTTTTTATTGTTTAGTGTTCTGACTGACCGTCCTCATTATTTCCTACTGTTGTTTGTTGTTTAGTGTTACGACTGGCTATTTATATACTCCTGCACTTCTCAGCAGGAGAAACACGCATTTGTTTCATTTCATACTCTCCGACACCTACAGATTGTGACAGCCAACTTTTGTTGTTTACTATATTAACTTTTTATTATTATGATTTTTTCTCATAGTAACAGATAGTGACAACTGCCTGCCTTTGCTCATTATTTACTTTTTATTGTTTAGTGTTGGCAACACTACAGTCTCTCACTTTTTTTCAAGGTTGCCTCTGGTTGTGCTGACAAGTTGATGTTGAAGATTTGGTGGCAAGTAGCTGTCCAACTGCACTAAGGTGAGGGGCCTTTGTTGTTAGTAGCATCTAATCAGTAACCTAGGCTTTGGTGATTAGCGGGGTTAACGGGTTTAAGGGGTAGTTAAGGCCGACAAGTAGCTGTAACCTAAGTAAGTGTAACTAACGAGTAATTAATTTGCGTGCCACCGACAGGACTGGTGCCCGACTGTACTGTTTGACATCTGCTTGCCAGCATCGGCCGGACTGCCTTGGCGGGGTGATTGAAGGCTGTGTGTCAGTGTTGGATAATATGAATTAGAAAAGAACGCCTCTCACCCTAATTCAGATTTTCTTGACACGAGCGCACAGTCTCCTCTCGCTTTGTCAGGTTGGCCGGGTGTTTGTTGTCAAGTGGCTGTCCCGCACTACTCTCAGGGGCTTTTCTTGTTAGTGGCATGTAGTAGCCTAACGTGACTAGCAGCTAGTTAGGGCCACTAAACCAGGTATAGGTTAATTAGGTAGGCATAATTAACGAGTAATTAGCCCACGTGTTGCCGACAGGACTGGTGCCCGACTGTACTGTTTGACATCTGCTTGCCAGCATCGGCCGGACTGCCTTGGCGGGGTGATTGAAGGCTGTGTGTCAGTGTTGGATAATATGAATTAGAAACCAACGCCTCTCACCCTAATTCAGATTCTCTTGACACGAGCGCACAGTCTCCTCTCGCTCTGTCAGGTTGGCCGGGTGTTTGTTGTCAAGTGGCTGTCCCGCACTACTCTCAGGGGCTTTTCTTGCTAGCAGCACGGCAGTAAGTTAGCGTAACCTTTAAAATGTAACTAGCAGCTAGTTAGGGCCACTAAACCAGGTATAGGTTAATTAGGTAGGTAGGGTAGGCGTAACTAACGAGTAATTAACCGACATGTGTTACTGACAGGAATGGCGTCCGACTGTACTGTTTGACATCTGCTTGCCAGCATGAGCCAGGTTGACTTGGCGGGGTGATTGAAAGCTGTGTGTCAGTGTCGGATAATATGAATTAGAAAAGAACGCCTCTCACCCTAATTCAGATTCTCTTGACACGAGCGCACAGTCTCCTCTCGCTTTGTCAGGTTGGTCGGGCGTTTGTTGTCAAGTGGCTGTCCCGCATTACTGCGAGTGGCTTTTCTTGTCAGTGATACGTAGTAACTTAACGTAATTAACAGCTACTTGCGGCCGCCAATTTAGGTTAGGTAGGGTAGGTAGGCTAAGTAGGTTAAGTAGGTTAGGAAGGTCTCTAATTCACTAGGAATAAGCCCCGGCATTACCAACACGACAGGCCCCCCACCCACCATCGTATGCAACATCAACTCTCCTCCACCTGCAGCAGCACGGAGCCTGGCCACTGGAAGTTTTCCTCACCTTCGCTAGCCTTTGCTGACCTAAGTGACAAAGGGCTTTCCTTTCACCGTACCTCGCCGCCGTATATACCCCAAGGACACTTACTTGTCAGTATCATAGATCATGAATTAGATAGAATAGGTGCTACTAACGTCAAAAGCCTCTCACTGCAATTCACACCTCTCCATGCGTAACTTGGTGGTCTCCTCTCACCTCTCCACCCTGGTTCTCCACATTTATCTCACTTTGTTTTCTGTTTCGGTCCAATTTTTCAGGCCCTCACTTTTTTTACATTCTCAGGTTGGCTCTGCTGCATGCTGGTGGCCACTAGCTGATGTTCATCATTATGGTGAGAGGCTTTTCTTATTAGTAGCACGTAGCACTGAACTCTAATTATTATTTAGTGTTCGTCTCAGAGAATATGAGTTGAGGTGAGAGGCTATTTTTGGTTTGGTGGCAAAACACTGCTTATTTTTTCAATTCATATTGTCTGACACTGGCACATTGACAACCGACTGACTGTGACTTTAGGATATTATTTGCCTTTTCTTATTCTTTATTGTTTCGTGTTAGTCTCAGAGAATATGCATTGAGGTGAGAGGCTAGTTTTGGTTTGGTGGCAAAAACAACTGCTTATTTTTTCAATTCATATTGTCTGACACTAGCATATTGACAACCGACTGACGTTATTTATTATTTACCTTTTTATTGTTTAGTGTTCTGACTGACCGTCCTCATTATTTCCTACTGTTGTTTGTTGTTTAGTGTTACGACTGGCTATTTATATACTCCTGCACTTCTCAGCAGGAGAAACACGCATTTGTTTCATTTCATACTCTCCGACACCTACAGATTGTGACAGCCAACTTTTGTTGTTTACTATATTAACTTTTTATTATTATGATTTTTTCTCATAGTGACAGATAGTGACAACTGCCTGCCTTTGCTCATTA
The DNA here is from genome assembly GCA_964019165.1 of Mastigias papua. Classification (NCBI taxonomy): domain Eukaryota; kingdom Metazoa; phylum Cnidaria; class Scyphozoa; order Rhizostomeae; family Mastigiidae; genus Mastigias; species Mastigias papua. The sequence continues at coordinate 10,704,598 of OZ025285.1, forward strand.
TTTACTTTTTATTGTTTAGTGTTGGCAACACTACAGTCTCTCACTTTTTTTCAAGGTTGCCTCTGGTTGTGCTGACAAGTTGATGTTGAAGATTTGGTACGAAGTAGCCTTACATTCTCGGGTTGGCTCTGCTGCATGCTGGTGGCCACTAGCTGATGTTCATCATTACGGTGAGAGGCTTTTCTTATTAGTAGCACGTAGCACTGAACTCTAATTATTATTTAGTGTTCGTCTCAGAGAATATGAGTTGAGGTGAGAGGCTATTTTTGGTTTGGTGGCAAAACACTGCTTATTTTTTCAATTCATATCGTCTGACACTGGCACATTGACAACCGACTGACTGTGACTTTAGGATATTATTTGCCTTTTCTTATTCTTTATTGTTTCGTGTTAGTCTCAGAGAATATGCATTGAGGTGAGAGGCTAGTTTTGGTTTGGTGGCAAAAACAACTGCTTATTTTTTCAATTCATATTGTCTGACACTAGCATATTGACAACCGACTGACGTTATTTATTATTTACCTTTTTATTGTTTAGTGTTCTGACTGACCGTCCTCATTATTTCCTACTGTTGTTTGTTGTTTAGTGTTACGACTGGCTATTTATATACTCCTGCACTTCTCAGCAGGAGAAACACGCATTTGTTTCATTTCATACTCTCCGACACCTACAGATTGTGACAGCCAACTTTTGTTGTTTACTATATTAACTTTTTATTATTATGATTTTTTCTCATAGTGACAGATAGTGACAACTGCCTGCCTTTGCTCATTATTTACTTTTTATTGTTTAGTGTTGGCAACACTACAGTCTCTCACTTTTTTTCAAGGTTGCCTCTGGTTGTGCTGACAAGTTGATGTTGAAGATTTGGTACGAAGTAGCCTTACATTCTCGGGTTGGCTCTGCTGCATGCTGGTGGCCACTAGCTGATGTTCATCATTACGGTGAGAGGCTTTTCTTATTAGTAGCACGTAGCACTGAACTCTAATTATTATTTAGTGTTCGTCTCAGAGAATATGAGTTGAGGTGAGAGGCTATTTTTGGTTTGGTGGCAAAACACTGCTTATTTTTTCAATTCATATTGTCTGACACTGGCACATTGACAACCGACTGACTGTGACTTTAGGATATTATTTGCCTTTTCTTATTCTTTATTGTTTCGTGTTAGTCTCAGAGAATATGCATTGAGGTGAGAGGCTAGTTTTGGTTTGGTGGCAAAAACAACTGCTTATTTTTTCAATTCATATTGTCTGACACTAGCATATTGACAACCGACTGACGTTATTTATTATTTACCTTTTTATTGTTTAGTGTTCTGACTGACCGTCCTCATTATTTCCTACTGTTGTTTGTTGTTTAGTGTTACGACTGGCTATTTATATACTCCTGCACTTCTCAGCAGGAGAAACACGCATTTGTTTCATTTCATACTCTCCGACACCTACAGATTGTGACAGCCAACTTTTGTTGTTTACTATATTAACTTTTTATTATTATGATTTTTTCTCATAGTGACAGATAGTGACAACTGCCTGCCTTTGCTCATTATTTACTTTTTATTGTTTAGTGTTGGCAACACTACAGTCTCTCACTTTTTTTCAAGGTTGCCTCTGGTTGTGCTGACAAGTTGATGTTGAAGATTTGGTACGAAGTAGCCTTACATTCTCGGGTTGGCTCTGCTGCATGCTGGTGGCCACTAGCTGATGTTCATCATTACGGTGAGAGGCTTTTCTTATTAGTAGCACGTAGCACTGAACTCTAATTATTATTTAGTGTTCGTCTCAGAGAATATGAGTTGAGGTGAGAGGCTATTTTTGGTTTGGTGGCAAAACACTGCTTATTTTTTCAATTCATATTGTCTGACACTGGCACATTGACAACCGACTGACTGTGACTTTAGGATATTATTTGCCTTTTCTTATTCTTTATTGTTTCGTGTTAGTCTCAGAGAATATGCATTGAGGTGAGAGGCTAGTTTTGGTTTGGTGGCAAAAACAACTGCTTATTTTTTCAATTCATATTGTCTGACACTAGCATATTGACAACCGACTGACGTTATTTATTATTTACCTTTTTATTGTTTAGTGTTCTGACTGACCGTCCTCATTATTTCCTACTGTTGTTTGTTGTTTAGTGTTACGACTGGCTATTTATATACTCCTGCACTTCTCAGCAGGAGAAACACGCATTTGTTTCATTTCATACTCTCCGACACCTACAGATTGTGACAGCCAACTTTTGTTGTTTACTATATTAACTTTTTATTATTATGATTTTTTCTCATAGTGACAGATAGTGACAACTGCCTGCCTTTGCTCATTATTTACTTTTTATTGTTTAGTGTTGGCAACACTACAGTCTCTCACTTTTTTTCAAGGTTGCCTCTGGTTGTGCTGACAAGTTGATGTTGAAGATTTGGTGGCAAGTAGCTGTCCAACTGCACTAAGGTGAGGGGCCTTTGTTGTTAGTAGCATCTAATCAGTAACCTAGGCTTTGGTGATTAGCGGGGTTAACGGGTTTAAGGGGTAGTTAAGGCCGACAAGTAGCTGTAACCTAAGTAAGTGTAACTAACGAGTAATTAATTTGCGTGCCACCGACAGGACTGGTGCCCGACTGTACTGTTTGACATCTGCTTGCCAGCATCGGCCGGACTGCCTTGGCGGGGTGATTGAAGGCTGTGTGTCAGTGTTGGATAATATGAATTAGAAAAGAACGCCTCTCACCCTAATTCAGATTTTCTTGACACGAGCGCACAGTCTCCTCTCGCTTTGTCAGGTTGGCCGGGTGTTTGTTGTCAAGTGGCTGTCCCGCACTACTCTCAGGGGCTTTTCTTGTTAGTGGCATGTAGTAGCCTAACGTGACTAGCAGCTAGTTAGGGCCACTAAACCAGGTATAGGTTAATTAGGTAGGCATAATTAACGAGTAATTAGCCCACGTGTTGCCGACAGGACTGGTGCCCGACTGTACTGTTTGACATCTGCTTGCCAGCATCGGCCGGACTGCCTTGGCGGGGTGATTGAAGGCTGTGTGTCAGTGTTGGATAATATGAATTAGAAACCAACGCCTCTCACCCTAATTCAGATTCTCTTGACACGAGCGCACAGTCTCCTCTCGCTTTGTCAGGTTGGCCGGGTGTTTGTTGTCAAGTGGCTGTCCCGCACTACTCTCAGGGGCTTTTCTTGCTAGCAGCACGGCAGTAAGTTAGCGTAACCTTTAAAATGTAACTAGCAGCTAGTTAGGGCCACTAAACCAGGTATAGGTTAATTAGGTAGGTAGGGTAGGCGTAACTAACGAGTAATTAACCGACATGTGTTACTGACAGGAATGGCGTCCGACTGTACTGTTTGACATCTGCTTGCCAGCATGAGCCAGGTTGACTTGGCGGGGTGATTGAAAGCTGTGTGTCAGTGTCGGATAATATGAATTAGAAAAGAACGCCTCTCACCCTAATTCAGATTCTCTTGACACGAGCGCACAGTCTCCTCTCGCTTTGTCAGGTTGGTCGGGCGTTTGTTGTCAAGTGGCTGTCCCGCATTACTGCGAGTGGCTTTTCTTGTCAGTGATACGTAGTAACTTAACGTAATTAACAGCTACTTGCGGCCGCCAATTTAGGTTAGGTAGGGTAGGTAGGCTAAGTAGGTTAAGTAGGTTAGGAAGGTCTCTAATTCACTAGGAATAAGCCCCGGCATTACCAACACGACAGGCCCCCCACCCACCATCGTATGCAACATCAACTCTCCTCCACCTGCAGCAGCACGGAGCCTGGCCACTGGAAGTTTTCCTCACCTTCGCTAGCCTTTGCTGACCTAAGTGACAAAGGGCTTTCCTTTCACCGTACCTCGCCGCCGTATATACCCCAAGGACACTTACTTGTCAGTATCATAGATCATGAATTAGATAGAATAGGTGCTACTAACGTCAAAAGCCTCTCACTGCAATTCACACCTCTCCATGCGTAACTTGGTGGTCTCCTCTCACCTCTCCACCCTGGTTCTCCACATTTATCTCACTTTGTTTTCTGTTTCGGTCCAATTTTTCAGGCCCTCACTTTTTTTACATTCTCAGGTTGGCTCTGCTGCATGCTGGTGGCCACTAGCTGATGTTCATCATTATGGTGAGAGGCTTTTCTTATTAGTAGCACGTAGCACTGAACTCTAATTATTATTTAGTGTTCGTCTCAGAGAATATGAGTTGAGGTGAGAGGCTATTTTTGGTTTGGTGGCAAAACACTGCTTATTTTTTCAATTCATATTGTCTGACACTGGCACATTGACAACCGACTGACTGTGACTTTAGGATATTATTTGCCTTTTCTTATTCTTTATTGTTTCGTGTTAGTCTCAGAGAATATGCATTGAGGTGAGAGGCTAGTTTTGGTTTGGTGGCAAAAACAACTGCTTATTTTTTCAATTCATATTGTCTGACACTAGCATATTGACAACCGACTGACGTTATTTATTATTTACCTTTTTATTGTTTAGTGTTCTGACTGACCGTCCTCATTATTTCCTACTGTTGTTTGTTGTTTAGTGTTACGACTGGCTATTTATATACTCCTGCACTTCTCAGCAGGAGAAACACGCATTTGTTTCATTTCATACTCTCCGACACCTACAGATTGTGACAGCCAACTTTTGTTGTTTACTATATTAACTTTTTATTATTATGATTTTTTCTCATAGTGACAGATAGTGACAACTGCCTGCCTTTGCTCATTATTTACTTTTTATTGTTTAGTGTTGGCAACACTACAGTCTCTCACTTTTTTTCAAGGTTGCCTCTGGTTGTGCTGACAAGTTGATGTTGAAGATTTGGTGGCAAGTAGCTGTCCAACTGCACTAAGGTGAGGGGCCTTTGTTGTTAGTAGCATCTAATCAGTAACCTAGGCTTTGGTGATTAGCGGGGTTAACGGGTTTAAGGGGTAGTTAAGGCCGACAAGTAGCTGTAACCTAAGTAAGTGTAACTAACGAGTAATTAATTTGCGTGCCACCGACAGGACTGGTGCCCGACTGTACTGTTTGACATCTGCTTGCCAGCATCGGCCGGACTGCCTTGGCGGGGTGATTGAAGGCTGTGTGTCAGTGTTGGATAATATGAATTAGAAAAGAACGCCTCTCACCCTAATTCAGATTCTCTTGACACGAGCGCACAGTCTCCTCTCGCTTTGTCAGGTTGGCCGGGTGTTTGTTGTCAAGTGGCTGTCCCGCACTACTCTCAGGGGCTTTTCTTGTTAGTGGCATGTAGTAGCCTAACGTGACTAGCAGCTAGTTAGGGCCACTAAACCAGGTATAGGTTAATTAGGTAGGCGTAATTAACGAGTAATTAGCCCACGTGTTGCCGACAGGACTGGTGCCCGACTGTACTGTTTGACATCTGCTTGCCAGCATCGGCCGGACTGCCTTGGCGGGGTGATTGAAGGCTGTGTGTCAGTGTTGGATAATATGAATTAGAAACCAACGCCTCTCACCCTAATTCAGATTCTCTTGACACGAGCGCACAGTCTCCTCTCGCTTTGTCAGGTTGGCCGGGTGTTTGTTGTCAAGTGGCTGTCCCGCACTACTCTCAGGGGCTTTTCTTGCTAGCAGCACGGCAGTAAGTTAGCGTAACCTTTAAAATGTAACTAGCAGCTAGTTAGGGCCACTAAACCAGGTATAGGTTAATTAGGTAGGTAGGGTAGGCGTAACTAACGAGTAATTAACCGACATGTGTTACTGACAGGAATGGCGTCCGACTGTACTGTTTGACATCTGCTTGCCAGCATGAGCCAGGTTGACTTGGCGGGGTGATTGAAAGCTGTGTGTCAGTGTCGGATAATATGAATTAGAAAAGAACGCCTCTCACCCTAATTCAGATTCTCTTGACACGAGCGCACAGTCTCCTCTCGCTTTGTCAGGTTGGTCGGGCGTTTGTTGTCAAGTGGCTGTCCCGCATTACTGCGAGTGGCTTTTCTTGTCAGTGATACGTAGTAACTTAACGTAATTAACAGCTACTTGCGGCCGCCAATTTAGGTTAGGTAGGGTAGGTAGGCTAAGTAGGTTAAGTAGGTTAGGAAGGTCTCTAATTCACTAGGAATAAGCCCCGGCATTACCAACACGACAGGCCCCCCACCCACCATCGTATGCAACATCAACTCTCCTCCACCTGCAGCAGCACGGAGCCTGGCCACTGGAAGTTTTCCTCACCTTCGCTAGCCTTTGCTGACCTAAGTGACAAAGGGCTTTCCTTTCACCGTACCTCGCCGCCGTATATACCCCAAGGACACTTACTTGTCAGTATCATAGATCATGAATTAGATAGAATAGGTGCTACTAACGTCAAAAGCCTCTCACTGCAATTCACACCTCTCCATGCGTAACTTGGTGGTCTCCTCTCACCTCTCCACCCTGGTTCTCCACATTTATCTCACTTTGTTTTCTGTTTCGGTCCAATTTTTCAGGCCCTCACTTTTTTTACATTCTCAGGTTGGCTCTGCTGCATGCTGGTGGCCACTAGCTGATGTTCATCATTATGGTGAGAGGCTTTTCTTATTAGTAGCACGTAGCACTGAACTCTAATTATTATGTCACATTATTATTAGTAAGTCACAGTCTCCTCTCGCTTTGTCAGGTTGGTCGGGCGTTTTTTGTCAAGTGGCTTTCCCTCATTACTTGGAGTGGCTTTTCGTGTCAGTGATAGGTAGTAACTTAATGTAATTAACAGCTACTTGCTGAAGCCGATTATGTCACTTCATTTTCTGTCACTCCCTTATTATATTCCCATGTGTGTGAATGAGAGCTGTGTTTGATTTTCTGAGAATGTGAGTTCTCGGATGTTCATGAAAGCGAGTATAGGATGATTTTGTGGTTATGGTTGCAAGTTGCATGTTTACATTTTTTATTTGTATTTGGGTTGGTTTTGGTTATCTGTTGTGCTGATTTGCTCTTGAAGTTCTTGGATTTGATTTAATTGGATCTTTTCAGTGAACCTCAGTAGACTTTCTTGCATTTTTATTGTCTCACCCATCCCAGGTTTGTTTAGGGCCGATTGATTTCTGTCGTAAGCAGTTCTGTTGGTGCTAGCTTGTTTGCTCCAAGGGTAATTTTATATTGGATGGTCTTCTTCTGTATATTTGGCCCTATTGTCAGCATGATTTCATTGCTGGGATTTGCTGTCACCCATGTAAATTGTTGTAATTTGCTAGAAACTGGTAACATAATCTTCTATGGGCAGTATATTAGTCTATTTGCAGTTAGATCTGTATTGTACTCACTGAATTGTGATCAATGTGCTTCCTTCCTTAACAGTGTGCATGAGTCTGGTCATAGATCACTTTGTTCTGGTGTGGTGAAAGAGTTTGTCAATAGCAAGTTAAAGATGGATACCTTTGCATCGGATGGTAGGATGTTACATTGGCTACACAAACCTTGCCTGGGTCCTTAACACCATTCTGCACATGATTATGTCATTTAATGGCATTAATTAATACTAATGGTTCATCCAGATTGTTATATCCGTTGAATAAACTCATTAATTGCACCAAAGGCCTCGCCAGGGCAGGTGAATATATTTTTTTAATGACATACATTATTGAGTAATTTAGTTTCTCACAGACAATCAGATGTTAACAGGTCTGGGTAAGTAAGGTTGGGACCAATCAGCTGAAACCTATCAAAGGGCCCACTTTTTCATATCTTATGGCTTACTTAAGCCCGACCTCCACTTGGCAATACGTCCTTTCGACCAAGAGTGATTTCGCACCTGTGCGTACGTCAGGTGGAATTTGGAGGCTGTAGCTGCGCATACGCTCTGCTTCTAGACCAGGGCGCCAAACGTGATAAGCAACATGGTAGTAGGACACAGAGGTTGTGACTGCTTGTTTTGCTACTTAGAAGAAAGGATGACTGCAAAGAACTGGAGAATTATTTCCTGTTGAACATCCATGGAAGAGAAGATTTTGGACGAGACAAAATTTTCTGCATGACAGCAGCAAAGTTTCAGGAACTACTGAATAAAGTTGTTCCGCACATGCAGTGTGATTGAATTGATAAGGCACCCACATGTTGAGCCTGCACTTGTTTTGTTCACATTTTTAACCCTGGTAATTAGCGAATGCTAGCCCAGTCAGTGAAATGACTGTGGAGTTGACTATGAAATAAGTTTCCATTCTCTTACCATATTGAATGATTGCCTGTGTACGACAGGCGGCGCTCAGACAGTTGGCTTTGGTTCTACTCTCAAAGCGTACAAGTTATGAGCGTGACGGCCAGGGATGTTGCATCATACCGAGTTAATGAGCATGTGCAGATGAGGCCGTACCGTACGCGCGGTCAAGTGGAGGTCAGCCTTTAGGTAATGTCATTCCTACAATCCTTGCTGTTCCTAGGAGTGCTATCTTTTGTATCACTTGTAACTGTTCAGTAATTCCAATCTTTTCCATATAGCTATCAAATCTTTGCGATATGCATCCTAGTGCACCAATCACAACAGGGATACCGTGACCCTCTTCTTGTTCCACACCCTTCCAATTTCTTCCGTTAACTCTTCATACACCTCAATCTTCTCTTTTTCTTTGTCTCCTGCCCTACTATCACCGGGAATTGCAATATCAATTATCTTTACTTCCATTTTTACCTTTATGTCTTGTTAGGTCTTAGCTACTGATTAGGTCTACCGATTATGTCGTATTTGGAAGGAATTGTCGAAATTAAAATATATCTACAAAGACAAATATATATAGACAAATATATCTACTTCTACTGAATTTCATCATCAAGCTGCGTTTTCCAACAACGAAATCATTTTTACCTTATAAACTAGAATAATGTCTGGCTTTCTTGCTTGAATAATCCTATCACACTGTTTGACATATAGTAAAAATCTGTACATAAGAAGCTAACATTTTGAAATGAGCCCGTTTGTGTTCTTATATGATGCAGGCCTTGTCATGAGGAAAATACCGCGCGTGCGGTAATTAGCACATGCAAACGAATTTGCGTGTGCGATCGCACTTGTAAGAAAATTTCTACTTACGGACAAAGGGAATCAAGAAACAATGCAAAAGAGGAAAAACATACAATAGAAGTAAGATTTATCGAAAAAACATATTTTATAGAAAAAGAAACTAGTTTAGGTTTTAAACGTAAAGCACTTCTTCATCATCCGGCTAGTCGAAGAGATCAAAATCATCATCATAACTATCACTTGAATCATCATAAGAATCGTCCTCAAAATCTTCGCCATCGGCATCAATTGCAAAAATGCCCGTGCTGCCCATAGAATCATCATCAGCATCCTGTTAACCTGTCATTGCTAGTTTGATTGACAATAAAACAATTTTGCGAAGTGGTTCTAATTAAAACGCTAAACATTGCACTTGAAAGTCGGAAATAAGTGATGATATTTGTGGTCAGCACGTTATCATGTAACTTAGGGGGGAAAGATAAAAGCCAAAAACTTTGAAAATGGAAAAATTGGAATTAGGGTTTCAATGAGCTTTCAATAAATCTGTTCGCGCATGCGACCCATCGCACGCGCAATTTGATTTGCGTGGGCGCGTGTGTGGGCGCGTGTGTGGGCGCGTGTGTGGGCGCGTGTGTGGGCGCGTGTGTGGGCGCGTGCGATCGCACGCGCTAAATGACAAGGCCTGATGATGAGGCTCTTCTTGTCACTAGGGTGTAGGTTCTTTTAACACAAGGTCCTAAACAAATGCCATTAAAGGATAATTTGGCACTGAAATGTTATAGCCTCATAGAGTTTGTGACCAATGAATTTTAGCTAAATTTATTTATTCTTGGCCTAGCCAATTTCGCACCAATCTTGTCCCTGCAGGCCTTTCCTATCACAGTTATGTCTGTACAGGCTTTGCAGCACCATTGAATTTGGCTGAATGGCAAAAAGACTGGATTTAGTTCTCAGTAGATAGAGAATGAAACCAACGGTATTAATTTCTCTCCATAATTATATATAATAATATGTATAATAATATGTACAATCCCTCCTTGCCATGATACAGACTAGCCCCCAGCCGGATACCAACCCGGTGTTTCACTGTCTCGGGGAGAGCTAACAGGTTCAGCGCCTTGCTCAAGGGTGGCCTGGAGGCAAATGTGGCAAAGGATAACCTCATTATCTAATTATTATTATTATTGTAAGATTCTTTAAAGTTGGCTTTTATTTTTGTTTTACAACAACAGGTCTAAAAACATTGAACTGATAAAGACCAACTTCTAATCTAAATAACTACATGAATAAGTAAATAAATGAATAAAGGAGACTACACCGATACGAAAAGCTTTTCATATTTATAGTAAATGTAACAAATACCGAAAATACCCTAATTCATATATCTTACGACGGCAGTTCTCTCCATTCCAACTTTCCACATTCAGCTTGAAGGAAGGAATACAGTGCTGTATGTATTATAAGCTATACCATGTTAATAATGAATGCATGAAATATATAATTTCCAATTTGTGTCACAGTTGCGACATTTAGTATCAAATTCAGAGTAATTACCTTCACATGTCAGTGTTAAGCCAACATTTTTCATTAGTGGTACTATAAACATCTCTTTTCACGCTTCTACAAAGCAAAGAAACCATTTTGAAGAGTTACGTCAATTGTGTGTGATATTAGAGGTAGGGGAGAACATCTAAGCATTCTTTGACAATCAATGTTGGTAGGGGATCCATGATACACAGTTTGGGAATATGATGTCATTGATGAAAAGCTCCCTCACTTGTTCTCTCAAAATGTGAGAAGTCCTTTATGGGCTTACAGTATAACTTTACAAGTAATCTGCAGCTGTTACATCCATTTCAATGCTATTTAGCTCTTCTTTGATTAATTTAATCCTCGGGACAAAACATTTGCTAAATTCACTAAGGCCAAGATGCACGGTTAGATATTCGGCTGATGAGATACTCCTAGGTTCCTAATAAACGTCCCGGGACGCTTATTAATTTTTCGATTTTTTCGATTAATTTTCAAGTATTTGACAGATGAGGTTGTCCTCTTTTCTTCAACTTTTACAAATTGTTTGTCTTTGTGTGCTCCGATCAGAGATATTTTTTATGCTTACAGTATATATATAGATTTTCATGCTGTATTTGGCTTATATTTCTTATTCTTGGGTATTTGAAAAGATATCCTCTATGGAATCGTGTTTTCTAGAGCTTTTGACATTTTCTCGAAATTCCGACCCCCCCCCCCGTTTAATAAGACCCCCCGTTTACTAAATTTTTCGAAAATTTTCCGACCCCCCTACTATTATGACCCCCCCCGTTTATTAGGAACCTAAGAGTACTCTGCTTTAGGTTATACTTCGCAGTCGCTCTATCTATAAATGGGAGTGGTCGCATAGTGGTAAGAGCACCCGCCTCACAACCGGGAGATAATGGACTCATGCCTTGGTCGAATCTCACCAGAAACTTTAAAAATGGCACCCACTGCCTTCCCGTCTGGCACTCGACATGTAAAAACGGATTAGGAAAGTTAAATACGAGTACCTAATGTAGCCTTTAGTGCATTAGCAGACGTATGCCAAAGGGCTACAGAAACGGAGATACCAATGATAATAAACAATGATAGAAATATCAATGGTAATAAAGTTTGTTTCTTACCATATCTCTTCACTACAATAATATGGGCTAATTTATAACAACTATTTACAATGCTTAACGAAAAAGAACTATATCCTATACTATATTGTAAAAACAAATAATCATTGCCCACAGATTTTTACACTTGCATTTCTCTCCGCTCCAATAGTCTATATCCTTTATGAATGTAGCTGCTGCAGAGGCGCTCTTAATTAAATCAGGGATATCAGGCCGCCGTGGAACTTAAACAGAGTCAATGCCGTTAATGAGGCTTTTCACATTAGGAATTTCTAGTGCATCTTCTGTTCTTCGGTCATTAATACAATCGTATGAATGCGGACGTCATCAGCAATACCGTCCGAATCCAAATGATTTTATTACTTCACAACAACATCCAATTTGTTCTAAAAACGTGAATTTCAACCGGAAACTCAGTGGCATTAACTCCATGCAGAATATTGCCTTTCCAGGTGTTTTCAGGTTAGCATGTTCTCTCTCTATGTGCCCTGGTATTTGCCAGTCATGGGCGACTTTTTTCCGCGGGTTTCTTTCCTTTTCGTATGTTCAAAAGTTCTTGCTCATTCAGAACCCTTTTTGCCCTGCTAATACGTGTTCTTTCATCCATGCGCTGCGCTCAAACGTAAGATATAAAGAAACTTTTAGGACTACAAGAAACGAGGTAAAGAAATTTTATAAACTTCTGCCATCTTTCATAGTTTCGAAGATTCCTTCCTTTTTCCTCCACGGATTTAGCAACTTTCCATGACAATTTATTTTATGTACTACGATTTATGGCAACTCCGAACGACAATTTTCTACATTTTTTCGTCTTCACTGCAACTTTTTCATTAAGATCCTTCTACAAAACTTTTAGAACCAAAATGCGACCAAAAATACGACACTTCTACTACACTACCAGGCTAGTTATAAAACACATAATGATTATAAAAAACATAATGATTATAAAAAACATAATGATTATAAAACACATAATGATTATAAAACACATAATGATTATAAAACACATAATGATTATAAAAAACATAATGATTATAAAACACATAATGATTATAAAACACATAATGATTATAAAAAACATAATGATTATAAAACACATAATGATTATAAAACACATAATGATTATAAAACACATAATGATTATAAAAAACATAATGATTATAAAAAACATAATGATTATAAAACACATAATGATTATAAAACACATAATGATTATAAAACACATAATGATTATAAAACACATAATGATTATAAAACACATAATGATTATAAAACACATAATGATTATAAAAAACATAATGATTATAAAACACATAATGATTATAAAACACATAATGATTATAAAACACATAATGATTATAAAAAACATAATGATTATAAAACACATAATGATTATAAAACACATAATGATTATAAAACACATAATGATTATAAAAAACATAATGATTATAAAAAACATAATGATTATAAAACACATAATGATTATAAAACACATAATGATTATAAAAAACATAATGATTATAAAACACATAATGATTATAAAACACATAATGATTATAAAACACATAATGATTATAAAAAACATAATGATTATAAAACACATAATGATTATAAAACACATAATGATTATAAAACACATAATGATTATAAAACACATAATGATTATAAAAAACATAATGATTATAAAACACATAATGATTATAAAACACATAATGATTATAAAAAACATAATGATTATAAAACACATAATGATTATAAAACACATAATGATTATAAAACACATAATGATTATAAAAAACATAATGATTATAAAAAACATAATGATTATAAAACACATAATGATTATAAAACACATAATGATTATAAAAAACATAATGATTATAAAACACATAATGATTATAAAACACATAATGATTATAAAACACATAATGATTATAAAAAACATAATGATTATAAAACACATAATGATTATAAAACACATAATGATTATAAAACACATAATGATTATAAAAAACATACTGATTATAAAAAACATAATGATTATAAAACACATAATGATTATAAAACACATAATGATTATAAAAAACATAATGATTATAAAACACATAATGATTATAAAACACATAATGATTATAAAACACATAATGATTATAAAAAACATAATGATTATAAAACACATAATGATTATAAAACACATAATGATTATAAAACACATAATGATTATAACAAACATAATGATTATAAAACACATAATGATTATAAAACACATAATGATTATAAAACACATAATGATTATAAAAAACATAATGATTATAAAACACATAATGATTATAAAACACATAATGATTATAAAAAACATAATGATTATAAAACACATAATGATTATAAAACACATAATGATTATACAAAACATAATGATTATAAAACACATAATGATTATAAAACACATAATGATTATAAAACACATAATGATTATAAAACACATAATGATTATAAAACACATAATGATTATAAAACACATAATGATTATAAAAAACATAATGATTATAAAAAACATAATGATTATAAAACACATAATGATTATAAAAAACATAATGATTATAAAAAACATAATGATTATAAAACACATAATGATTATAAAAAACATAATGATTATAAAACACATAATGATTATAAAACACATAATGATTATAAAACACATAATGATTATAAAACACATAATGATTATAAAACACATAATGATTATAAAACACATAATGATTATAAAACACATAATGATTATAAAAAACATAATGATTATAAAAAACATAATGATTATAAAACACATAATGATTATAAAACACATAATGATTATAAAACACATAATGATTATAAAACACATAATGATTATAAAACACATAATGATTATAAAACACATAATGATTATAAAACACATAATGATTATAAAAAACATAATGATTATAAAAAACATAATGATTATAAAACACATAATGATTATAAAACACATAATGATTATAAAAAACATAATGATTATAAAACACATAATGATTATAAAACACATAATGATTATAAAACACATAATGATTATAAAAAACATAATGATTATAAAACACATAATGATTATAAAACACATAATGATTATAAAACACATAATGATTATAAAAAACATAATGATTATAAAACACATAATGATTATAAAACACATAATGATTATAAAACACATAATGATTATAAAAAACATAATGATTATAAAACACATAATGATTATAAAACACATAATGATTATAAAAAACATAATGATTATAAAACACATAATGATTATAAAACACATAATGATTATACAAAACATAATGATTATAAAACACATAATGATTATAAAACACATAATGATTATAAAACACATAATGATTATAAAAAACATAATGATTATAAAACACATAATGATTATAAAACACATAATGATTATAAAAAACATAATGATTATAAAACACATAATGATTATAAAACACATAATGATTATAAAAAACATAATGATTATAAAAAACATAATGATTATAAAACACATAATGATTATAAAAAACATAATGATTATAAAACACATAATGATTATAAAACACATAATGATTATAAAACACATAATGATTATAAAACACATAATGATTATAAAACACATAATGATTATAAAACACATAATGATTATAAAACACATAATGATTATAAAAAACATAATGATTATAAAAAACATAATGATTATAAAACACATAATGATTATAAAACACATAATGATTATAAAACACATAATGATTATAAAACACATAATGATTATAAAACACATAATGATTATAAAACACATAATGATTATAAAACACATAATGATTATAAAGAACTATTGGCAATCATTCGAGCTCTCGCATACTAATAATAATATAATAATTATAATAATAAATGATAATAACAAATAATAATAATCTATATTTATACAGGATAAAACTTGGTCAGCTCCCTCAGAAGCTGCTATCAATCAAGGTCCTGTTAAAATTAAAAGTTAAAGAAATTAAAATATATCATTTTACAAGATCAAGTTTAAAAAAAGTTAGAGTTAAGTAATCAAGTTAAAATTCAATGTCAAGTTGATCGCATTGTCTCTTGAAATTCATTATAGACTGTTCTTGTTTCAACGCATCAGGTAGTTTGTTGTATAATTTTGATCCCTGAAACAGGGATGACTTTCGACCAGCTTCTGTGCGAACTTCTGGAAGCAAAAGGTTTTTGTTATTCCCACGAGTTTCCTTATGATGCAGAATTTTCTTGAAATAGTCTTTGAACAGCTGAGGTGCCAGTCCATTTTGGCATTTAAACACCTCAACTAGGCATCTCTTAATTCTCGCATGATTCACAGTTGGTAATGTCACTCTTTGGCTCTTTCCATTGATTATACTGCCATTCTTTAGTAGCAGTGGAGTCACAGAGGTAGTTAAAAAAGGTCTTCAACAAGGATGCGTGGAATCTTATTCGCGTTTGTTTGAAATTAAAAGCACAGCGTCAAGAGCACCAGACATCGGAAGCTGACATTGTACTACCATCGACATTCGCACTCGCTGCGCGCACGTTGGTTTCCCCCAACTCCACTGCATGCTTTCTTTATTTGGAATATAGTCTATTCCCGTGAACAGTTTTTTCTGTTCTTTTTCAGAATAAACTCGTTTCTTCAAAATCTGTTTGTACGCTTAGTCTGGACTTGACTGTGTGATGCCCTTTATGGACTATATTGATCAATATGAAATTGATACAAAATATAGTTGGTAAATGTATTTATAAAAATATGACTCAAAATCACTTAGAGTTAAAGAATAAGCTGAAAATTGCTTAAAGCTTGAAGCTCGTGAAGATTTAATTATGCGTTACTTTAAGCTTTTATGTAAAATAAGATGTACTTTCAGACTGAAGTTTGCACCGTAAATATCATATTTTATAAAGTAATATGTAATGTACACGCTTTTTTTTATAAGGGACCACTTTATAAGGGACCTGCATGTAGAAGGCCGAAATATTTAAAGAACTTATACTACTAAAGGAAAAATCCCTAAGGAACTTTTCATTTAAAAATTCCGAGTGCTGTACTCAGATGCAAGTGAAGATTACATTACATTGGACGATATCAATGGACTAGACATGATACTTCTTGATAGAAATTATGCTTCTGCATATATAGAACTTATTTCCTGTCGCATCTGTGCTTTTGAGGTTGAGTTCTAGCCATAATTAAAGGTAAAATTCAGAATTTCAATGCTTTTCTAGTGTCCGTGCCATTTTGTGGCACTCTGTGTGCAGTGAACATTAAGGAACTATTAAGGAACTTTTAGTACTAGAATTTGATAAAAAGAGGTCCGAAAATAAGGAACTTTTAGAACTAGGCCTTTAGCTAGGTTCCTTACAAAAAAAGGGTGTATTGTGTAAACGAGCATTCGATGGTAGGTCTTGGTTCTTCATCTCAGTAAAATAAAATAATGAAATAAATAAACAAAATAAAATGTTTACAATTTTGTATATGGGTAAAATGTTGTATACAGTTCTGAAAAAGGTAAGGGGTAGGGGGCCATTCAAAAAGTATGTGACTGTAGGGGCATGTGCCGATTTTGTGACAAACTGTTATAAAAATATAGGGGGTGGGGGTGTCAAACTACTTTTGTTCCGTAACACCAATAAATTAGGGCAATGTTTTAAAATTTTCACTTTTTGATGAATTCTTTCTAAAAAATACTCCAATAAAAGAGTTTGACCTTACAGAGCTTGAGTCTTGTATTATCCCTAATCATTCTTAAATATAAGCAAGTTTGAGGTTTAATTTAAAGTTTGTTGTGAACTAGTTGAGGCAGATCGTGAAGCCAAATAATGTCGTGTCTTTATATAAAACAGTAACATATCTATATACATAATTTGTACAGCAAAAACATAATACCTTTCATCTTAACTACACGTGAACACTGACTTCTAATTTCCTATACACCTTCTTTTACGGATGCCTGTCCCTAATTCGGCGCCTTAACTAATTATGTTGATTGGCAAGTGTTCTTGATTGACTACCTTAGGATTAGATATCGACTACACTCTAAATTAACTAAATCAACATCTCAACACACTCCCGCGGGTTGGTTCATCTCGGTGAACAAACAAACAACAAAACAACTAGATTACATAAAATATGAATATATCACTAAGTATTGCAAAATATCTCAATTACATATTGTCCATGCATACACCTGAATATACATTCATCTTTCCTTCTCTTCTAGTGATTTCTCCGATTGCAGCCGCATTTCTGCGCGGTCGGGGCGTGCTGAATTCCCTATTGGGAGCTGCTGCGTTTCTTGCGGTGGCGCTGGCTGTGCTGTCTGCGCTTGCGTATGTTTGGTCTTGCGAATGCTCTGGCGCAACTACCTGACTACGCTGATTAACTTCACTACAAATTTCGAGCGGCACTAAATGCTTTAAAGATCGTTGTAACACTTTCTTACCCTTGTCTGAACTTACTTCTACCCTGGCAGCTCTTGTTGATCCATCACTCCCGTTCAATAATCCAATAACTTTTCCAATGTTCCAGAATGCTCTTTTAACCTGCTCATTTCGGATAATTACAATGTCATTAACATTAATGTTTGGATTTTGTGAAGGGTTGCTTTTACCTTTCGGTCTATACGCTTCTAACAAACCTAACAAATACTCGTTTTTCCAAACCGATGTAAAATTGTTAAGCAATCGACGATTGTACTTGGCACGTTTAGATAAACTTTCGTAAGTGTTACAAATCTCGAAATAAGCATCATTGGGTAACCGATTTAAATTTCTTCCATTTACTAAATGCGATGGGGTTAGAGGATACGATACCCCTTCATTATCATCATAAACATACGTCAGTGGACGTGCATTAACAACACCTTCGATTTCTACAAGAACGGTGTGTAATTCACTATAATTCAACATCGCACGACCAATCGTTTTTATCAAACAACGTTTAACACTACGTATTAACCTTTCCCAAAATCCCCCTTGAAATGGTGCCAACTCTACAATAAACTTCCACTGGACACCTTTTATCGCAAAATACTCTTTTAAACGAGGAGTACGAAGTAAACTCTTAACCTCCTTTGAGGCTGCTTTAAACGTTTTTGCGTTATCGCTAATTATGGTTGCTGGTAAACCTCTACGTGCGCAAAATCGGCGAAATGCTCGAATAAAAGATTCAACTGTTAGGTCTTCAACTAATTCGAGATGCACGGCTCTTGTCGAAGCACATGTAAACAAACACACATAACATTTAATTTCGCCCTTGTTCTGAACGTGTGATTCACCTTTAACGATAAGAGGTCCCGCAAAATCTATGCCGACATGTGTGAAAGGCGGGTCTTCATCAACTCTAAAGTGAGGTAAATTGGGACAAAATACGGTTTTATATGGCAAGCCTTCTATTTTCTTACATACAATACACTTACGCGCTATACTTTTCACCTTTTCCCTTCCCCGCAAAACCCAATATTTCTGTCTGAGCAGATTTAACGTTTCCCGTATACCGTTATGAAAGACTTTCTCGTGGCAATCTTTAATTAACAGCTCACAATATCTACTTTTAGATGGTAGAAATATTGGTCTCTTACCGGCATCTGGCATTATTGCTTTCTTGATACGTGATCTACAACGTATTACACCTATTTCGTCTATATATAAGTTGAACTGGTTAACATATGAAGGTGTCTTAACCTTATTCCTTACCGATGGACTTAACAACATATACTTAATTTCTGCTTCGAAGTTCTCCATTTGTATGAACTTGACTATTGCATTTTCAGCCGAATTTATTTCTGATACACTTAAGACCTCATCGTTATTTACCGTCTCCTGCTTTATTGCTGATTTCGCATTATTAATAAATCTATATACCCATGCAATAGTTCTTAGGAGTTTGCCCTTATCACTAAATCGTTCTAATTCTATAACTTTACTCCAATTACTCTTCGATTCGGTCGCCTTTGCAAATATTGCATGTGTTATGTTTGGCTCTACTTTAATTTTCTCCTTCATGGCTACGTTGGTTTCTAGCTCGTTATTGCAAGGAGTTTTTGGCCAATCTACCGGGTCTTCTTTAAGAAATTCGGGACCCTCCCACCACAAGGGATTGTCATGAAAATGACAATAAATACCACGTGAAGGAAGATCTGCGGGGTTCTGCGTTCCAGGACAGTGCAACCATTGTTCTCTTTCGGACGTGGAAAGAATTTGAGAAACCCTGTGTCGAACGTATTGATTCCAATGTTTGATATTTCGGATCCAACATAAAACTGCACTTGAATCTACCTAATAATATGTATCAATTACGTTACCCTTAAGTTCTTCATTAAGGATCTTACGAATGGTGTTTACTAAATCTGATAACAAACATGCACCTAATAATTCCAGCCTTGGTATGCTTTGTTTACGTATCGGAGCAACCTTGGATTTTGAAGACACAAACCTTACGTTAATTTCCCCAGATTCATACTGAATTTTGGCATAAACAACTGCTGCATAGGCTCGTTCACTGGCATCAGAAAAACCGTGCAATTCAATCTTTTGAATTGTCTTATTACAACCTGATATGATGCCTCTAGAAATACTCGCTTCGTTACACAATTGAAGATCGTTAATCAATGCATCGTATGTTTTTCGATACTTACCTTCAAGCTCTTCATCCCAACCTATTTTATCAACACATAATTGTTGAAACAATATCTTAAGATTAATGGTAAACACAGTTAAGCAACCAAGGGGATCAAAAATCTTTGCTGCTAACTTAAGTAATGAACGCTTTGTTGCTGGAATGGTTTTTGCAAATTCTCCTATACCTGTTACATCAAATGTCAACTGGTCTGAATAGCTGTCCCAACTGACCCCTAGCACCTTAGAACTTCCCTTAGATTGAGGTGTGCCTATGGCATATTGCGTATAGGTCTGATCATCTTCATCGACTTTCCCCTTAGATATCACATTTTTTATTTCATTTTTGCCTTCCATACTGTTTATTTCTTTGAGCAGTGTCTTGTCGTTGCTATTCCATTTGCGCAAATTAAAGCCTCCCTGCTTCATAAGGTCTTTACAACTCTTATAAATTTCTAGAGCCTTACTGGGGTTATCTGTACCACATGAAAGATCGTCCGCATATAAACGGCTAAGTATTTCTACAACTTCGGGATGTGTCTCTGAATACTTTTCTACATGGTGTCTGATGGTTTCCGCTAATAGTGTGGGACTACAAGTTAGGCCAAATAGCAAACGTTTGTACCGATATTGCACGATGTTAGGATTATCACTACGCGCGTCATCAAACCATAAAAAACGTAAATTATCTCTATCAGACTCGTGAATACCTACTTGTAAAAAAGCTTTCTCGATATCCGCAGTTAAAACTACGGGATGCGCTCGGAAACGAAGTAAAATTTCGAACAATAATGGCATGTGATTATCTCCTATTTCTAACCTATCATTCAAAGACAACGATGACTTATTCGATTTCGCTGATCCGTCGAATACAATACGCAATTTCGTCGTTTCTCTATCGCTACGAATCACCCCCAAAATGACATAAAAAATGAGCCCCTTCACGTTCCTCTTCCTCGGGGGGTACCCTTTCAATAACACCCGAGTCTAACTGTTCCTTAAAGACATCATCATACTGCTTTAAAAGATCCGGTTTGAGCTTAAGTTTACTATACAACGATGTTAATCTGCTACGACACATGTCTAAATCAGAATCTAAAGGTGCACAAATATTTTCCTTCCAAGGAAGGCTTACCTCGTATCTGCCTTCTTTCTCTTGGATGACGAATGGCTTTTTCCTTGCATGCTCATCACTCTCGATTGTTGATAGGCCTGAGGCTTCGTGTTTCCACAACTGATTTAATGAATCCACGATCTCCTGTACTTCGTTGGTAGCATTTTCTTTCTGAGGCAGAACATCTACTACAAAACTTGTAACCACATTAGAACAGGCATTCTCTGCTTCACAAGATGAAATAGGCCCTGATAATAACCAGCCAAATTTACTAGATGTCGCTACAGGCCCTAAACTACCTTTAATAACTTCTCCACTAACTACATCATAATAATGATCTGCTCCTATAAGGATACCTATTTCCTTATCACTGCTGCTAAAGGTATCTGCGAGCTCTAGGCCTTGCAAGTGTATATAACTACTCATATCAACGCGGGCCGCAATCGGAGAGCAGAGGGTGGGGAAACTAAGTGCGTTAATTGTACATACATGATCCGCTGCTCTTAAATTAACTTGGACTCTATCACAACACTGCTTAGTGTATTTATTAGAGCCGAAGGTATTTAAATTAATAGACTCACTGCCCTTTGTTTTCAAACGGAGTCGATTCTTGAGCTTTTCGGTGATGTAACTTTTCTGACTGCCGCTGTCAAACAATACAGTTGTTTCGATTCCCCTCTCCTCTTGGCCTTCTCCATAAACGAATACCCTTGCCGTTTGTAACAGTACATTTGTTTTCTCTCTTGATGTAGCTGTTGTAACCGTTCTTCCATCCGTTGACTGATCGCTTTCCTCTCGATGTTTTGCACTGATTTTTGTGATTGAGATATTGGCCTTGGTTTCATTTGCGTTACTGCTACTGCTCTTTCTGGCACTTGTGCACAATGCGGTGTTGTGTTTGCCATTGCAAAAATAACATTTACGTGTTTGACGGCATTCTTTAGCGTTGTGGCCGGTACGGAAACAATTGTAACATCTTTTGGCTGCAGTTATTATTGCCTTTCTTTCACATGGGTCTGTAATTTCTCGGCATTCGTTAGAGTAGTGATGTTTCTTGCAAAAATAACATTCAATTTCTTTCTTGGGATTTTCTGACCTTGAGACAAAAGTTTTCGTTGTTCCGATTGGCGCGGTTCTCAATGGTCTCCCGTTTCCTTTAGTTTCGATTGCTGAAATTCCTTTGCCGATTTCTCGGGCCTCTATCTCCTGGCGAATTATAGTCATAATTTCGTCGATTGACCATATATCCTGGGAGGTTTTACGGGCTACTTGCAGCGCAATTTCACTTGGCATTCGGGACATTATGACGGGGATCAACAGGCTTCCATACTTCTCCGAAGAAATCCCCAAACTTTCTAAGCCTCTCACATTTACCATAATCTTGTCATAAATGGCTCTCAAATCGCTTATGTTATCATTCTGGTAAGTTTGTAGCTTCAATAGGGCTTGCATGTGTGCACTTATAATATGCTGTGGCTTTCCATAACGGGCCTTTAAAATATCTAGCGCTTTCTTGTAATTCTCCTCAACAATTTGAAAACCTTCCAAAGCCTTATATGCTGGGCCTTCAAGGGAATTAATCAGGTAGTTTAACTTATGGACGTCTGATAATGATTCATTTGCTTCGATACTGCATTTAAAGCTTTGTATAAAATGTTGATATTTGGTAACATCGCCATTAAACTTCGGCAAGTTGATTTTCGGTAGCCTCACCCCACTAAAAACTCTACTGCTCGTTGTTTCGGTGATTCCGGTTGTTTCCAAACGTTCAAAAGGTGGTGTACTGTGCTCAGTATTCGGTTCTGCTTCTACTCGTTTCGGTGTTGATGTTTTCGGTGTTTCGACCTGATTCGAAGGTACCCTGTTCTCGGATCCGTTGCATTTGAATTGCTCTATTCTGTCAATCCATTCGCTGATAAGTGTAGTTAATTCCGTTGATTCCTCAATCTCTTTGTCAATTTCGTTTTCGTTGCATCGCTCTAAAATTTTATCGTTGAGAGTATTGAGTAGTGTCTGCTTTTCATTGAGTGTACTTCTGATTGAATTTAGTCTCGATACTAAATTTGCCTCTCGGTTATCGTTATTCTCCTTTATTAAGACACATGCTTCTCGTCCAAGCTTTGTTACGACCGCTCGATGGCCACCTCTTATTTTTCGTAGGCGTTCTATTCCTTGTGTTGTCTCTTGATTTTCTTCTGTAGCCATCCTTACACAGATTTTATTTGACCTCACAGCCCCACGTTGGGCGCCATATGTTGTGAACTAGTTGAGGCAGATCGTGAAGCCAAATAATGTCGTGTCTTTATATAAAACAGTAACATATCTATATACATAATTTGTACAGCAAAAACATAATACCTTTCATCTTAACTACACGTGAACACTGACTTCTAATTTCCTATACACCTTCTTTTACGGATGCCTGTCCCTAATTCGGCGCCTTAACTAATTATGTTGATTGGCAAGTGTTCTTGATTGACTACCTTAGGATTAGATATCGACTACACTCTAAATTAACTAAATCAACATCTCAACAAAGTTCTTATAGAAATGTATTCTTTCACAAATTATGAGGTCGTGTTGTAGAGGGGGTTTATACCAGAATGATACGCAACAAAAGAGCGGTATCAGTTCGAGTGGGACAAGCCGTTACATAGGGGGCTGCCGGGGGGTCAAAATGACAATTTTTTCCGGTACGTACTTCTTGAATGACCCCTAATACTTCTTTGGCTCTTCTAAATGGGTGACTCTGCAAAGCTGAGCAGAAGATGGAAAGATTCTCAGAATTTCACATCTGCGTTGGAGGCCTGCTGAAGCAATCACTAGCTTCATATTAAAAAATTCCCTTGCAATGTGTAGTTACGTACTGTTCTTGTCTTTGTTGCCATGATGAAGTAGCGCATCAACAAACATTTGACCTGGTTCATTTGCTATTCAGACATTTGTTGTATTCATTTGCATTGCACCTGCTTTCCCTAAATACTACCGTAAGAACAATCTCACAGCCTCAAGATAAAAACGTTTTAAGAATACTGGGCGCAGTTGAAACTTAGGGATTCTTACAAAAATTTTATACCTCCATTTAATAGTGCATTATCGCCTATAGGGAGTTGTCATTACATCTAACAGGTACCAGGGCTGAAGCAAACTCGTGAGTGTATGAATTTTCTAAAGCTTGGTTGTGGGGGCTCAAAATTTTCTTTGAAATATTTTTGGGGGTATGAAACGAAAGAAGACTTTTGAGAATTCTACCATGAACTGTTATATGATAGCAGTTTTTCGTTATAATTTCTCTCAATTGGATCTTCATGGGCGAGTTACCAAGTGGTTAGAGCGCTTACCTGCTGAGCAAAACATCGATGCTTCGAGCCGAACCCTCGGGTCATAGTTGCGATGCTCGCTCACTGTTCACTCAGCAGCAAATGGGTACCTGGTGGCAACACTGAGGAAGTTAAAGGCGGAGAGGAAAGGAACAGGCCACCCTACCTCACTATGCCAGCGGTTTAGGATAAATGTCCCTCTAACGGGCACTCCCCCAACGTACGGAATTGTACATGGGACTCATATTTATCTTTATTGCATGTTCACGTACGATGTAAGCGCAGAATACTTTCAAACTGTACTATATATACTATATGCAATTTCAACTGCCTGGATTCTTCACATCCGTGCATGCCCAGTCCGTGGTCTAAGGAATGAATGCACGCCAAATCGCAGTACATTATATCAGGCCCGTAGCCAAGGGGGGCCTGGGGGGAAGGCCCCCCCTGGACTTGAGAAATTTACCTCTGTGCCCCCCCTACAGAAATGAATTTTATATATACATATACATATGTATATATGTGTGTGTATATATATGTATTATATATATTGGCTGTGCCCCCCTTGCGAAATCAAGCTGGCTACGGGCCTGCATTATATACGAGCCTACTCCTTACGTCGCACAGAGTCGAAGCAGACGATAAAAAATGCGATACGACCTACCAATTACCTATTTACTCCTATATTTCCCTGGATGAACTTTGAAATCTGTGTCCATTAAGAAACTTGTGTCCATTCTACAGCTAACGCTTAAATAATATACAATTCCATAGCTCTTGATGAGTGGAGAGATGATACCGTAAATCCTCGAATTAGCCCCCCTCAAATAAGCCCCTATGTTAGAACTTCAAATTGTTAATAAGCCCCCCCCTCGAATAAGCCCCCACCCCAGATAATGATGAAGACTGTGATAAAGACTAATGCTTAAATTTAGACTGTTCTTGCAATAGTATGGAGAAAAGAGCTTTGACAATGAGCTTTTTATACAACATTTGTCAAAAAATTTTATAAGTCCCCCTCGAATAAGCCCTCGCCTCGAAGAAGCCCCAACCCAAAAAGCATAAAAAATAAATAACCCCCAGGGGGCTAATTCGAGGATTTACGGTACCCCATTTAACCTACAGCTCAACGGTTCGAGGAATAAATCCATTCTCTGCAAACTCCATTACGAATGATATACAAAGTACTGAATGAAATACCTGAAAGATTTCTGCTTGTCTTTGCACACACAGAGTACCAGCATAAGGTCTAGTCTCAACAATCCCCTTTGAATCATCCTATATCCTGAAATCAATATAAAGTAAGCAGTTGATGCGTATCTGAGTCGTGAAGCATGCGAAGCAAGTGACGGGAGTTTACTGCACGAATTGCGCAGTTAACGCGCCAAATAGGCTGCAGGTAATGCGAGAGTTGAATTGAACCAAACATACACCCTGATTGCTAACTGGAGGTGCAAACCAATGTTGCACAACTATAAATTAGGCAGCAAACTGACATGATATTTGTTAAAACGCCACTATTGCAATTGTCTACCATTGTAGTATTGTACTTCTTCTACTTTCTCAATAAGCGATACCATCCCATTTGCTTGATTTAATGGCACCCCTGCTTTCCTCTTATGAAGTCTGGAGCAGGTCTGGAGGGCAACACTGAACGGAAATGCTAATTCAATGAACAGGCTTAACTACGTAAATGTGAGATCACTTGCGCATAGTTGACAAACAGAAGTCGGAACTGGGCAGATTGAAGTGACACCACTATATTTGAAGTGTTAAAATCTCGATAATCCTCAGGCGATGTGTACCGAAAGAAGAATGGTAGTGAATGAATGACAAGTAGCTCCGGGGGGCGTTTTCACCAACTTTTGATATTGTCGCGTTTCAATGTCATCACGTTCTTGGCCTACACCAATCCAACCTATCGCTAGCGATAATGATGGACAGAAGTAAGCAGACAGAGGTAAACACTTTTGTATTACTTTGCATTGCTTGTAGTGTATTACAGCTAGAGTTGTTCTGTGTATTTGTGGATGTTTTCGATTGATGCATCAAAAGGCATTTTTGCTACGCTTTAGCGTCCTCCTTGACTATGGAATATATCAGGAGAGACACACGTCTTCGTGCCCTCTTAGAAATGCGCAGAAGCTCTGAATATCATAGGCGACGGAGCTGGAGGTAGGGACTGGGGACCTGTAGCCCCTCTATTTTCTAGCAGATGTGTTTTCGTACCTGTTTAGGAACCTTCTATACCCTTGCGTTGTTAGTCTGCCCACTAGAGCCCCCCATCAAAACTATTACTCCTCCGCCTCTGAATATGTATGCAAAACTAGTAGAGTTCGAAGGAAAATCTAGCAAAGATATGAGTTTG
This sequence comes from Mastigias papua, assembly GCA_964019165.1. Lineage (NCBI taxonomy): Eukaryota > Metazoa > Cnidaria > Scyphozoa > Rhizostomeae > Mastigiidae > Mastigias > Mastigias papua. The sequence continues at coordinate 10,731,685 of OZ025285.1, forward strand.
GGCAAGCCTGAGTTATCTATACCTCAGTTTTACTCCAAAATCTCCGGTTTTCAGTGTAAAGGTCATTACGTAACGATATAACCATATCAATAAGATCAGAAATATACTCGTTCATATTGACGAGTATGTAATAGAAAAGACAAATCCGGACAAATCAAATGTAATATCATCAGTTTCAAGTTGCCTATTAAATCCACCTTGTCTGGCAGATATTTTAACCGTATTTATCTATTTGACGTTTCATCGTAGCCTATTTCGGAAGCGACACTGCTTTTCTGCAAGAACTGATTGCGAAACTACTTCTGTCGTAACATTCGTTTTTGGTTTTGTCTTGCACCACTGGTGTGCTTGCCACGAATAGCCAGAGATTTCAATCAATTTCTTTCAGGGAATAGCAAAGGTTCACAATTTGAATGGAAATGATATATTATGTTTTATTCCCACTTCTGAGGTACTACATTTGTCCAAGATCAATTGTGTAATTCGTCCAACGTCGAGAAGAAAAGCTTGAGGAAATAGGGGGGGAGGGGGGTTCTGGCAAAGAGTAATTAATTGTTACGTCATATCATTTCCGATTGTATATAGCTGTTTGTCAACCTTCAGTTGCATATTTTATTGTACCTTGTACTAAAAGGTGTGGTCAGAAAGGGTGTGGTCCTCAAAATTCCCCCCCGCCCCATTCTGTGGTAGCTGGCACAGCCTCTGGGCGCGAGCTGTCAGGAAGTGAGAGAGGAAGGTAGGATGGGGTCTGATTGCGAAGCCCCTAGGGACATTTCCCAGAACACACATTTTCGGTTTTAGGTAAACGCTCTTTTAAATATAGAGATTTGGCCATTGTGACGTTATCAAGGGTGTGATACCCTATACCCCTGATTTGTACCTTTGCGGGGACCCAATAGCCCATAATTTCCATAGTGCTTATAATATTTTTGGACGAATCTAACCCCGGGTAGGAGGCTGATCAGGACAGAATTGTATTTCTATCAAGTATTAACTGGACTGGGTGCTGACGTTATCAGGGGTGTGATACCCTACACCCTTAATTTGTACCCCTGCAGGGACCCTGGATTTTTTTAGCACCTGTGGAATATTTCAAACGAATAGAACCCCTCTGAGGTTCGAAACAAGCTAAACTTCACGCACTCATTTGCTGGTACATTTTTGGTCAATGATTCATTAAGTCTATTTTTTGTCTGCTTTATTTCATTTTGGCTTTGTCCACTGTACCTTTGTTTGATATTGACACTTGTTTTCAGGGGAAAGAGGGTTGTCTTCAGAGATACTCTTGTGCGACAGGCCAGCTTGCAATTGTTCTTAATTGCTATTGCACACAATACTTTATGGTATAGACATTTCAATTCTGATATTGACATCCAGAAACTCAATGACGTATGGAATGTAGTTATGCTATGTACTCCGCCCCCCTCAGCATCATAACACTTTACTGTTGCTATGGTACTTTTTCGGTATTTATCTATTTTCAACCAATATCTCAACCTCTTTTCTTGCCCTTTTCCTCATCCTGTTTCGAGTCCTCTTCTCGCCCCTTCTCTCATCCGTTTATCACTCTATTCTCGTCAGGCCCGTAGCCAAGGGGGACCAGGGACAAGGCCCCACTGGACTTGTGAAATTTCACTCAGCGCCCCCCTACAGAAATGAATTTTATATATAATATATATATATATATATATATATATATATATATATATATATATATATATATATATATATATATATATATATATATATATATATATATATATATATATATATATATATATATATAGACTCTCATAATAAAAACAACTGTTTAACGTTTCGCGTATAGCTTCATCAGAAAAATCTATACGCAAAAAAGATTTATATATATATATATATAGACTCTCATATCCTCCTCGCGAATTCAAGCTGGCTACGGGCCTGATTCTCGTCCTTTTTCGCGAGCCATGATAGAATCCGTTCATATGACAGGTACCGGCAAGCATTGCCTTAAAACATCTTAGCTGCAGTGTTATCCAAAGACTATACCTTGCCAATTTTTCCCTAGTGTAGAACTGCCTGATAGTCTGTAGCCATACGTAACAGGAAAGAACAGATCCTTTCGGTTCACTGTGATTCGAAGTTTCACCTTTTTTAATCCTGGCTCAAGACCTAGTAGTAAAATTTTCTTAAAATTTCTGGCCATATTTAAGTTCCAAACGTTTCTTAAAAGTGTCTTAGTTTACTGAAAAAAATTTTAGTGAAATCGAGAACAAAAATGTAGTAAGGGAGCTGTAATTTAGTTTGGCAGGTACCAGGGTGGAAGCAGATCGCTGACGGTACCAGAACTTTTTATACCCCAAACGAAATATGCAAAGAAATTTAATAACCCTACAATAATATGCAACAACTATTTCATAAACCCCAGGTATCAAATGTTATTCATCTGTGAATACACCTTTACTAACATGAAGTTTCTTCGCCTACAAAAAAGATTCAGTGCTATTTCTACACCACATTCCTAAAAGCAAGATAGAGTATGAAAGTTACACAGTACCTCCATAGACAGAGTGATTGCAGCTACACAATAGGTGAATATAAAGATCAAATTTTCCAAACAATGAGAGTGGAGTTTTATGAGCAAGCGCTTTGCTCCTCTAAAGATTTATCTTGGTTGGTAATGGAGAAAGTAAATTATGTAATCATTTATTATTTTTGTAGCACACTAAATTGTTTGTCTAAAGTTAGATATGGCATTGCTTGAAGCAAACACAATGAAGGAGGATTCTTTATCATTAGTTCCAGATTCTTCTGATTTGGAAAAACTCTATAACTTATTAGGCACTATCATAAAACAGTTCACGATAGAATTCTCAAAAATTTTCTTCAGTTTCTTTCCCCCAAAAATGTTTCAAAGACACTTTTGAACCCCCGCAATGGGAACCTCGTGGGATCCTCATGGGAGCACGACTGCGATAGTCTACAATTAGCCACCTTTTTTGTGTTGGGTTCGGAAATTTAGTAGTGACATAAACATATACGCTTTTTTATAAGAAAGTTTTTTATCCAGTACTGAGACTTTCTTAGGTTCTTCATGATCCTAAGAATCTGATCTTAGGTATTAGACGTTCCTTAAATTTTTTTTAGGAAGAGCATTCTAATTTGTGTAGCGCTAAATGTTCGATACACTGAGAGACAGGCAGTACCCATACTCAACTCTGAAGTACTTAGATTATGGAAGGAAATCTTTGCAGATATACCAAGGGAGATGATGGCCTCACATGAAAATTGAAATTGTTAATGTCTATGAACTTACCAACATTCTTAGGTCTCAAAGATCCAATACTTAATTTCCTTAACTTTTTGAGCAGCCGAGCATTGATTTCTTATAGACAACTGTCTTTGACAAAATTATGTAAGGGGTTTCCGGAACAAGATGTGCTTTCCTTATCTGTACTGGCTGATTGAAAACGGTCAACAAGCAAATTTGGATTCGTTACATCACTTTTACTTTTTACATTGTGGTATTTCTTTTAATAGTCACAAAAGACCGTCAAATACTGGTAGCAGGGTAGTTTTCATTACCTGATATGATATGATGAATGATTTTTTGTACATGATATGATGCGATACGGTACGATACGATACGATACGATACGATACGATACGATACGATACGATACGATACGATACGATACGATACGATACGATACGATACGATATGATATGATATGATATGATATGATATGATATGATATGATATGATATGAGTTACTCTATTGGCAATAGGCTTTTCTCGTGCAGCTAGTCATAAGTTAAACAAGTGATTTCGAAGCTGTGAAGGACTCATCTACAAGATATTGAATTACTGACTGGCGAAGGAACTGAGTACACCTTAAGATTCTATTTGGCTTAATACATTAAAGTTTATCGATGAGGTTCTGAGAAGCGAACTGATATTTGTTCATGTGGTATATGTTTCGGCTTGTCAATGGGATACCAACTAAGCAAAGTGAAGATTTGGAGAATCCGTACTCCTTGGGAATATTTTGATGTTTTATGGAGGACAACAAAGGGATGATATGTGTCTAATTGTCAATTTTTATGAACGAAGCGTTCCCATTAATGTCAAAGGTAAATGTAAGTCTATTTGAGAATGGCAGAATATAATTTGTTTTAACCAGTAAGAGCAGGATTAGTCCACTGATTGAATTAATTACGTACACACGGTTGTTTTTGAAGGGGAACCGCTTTATGAGGAACCAACATGTAGAAGACCATGTAGAATACTTAAGGAGCTTGTACCACTAAAGACAAACTTCCTGCAGAACGTTTCAAGGTCCAATTTGAAACGTCTAATATTGTCTTATAGTCCTTAAATGATTCATCACCCATACACATGACACAAATGTTTCAGTGATTATCAGATACAAGTGCAAGGCAGCGAAGGCGAAGTCAAGCCGACTTATTTATCCCAAAAATGAGATCTGCACGCTGCCAAACTGCTTTTCGTATAGAGGGGCCGGCTTTGGAATAAACAAGACGAGAAGCAAAGCTGTCCTATTCTCTGTCCTCTTTCATCGAATCAATGTCTAAATGATTTAACTTCAAGCTTACTTCTTTGTTGTTAATTTTTAGATATATTTGTTTTTGTTATTGCTGTTGTAATGGAAGATGGTATCTATGTTTTTTTACTTAATTTGGTCTTATTTTAAATGTCTTTTTAGTATTTTTACGGGGCAATATGTAAAACAGTGTTTTATTTAGCTGAAACGTATACCCTGTTGTATTTTGAAAATAAAATGAAATGAAATATTTTTATCACTGCAAGCAATCGAGAATTACACTGACAAATTCGTGCGTTTGCGCTGAGACTCCACAGTGCCACAGGATCGTATTGAAGGACTGTCAGTACTAAAATGTGGTCAAAAAGGGGTACAGAATTTTAAGAACTAATCTTTTAAGTTAGGTAAGCTAGGATCCTTATAAAGCAGACATGTACACTTCTACAGGTCAGGTTTACTGAAACCAATAATTTTGGAAGCTTGATTAATCAAGCAAGTTGTTCCATCCTCGGACAGAGGGTTGCATGCAATGCTCCTCCACTCATCACGATGATATGTTGCTCTTACTGCCTCTGCATATTTCAAAGCTGTCCACTGACTGGTGTAGTTATTCCGGGTTGCCATAGATCTTCCTCTCCCTCTTCTGCCATTCACTTTTCCTTCCAACAATGTACGTTGTAATGTCCTCTGCCTTACAAAGTGTCCAGAATATTTCAATTTCTTAATCTGAATAATTTAATATAAATCAGTACTGTTGCCAACTTTGCAGCACACCTGTTCATTCTTAACTTTACATGTCCATAAAATTCTCAGCATTCTCCGGTAGCTCCAGATTTTGAAAGATTTCAATCTTTTACACATAAGCCTTAGTATGGACCGTGTTTCTGTTCCATATGTTTATGTAGACAATATGTAACATTGAAGGATGCGGTTTCTTGTATCTAAAGATATAATTCTGGATGTTAGTACTTTCCTCATTCTGCAGAAAGTTCTTTTTGCTGTACTGATATGTCTTTTTATTTCTTCATCCCATTTGCCATCTTCTGTTATTACATGTCCCAAATAATTAAATTTTGCTACTTGTTCTATTTCTCTACCATCTGTGGTTTATTGGTGACTTGTGGTTTATTGGTTACCCTACTGATGACCATTAGTTTTGGTTTTTTGGCATTTATTTTCATACTATATACTTTCCCAATGTCATTTACTTTATTCACTATGGCCTGCAGATCTTCCATAGTGTCCGCAAGCAGGACTGTATCATCTGCGTATCTCAGATTTATTGATGTTAATACCACCAGTTGTTACTCTTTTGCAGTCCTCAAATCTGTCTGAAAATTTTCTCCGTATGTAAATTGAAAAGACATGGGGAGAGAACACATCCTTGCCTAACTCTTCGTTTGATCTTGACTTCATCTGACATATTCTCCTCTGAACGTATGTATGCTTTCTGCCTCCAATATAAGCTTTCAATCAATCGAACATGTTTTCCATCTATTTCAATATTTTTCAAGCAGTCTATTAATTTCTCATGATTGACTCGATCAAAAGCTTTTTCATAATCTATAAAGCATAAATAAACTTCCTTGTTCATTTCACAATAGCGTTCATTGATCATTCTCAAATTGAAACTCCCCCTCGAGTCCTTTTCCCAGTCATAAATCCACTTTGTAGGCTATTAATTTCTTGTTCAATTTTCTCTGTTTCTGAGCAAATATTACTCTTTGGAGCAGTTTGAATACATGACTCATTAGACTTAATGTCCTTTATTCTGTGCACATTGTTGCCTTTGACTTCTTTGATGTAGGATATATCACCATTGCCGTTGCGCTGAGTAGTATTTCATATTGTTTATTTCATCACAGTATTTTCTTAGATATTTTGTTTTCTATCTTATCAGTTTATTCATCCTCAGTATACCCAATATGAATCTGAAATGTTACATAGCAATTTTCCACGTTATCAATGTTACTGTTTTTATTTAAGTTGTAATTTTGTTTATAAAAGTAGCACTTGTATTTAAGTTCTTACTATTTTTTTACAATATTATTGTATGTTTAGAAGAATGGAACCCTTGAAAATCAGCATTTCTGCTGAAGGGCTCCCCTCCATGAAGAATTCGAAAATGAAATGAAATGAAAAGAGAAGGCTGACAAGTCATTGTAATGTAAACAGGATGGGCTCGATGTAAATGGCCTGATTACCAACATCATTTCATGACGGTTCAAATCTACTATCATCAAGTGAAGGAGTGTATACTGATTCTACTTGAAATTAGCATATGAGGTTATCTTTTTATATAAACCATCCCATGATGATACACTCGAAAGTAAATGTAGGCCTTTCTGTGAGACGCGCGTGATCGCGCACGAGCGGGCAGACACGCGCCCAGCTTTGTTCACGCTCTTGATTTGTCGCTCGCGCCAGCTTTGTCCATAGTATGAATGCAAGTACTAAAGAGAGCTCTCGCGGTTGAATGTTTAGCGCACGCAAACGATCCCACGCGCGCGATTGGTAGCACGCGTCTAATTTACTTAGTGAAAGGCCTGTAAAAATGCAACGTAGCACGGAGCTTTTCATAAATTATATTTAGCATGTATTATCCAATGCATGGATTTTTAATGGTGCACTCACGGAAATCTCATAAAGAGCTTCTATTCAGGTCGCATGTATTATAGATTGACTTTAAGACTTAGCTATTGTATACGGGGTAATTTATGGACGTGTTTCTTTTCAGTGCAAAAGTTCATATTGGCAGTGATTACTGAAGACGATCAAGCAGGGCTGTGAGGATCACCTGTAAACTGTACTTGGGGTTAATTTCTTGGTTCGATCTTTACGGCTTCTTCATCGGATACGTTTTTGCGGTTCCACCATTCTTCAATCAACTTGCGTACTTTTCTCATGCCGTTCTTTGGAGGATTTTCGAAGTGACAATTAGCAGTCTATAGCTGATTTTTTTAGGAGTATTATTCCGCAATATTGGCATCATGATTAACCGATACAAAAAAATGGAGAACCCAAATGAGGAGAGATCAGATAGAACGTCGAATTTGAAGGACCAGGTCTCTCGGATTTACATGAACACGATTGCTGCTAATGAACGTGAGGACAGGCTGCTGAACCGAAAATTGGACGCAATAGATTTGGAGCACCGGACGCAGTTTCTTAGAATGAAGAAAGTTATACGTGATGCGAGGTCATTCAGCAGTAAGAAATTTCAATTTCTGGAACGACATCGTTTTTGTGAAGACGACAAAATTTGTTACACAGCCCTAGGCAGTGGAAACAAGAGCGAGAGAATCGATAATGTCTCTGATCAGCACTGCTCCCAATTTCATAAAGTAGGCCACCTGGCGAGGAGTGATAGTGCCGAAGGTTTAGCTTCACTGAAGGAGCGGCCGCAGGGAACAAAGCTCGTTCAAGTTGAAGCTGATTCTCATGATGAGTTGGTTGGAAGACTGCAATACACAGAAAATGAAGTCAGTCGAATGCGAAAATCTTGGGCAAAGCAGAATACTCCACAAGCGAGGAAGCGTGCATTTCTTCCTCATTTGGAAAAGCAATCAGATACCAAGCTGTCATTTGGTAAAGGAGCTACAAACATGAATGGAAGATTTCAGCATAGAGCGTCGTGTCATCCACAGCTTTTGAGAGGTAGACAAAAGGAGGAAAGTTTTCCTGAAATAGGTGCAAGCTCGTTGCCAAAGTCTCTTGAGCGCAGGTTGACTTTAAGTGGAAATACCACATCAATGCTAAGATCGTTGAAGAGAGAATCTACGGCACTTACTAAATCTCTTTCGTCAAATTTCTAACTGGTAGAGATGTTTTGGAGCAAAGGCGGCGGCATGTATTTATGTATGTATTAGTGATATTGAAGAAATTGTAAATAAAGATAAGAGTCGATGATGATAAATATGAAATTGGTGTTTGGTAGTTAGGGATGCAAGTTCATCTCTTCTTGAAGAAGTTTGATGAAGAATTGAAACTAGAACTGTAGAATGATGTAATGAAAATAACCTTTGATTAGTTCTCTCACTGATTTTAACTACAGTTTTTGTAGGGACCCACTGTACTTTGAATCTACTTGTAGAAGGCCAGAAAGTTTAAGAAACCTGTACTACGAAAGACAAGATCCCTATGGAGCTCTTCAATTTCAAATATATTTATCACTACAGATACCCGAGAAGTACAAGACCAATGTTGCATGGATGTTGTGTTGTGCTTGTAGCAAGTGTTTCATAGAAGGATCCCCGTTGATGTTTACATTATCCATTGTACCGACTGTGTAATGAAAATCACGGAGCTATTAGGGAGCTGTTTCTACGACAGTATGGCCCAAATGGGTCCAGATATAGGGCACTTTAAGAACTCGGCTTAGAGCTAAGCGTCATCTTGTTTGTAATCATCTTGTATAAAATTATATATTATAAAACATATGGTTAAAAAATCTGCGGCCTGAAACTTTAATTACCAGTCCTAGACTAAATCTGTTATAAAAATACTTTGCGGACTAGAGCCGCGCAATTGGTAGAATTGATGTGACCTCGTTGTTTTATGAAAATGATGTAAGTATTTTGCATTACGCAGTTCTGTAGATAAAAAAATTACAGATGTTTAATAATAGATATTACCTAATGTCAGTCTCCTTCCTTTTGTTTATTTATGATTTCGTCATATGTATTCTCTGAATCATCTGCTGTATGGAAATAACGTGGGCACCGATGTTGGAGTCTGTTTCTGAAGTCAATCACGTGATTAAACCAGACCAATCATAAGAATCCTAAGTCGGATCTGACTTAATTGTTCAATTGTCTCGATTCCATGTAATGAGGAAGTTCGTGCAGCAGATTTAATAAAACTGAGAAATCGCACATCTTTACCTATTGTACTTGGTTACAGCACTGGTTACGGTACAGGCCAACAAGAATACTCAAAAATGGGGAAAATTAAGAAACGTTTTGTCGACAAAGAGGATGAAGTTTCCATCCATAGAGCTTGTAAGGTGAGTGATGATGAAGCTTGAACTTAGGCAACCAATATCAGTATTGAATAGTTAGTGACTGGACTTATTGCAGTATCAGAACTGTGTTACAAGGCCTTGCAGTTGCCTTATGATTATCGCATGCTTCTAGGTTCTATCTGATGTTCACCATAGTTTGAGGAGTATGTTTGCTAAGCAAGTGAAGAAATGTCAAACCAAGCACGCCATAGCGCATTATGTAGCTTTCCCTTTTGTTTAGTACTTGCCCGTTGTTATGACTTGATGCGAGTACCTTTGTATGGATTGCATGCAACTCTGGGCGTTTTGATGCGTGATCAAAGCCGGTCATCATCATCTACGTGTAACGTGTTGCCCATATCTGTTAGGTAGCCCATGCAGAGAGCTCCTGTCCGATCTGTAGTCCGGTCATATAAGTCACTTTTGTTTTTTCGAGTTGTGGTTGAAAGTACACATTCGCCGGAATTTTACCTAGCCTAGTCTTTATACACGCAGTGATTTCTCATAGATCAGAAAACAATTTTGTCACCCTTTTTCTTGCTTGGGGATGGCTTATCTTTTAATAGCACCAATGCTGTTCAGGGGCGGTGCCAAGGGGGGACTGAGGGACACGTCCGCCAGTTAAATTTTGTGTCAATTTGTAATTCGTCCCAATTCGAGTAGAAATGGTGTGAGTAGGTGGGAGGTGTATATCAAGGTATAGCTCATTGTTATGCCATATGATTGTTGTTTGCATATATAGCTGTGTGTCACCCTTTATTAGTACACATTATTGTATGCTGTCCTGAAGGGTGTGCTAGAAAAAGGGGTGGTCCATCAATGCCCCCCCCAGTCTGTAGTGCCTGATGCTTTTTATCTAGTACATGATACAAGCAATTAGCTGTCACAATTTATGAGCTGTTTATATTTTATGAAGACTAGAATTTAAATCATTTTGCTCCCATTTCATAGTATATAGGGTCATTTGCAATCAATATGATGAAATCAGAAGAGAGACAGACATTGATGAATGAGAGACTAGAAGAACTTAAAGTAAGCCAGCGTCATATCCCATTCTTTCTTCAGTAGTATGATAAATAAGGTTTTTCTTAAAAAGTGGGATTTTGTGTAGGAAACCACAGCTTGGGGATGAACTTTAGAGCCAGAATTCCTACAAGTAACGGAGACATTTTTTTGTCTTTAAAGATGTTTGAATTTAACAGTATATACTATTTAGACTAATGACATGATCAGTGTTAGACTTAAAACTAGTGACATATCTCATATAGTTAGACTTGAAAACAAGGAAAACAAGTGGGATGACAGATGTAATTTTGTGGTAATTGAGTCATATCATATTGCTTAAATTGTTATTGTATTTCTATGTTGATGTCTATTTTGATTGAAACTTTCCTGTGGTTAGTGAATAATATAGTAAATAATGTAGTCAGTGTTGTTGATAAATCAAATATATGTTTTGGAAAATGTTTCAGACTGTAAAGAAAGGCATTCCTGTGGTTTTGCAAGTTACAACAAGTGGAATTAAGGTGCTGGACGAAAATGAAAGAGTGAGTAATTTGTCTAGAATTGTGTTAAAATATGTGTTGTTTACTTGAAAAGTACATGACAGTTTAGTTTGTATTTAACAACTATCTTGATAGGTTCTCCCAGCTAGATACCTCATTTCTAGATATTAAAGTCCTTTTCCTGGAGACAGTTTTCTTGTTTTGACATGCATCTTTCCAGAGCGATGTTATGATTTGACATACCAATAATAGTTGTTTTTGCTCTGTCTTTTTCCAGGGAGTCAAAATGGCACATTCAATAATGAGAATTGCATTTTCAACTTGCAGCGTTGACTCAAAATTATTCTCATATGTTGCAAAAAGCTCTGTCACTTCACAGAACCCCTCAATTCTTCAAGCTCATGTGTTTAAAACAAAGAAAGGGTCACATGTGAGTAAAAGACCATCAGACATATTGTGCTTTTGTAGAGAATGACAAATGAGAATCAAAACTATAGTATTTCATTATATCCTATCCCATTCAGTCCTTTTACACAAGATAGATTCTGTAAAGTTTATAGCACTAAACACCATGGAGAGTAAATTATTGAAATTCAAATCAAAACATTTTTCAAGGGAAGTGAATTTGGGCTTATGGAAGTGCAATTAAAAAAATACAGTATACAAGATTTATTTTTTTGTTGTACTTAGTAAGAACTTTTGTAAAATCTTGGTACACTTGCTTCTTCCTAGTAACTTCATTTTACAAGGAACTTGCCTTCTCTCATCATCCTATGTTGAGTGGCTTTCCTGTAATTTCACTTATGCTCTATTCATCTCAGTTTTACCAAGAGACAAATGCATTTGCAAATTTTCAAAAGTGCATAATAAAACTATCAAAGGCTTACAAACTTGTTTTCTTAGTTCCTTGAAGCATTACAATTTCTAGTGACCATTTTGAGATAAAATTAAAATGTGCTTTGTCAGCTAGAAAATTAAAAGCCAATTTTATTCTGTTTTATTAACTAAGTGGGAAATTTATAAATATATATATATATATATACTTAAATATACTTCACTTAAATTGTAGATGTTTCGATAATTATCTTTATCAGTACTGATGAAGATATTTATCGGAGCCTTTATAATTCAAGTGAAGTATATTTAAGTATATATTTATATATATTTATATGTATATATGTATATATATGTATATATGTAAATAATTGAATAACTCTTAGACAGTATTTCATACAGGCATAATCATGCACAAATTTTTTCAATTCTCAATTTGACAAACTCTCCATGTAACAAGCAGTTTTTAATTTCCCATAAAGGTTCATTGCACCAAGAGTCTACTGTACTTGGTACTTTTTGTTGCCCATAGCTTTTCATTTTTTACCCCTAATATAAATCCTTCATATCTATGTGACTGTTGCTAGTGCAAATTTTGTATTTCAATAAATATTGATATTTCATCTGCTAGGCTCAGCAGTTGTCTCAACTTGTATCAAAAGCATTTAAAATAGCTTACGCAATGGCAACAATCAAGCGAAATAGCAGAGTGGATATGTTTGAATCAAATGCAAAGCTTATGAAGCAAACCTCCATTGAAGTCAAGAGGTCCTGGGTAAGAAGCTGTTTTATATTTTTTACAAAAGGAAAGGGCTTACTTAGGAAGTGGCTACAATTTGTTTCATAGAGATGTGTTTTCATAGAGCATTCTTTGTGCTCTTCTTGGATACTCCTTTTTGGTTTACATATTATAAATTTAAAGTGCCAGACCTGGAACAGACATTTGCAATTGTGGTTTGCTGCATATTCCTCTTTCCCAATTCTCTTAGGAAACATATTACCCTGGTTTTTTGCCTGTTTTCCATGCAGTAGATTCTGAGTGCAATAGACTGCTACCCTTATATATCTATCAAAAACTTCACAATCTTGTCAAGAATCCATGAGAAGTTTGGGGGAGTATAGGTCACTTATAGAGCAATCTTTCTGATTTTCACAGGCAAAGAAAGAGATTGCGCGTGGGCATGAGTATGCAGAGCATGCAAAACATGCTCGTAGATTGCATCCACATGCAATGCTCCCTGGCCCAGCAGATCCAATAGACCGAGAGATATTTCACATCAATGAACAAAGTAGGCCACGGAATGTTTCGAATGTAGATTTCGACAATCGACGGATACTTCAAGGAGCACAAGGTGGGAGTAGTGCTTCACAGAGACTAGTTGATGCCCAAATCAACACAGGGGCCTCAGTTAAAGACACAACTCCACAAGAACACCAAAGGGGGATGTCTCCTGTTATCGAAATACAGCCAGATCTCTCAAATGAAGTTTCAAGCACAGATTGTGTTGAGGAAAATACAGCAAAGGTACAGTCTTTTTTCATAAATGTGCTCATTTCCTGAGAAGAACACATTAGAAGTAAAATATCTTGTGTCACATTGATCAGCCAATGGCTCCACTCAGGGCAGATTGACTGATTGCTATTAAGGGGAAATGTGCAGTGGGCCCTTCAGTTTTGGAACCTTCAAGCAATCTTTAGATATAGTCTAAAATGTAGCATTTCTTTAGAAAGTAAATGTACATAAGGTACTAATTATATATTAAAGAAAGAGATGCTTTGAGAATGGGAGAAAGGGCCACTCTTCACTACTTTTTAGACCATGTAGTCAGCATATTAAATACTGATTACATGCTACACATGTTTCACAGTTGCCTGTGCTACTTTGGACATAATCAGTTGGCCCTTGCTTTTGACACAAGCACAAGAAGGTATCTGAACAGAGGCTAGGATACTGTGAACTACATTGTTTTGCATTGCTAGCTTAGGAGGAACTTTGAATAATTATATTAGGAGGACTGCCTATTCATCTTGAAAGTTTGACCAGTCATAAAATATATTGTACCATGAATGACTTTGAACAGAAATTTGGGGAAATTGTGCAATAGCTTGATAGGTATCTTTCTATTATTTGTTGTGTAGTTATGAGTGATGCTGACTGCATAAGAAGGTCTAGAAGTTGATTTCTACACTTTTTGTATGAAATTATGAGGAATCTTCACCCAGATGTCCCAGTTTGTATCAATTAGGTGTACCTTGGTCTTTGAAGAATATCTATTCACAATATTTGTCATGAAATGTTTTTAAGATCTAGATTTTATGCATGGTATGGTGTTGTGTGAATTCTAGTGTGCCACATTGCATGTAGAATTGTCCAGTTGAAATACAGTATATGGTTAGTTTTCATGACTAAATTTTTCTGGGCACCCTCTGCAAGACGTGGGCTAAGCATTTTGATATAGTATTATACATTATTTAAACCCTCCCAAAGCTCAAGAATGTCGTAGTTCTTTTGTCTTTCTCAAAATTATGTTCAAATCTCCAGATCATTTTGATTTCTGAGTTTACGTATTAGTTTAATTTTCGTATGAGTGTCTTACCTTGAGTCCCAATCTTTGAGCAGACGTATCCCGTGTCTTGTAAAATATTTCATCCGTTATTTTTACTGCTCAAGTCTCAGCTTTTCACAGTTGCTTTTCCTTCATATTTTTTCTTCACATTTACATATTTGCCAAATCTTTTGTTAGCTATAACAGCTGATGATATGGTTAGGTTTGGATTCTCATTTGCTGACGTCAGAACAATTTTCCCGCCAAACACTGCTGTCTAAATTTTAGTTGCGATTGATGTCCCAGTCAAAAGCTGATTCTCTTTAGAAAGCAGGACAGCATTCGAGATATGATCTATAAGAAAGCAGTACTGGACTGCTAAAAAATTTAAGAAAGTTCAATCAGGGATGTTTTAGACCTAGGAAAGTTGATAAGAGAATACACATTTCAATTTCAAGTTTTCTCACAAGCCCACTATCTCTCGTATTTAATTTGTATGGCTTGTATGTCCTTGATAATCTATGCATTTTGGTTTTATGTTTGTGTAGTGCCAGTTTGACGTTGCAACGCTGCAGTGTTAAACAAACTCGAAGATTCTTGCTTAGAAGTCTTAGAAAGTTTTAGTACTGAAATCATGAAAAAGCTGAGAAATTTTCAGCCTACTGGGCGAGAAGACGTTCTTATAAAAGTACGTGTAATGAATGTATTGAGGCTTAAGATGTGTTGGGTGTGTGTGTTTTTAATGCCTACTTTTGAAGCACTAATCCTCCTTTTGATATTGTTCTACACAGTATCATAGGTCTATATGTTAGTCTGATCCTTCGCCTGTAAGGCTACGACTGTCTGCTTATGTCAGAACTGCTTAAACTTTCTTAGCATTTTGATGATATGCTATTTCACTGTCCACTTCCATAGGATCCAGACCAAGACCAAAGAACTACATTAGCAGGAGGTGGTGTTATTGAGGCTACTCCACAAGCAAGTCCTCATGTTCAAGGAGAGAATCTTCCACAAACTGTTGTCGAGAATTCTCAGAATGGTCAAAGCATCGGGCCTGATGCTCAGAAAGGGTACACGCCTACACGTGAAGACATATACGAAAATGTGGATATCACCGTTAACACTCAAGACAAGTACATAGTACAGAATGCACATGCGACTGAGGAAGTGTATATTAACAAGATGACTAGTGCCGCTCCAGAACACTTGTATCAACCATTGGACCAATCGCTTGGAGCAGCTCAAATGGCTGTAGGACACTCGGCGGACCGACCAAGTAGTAGTGCTGAACTGGCAATCACGGGTGTTGAAGATGTCACTGAAAACACAGTAAAATCAGATGAAGATAGTGGAGATGATGATTTATATCTAAATGTGGGAGATCTGAAGCCAGGTGGCTATAGACTGACACCGAGTGATCAGGCAGTGCTTGAAGACTCGTATTGGTACCAACCTGGATTGCCAAGGTATTATCAAATTGAGAGTCCTCTTCAGTTTAATCATTGAGTGTAAAAAGATAGAACCGGAAAGTGTATGTCATTGAATTTTCAGTAGTTTGTGGTATTTGGAGCAGAATTTCATAACAAATCAGCCGTTTAATATCAGAAATACCAATTCTCCTTGATGATTCTTTCCCAATGTATATTTCTAATTAACCCTCGTTGTTTGCAATTTCCTTTTCTATTTTCCTCATCGGTTTATTTTATTTCGTTCAAAACTTGCTTTTCTCGACAGTCCCCTGTTTACAGCTGATAGTGGGAGACTGAGTGAATCATTAGTGCCCAGGATCGAGGATTTATCCACCCACAGTTCGGGAGTTCGAATTTCGCACAAGGGGGGATCAGATACAGACAGTTAATGCAAATGCCCGCCCTCTCTTTGGTCGGTAGATGAGTGTCCAGATACCATATGGCTAGGCCATTAAGTTGACACTGGGGTTTTGGTGTTTGATCCACGCCTGTTTGACTTGTTGCAGTTTGATGTTACATATACCACTTGGAGATTTGTAGTTCATATTTACCTATTCACTTCTTTCCAGGGATATTGCAGAGGAAATGCTTCTGATTGCAATGACGGGAACATTTTTCATCCGCGATAGTACTAGCAATCCGGGGTCTTTTGCTTTATCTGTGAGAGTTCCAACCACAGTTAAAGAATCCGGTATAGCAAATATCCTGATTGAACGTGGCCCAGATGGAAATTTTAGCATGCCGGTAAGTTTTGATTCGCAGAATGGCAACATGTGTTTACTAATTGCGTGTATACTTCCATACTGTTGATGTCTCTCGTGTGAGCTATCACATTCAGGTCTACGTATACCGATTGTGTTTCTGTCTTAGGACGGCGGATTTTGTCGAATTAATTTGATCAGATATCGAGATAGTAATAAAAACAGAGAATTTTCTCGATATTTGTCGCAGTTCTTATCTTAAGATTCATTCTCTGAAGCTATGATTTCCTTCATCGAAATTAATTGCATTTAGTTTGTAGCAATTGGCTGCTACCGATGTTACCGTACGCCACCATTGGTCAACGCCATGTTCCCAGACTTCCTTTACTTGTTTTTGTTTGAATTTTTTTGTTTTGTAGCATCACGAGCTACACGTATAAAAGATTGCTACAATGAAACTTGTGTCGATTTTGCCCTTTCTTACTCCCTTCAGTATATTTTTTGTCCTTAATTTGAATCCTAATTTTTTCCTTTTTTGTTGATCTTTTTGATTTAATCGTTTTGAGTTTTTATCATTCCTACGTAAAGCCATAAGTATTTCGAAAAGCAAGCCGAATTCGAAAGAAGCTCAAATATTTTCCTACATATAGCAAGATTATAAATTTGAAAGATATTTCCTGAATATGATATAACGGCTAAAGTAATATCTTTCTCTTACAAGGGCCTCAACAAATCCTTCCAATCTCTACCTCTACTGGTTGCTTACTATGCCTCATTCAAAGGTGACCTTCCGGTGCAACTGAGGTTAACATATGACGAGGACACATCAGTGACTGGTAGTCATATCGACTTTGTTGATGGGGCTCCTGCCAACGGCAATGGGGCTGCTGCCAATAGCAATGAGATAGTCGCCAATAACAATGTGGCTGCTCCCAACAACAGCGATGTGATATCGAGTAACCGTGAAGTGACATACGAAGTGGTATCCAACGGTGGTGTCACAGATGCTATATCCCCAGAAGAAGAAGCTATAGCCATGATTGATGCTATATTACCAAATGACCCTGACTTTGCGATATACGATAACTGTGAGCCTATTTTACATGAACTGCATTCGCAATAAAAACATATTCTTGTAGGCTATCTATGAGTTTGCCTGTATGCACAGTGGTCCCTGGAGTCTTGCAGTATTCTGCCAGAGTTTCGTGGCATTCTGTGAATTCATTTGTTCGTGTAGCAATTTGTTTGATTCTCTGGTTGAGTTTTTGAATTGCATAGATTTTATTTAAATTCTCTCTAGATTTGCAAGCAGTACTGAACAACCACGAATTTGTTCACAGATATTCAAAAATATGATTTATTTCTCAGACCTGGTCATTTCTATTCGTAGAAAACTTTTAATTTCTCCAACAATTTTCACCTGCTTTCACCGTAACTCCACGGAAATCACATATTTATTGCGTACTTAAGTTCTCTGTTGACGTGGGATGTACATGAAAGCGCCGAAAAATATCTTCTATGCGATGGTGATTTAAAATTTGCCGTTTGAAGGAAGGTAAAGCAGAATAAATGTGACGTTGGAAATTTATCCTTTGGGAAATAAGAAGCTTACTACTTGATCTAAGATCCCAGAGTGATATGAGAAGTAAATCTGAAATCATTTCGAGAACTTCAAAATTCCTATTTTGAATTTCTCTCGAGAAAGAGACGTAAAGTTGAGAATAGCAAACTGACACACATCCACACACACCTAATAAAATTATGATCTTCAGTTATATAGTTGAACTCTCGAATTGTAGCATTTTGCAGACAAACTCTGCACGGGCAGTTGATTGACTTAGAAATCGCCTTAGGCTGATATTTGTGATTTTATCTGTTGTTAGTCGTTTTGGTTTAGAAAAGGTAGAATGTGCGAATGACTTTGAATTTTTAGGCCTCAGGAAGTGTTTAAATTCTTCAACTATATTAATTTAATTTAAAACTCTCGGCTATTCAATAAAGGCACCCACCCACTTTCAAAAGTTTTAGAAACATTACACATTCAGAAATTTATCTGAATTCTAGCTGTTATAACTTTTGCCAGGCTATTATCATCAAACTAGTTAGCCATAAAATGGAAGTACAATGGCTATTCTTCATTCTAAAAGAACATTTTTACTACAGCAGTGTAGGTAATTGAACTCTCAAATTTGACAACAAGACTCCCCGCATATTTGGACTCCTTGCGTAATAAAAGCTTGGATTTTTGAGACTTACTGCGTACTACCTACCGTCTCCTATTTATTTTATAGTTGCCGTCATTTGCTTAATAGTTACTCTGCGCGATTTATTTGATAGCCGAGAGTATGATGTAGAATTTGCCGGTATAACTATGTACTTAGTACGCTATTTGATTTTACAGTGTAGTTGAACCCGTATGCATTATGCAACATGTGTATTAATATATTTACTGTATATGGAATAAAACAGTATGTATCATGATTGTGGATATGTGTATTTTTCTTCACTGCTTTGCACTTATTCCTGGGAATTACCAGGCGTGAACTGGTGCCCACGGGTGAGGCCAGAATGTCGGCAATTTTCAGCAGGTTTTTATACGCAAAATTAATATCAGCTGTGAAAGAGTGTGAACTTTGGCGCGAAAGTTTAGAGACGCTAGTTTGATGCCAGTTTGCAAAGGGACAGATATACCTGAATGGTATTTGTCAAAGTTGTACGCTTTTGGTTATACTACGATGCAGTTGAGCGAATGAAACTTAAGCACTCAGAGGGGTAAAACATCAAAACACTCGGAAAGCTAGGGATTAAGAAAACCTGTGGCAAACCAATTCTTGTTGTATATGAAGCAGTCATATATGAAATTTTAAGAGAAAGTGATATGAATGGTAGAAATTCAACAGCATTGGGAAAAGGTAGACATACCAATCGCTTCTTGGGAAACAAGATTACTCTTTCAAGGAAAAATGCAAAAAATTACAAAAACTCACGTGGATATTCCTAGATGTAGCTTTCGTCACTGAGCCGAAAGCATCTAGGACAGCAAGAACAGCTTGATACATAATGTTCCAGTCAAATAATGGTGAATTTGCTTCAGAAACACAACCTGATAAATTCTACAAGGTGCTTTCATTGCATTGTTTCTGCATGTTTATAGGCCTAAGTAACACTTAATAGTTCCAACCATGCGTTCCCTGTGCCTTGGGAATTGTCTATTGTTTTCTTCCAATGTCATTATAAATATTATATCAATTAACTCCAGATGTATGCGAATTCCAAGAAAAGGAGAACAAAGGCGATATAACGGGTCTCATTTCCATGGGGAATTCATGCCCATCATGCGATGTACTGTTTTAAATGCAGAGATGCAAAACGTCGCAAACAATTAACGGTTTTCTTAAACATTAGAACTCTTAAGCACTCTTAGCGTATTTTTCTTACTGCCTGGGCTGATTCTACGCTAGGACTGGAACCCCTTTGATCAAACACAAAGGTGTTGCGGATAGGTCATGTGTTTTCAATTAACCTTGTAATCCAGTGCAACTTATGTCCCGATTATTTTGAACAATTTTCACCTACCAAGAATGAGATAAACACTGCATCTGTACAAATCTGAAACTGTATTGTGAAAATTACAGTGAGGGAGAGCAATTTTGCAGCGGACAAAAGATATCCGGATAGATTCCTGAGAATTTGAGGATAAGTTCACATGTCAAAACCCTTTAAACCTGTTTATATCTTACAAAAGCACAGGCTGTAATCATATGCGAGTTTTAGTATCGACATGGAAATATCATAACTACAGTCTAGGCCAACGTACAGAAAATTGCCTTGCTGTTGCGATTCCTGTGTGAAATTCTCTGTTTTCTGCGAACAGCTACCGCCATTTGACGACGGCAAGAGTACTCGACATCAGCATCAATTACAGGAGACGTGCTTTCTTCTTCTCTGTTTCGTCATCACTGTCACTTTCTTCATCAGGTTTTTGAAAGACTGGCTGAGGTTGGGTCCTATAAAAAGAAGCCAAATAAAACCACTCATAATGTCCACCATTATAACATGCTATCAGATTTCATCAACTTACAGTAATTTGAGGTAAAAAGTAGCTGATACTTAGAATTTCTAGATGCAATTTGGCCCAAAATTTTAGAGCTTATTTTCTACAACAAATTCAATATTTTTGCTACTCTTCAAAGCACAGAAGTATTGTACTAGCCTGTATATTATTTGATTTATCTATTATCCTACAAATATTACTCGTTATATGTCGTTATTTCGGTTCACCTTTCGGTCGTTATCCGACGTTTCATACTCTGACGAGTGTCGGACGAAAAAAGCTTTCAGTATGCTAAAAGAATGTTTCCGCTTTTTCGTGCTATAGTGAAGTTCTGTAGTACCAACAGACTTTTCAAATATTTTTTTCTACAATTATATCGTCTATACACGCTTTTTTATACAAAAATCACTTTTTTGTCTGAGTCTCAATTTTCTTAACTTTTCCCGATGTTGAGGCTGAGATTCTCTTAAGATTTTCTTAACTTTCATCGGAGTAAACTGGCTAAGAGGTTACCATTATTTGTTATACGAGGTTTGATCTTTCGTAACCAAGATTATGAAACAAAAGTTTAGATCTTTGTAAAGCAGCTTGCAAAGAGTGAACTTTTCCTAAGACTTTCTTAAGATTAAACATTTTCTTCAAATTTTGTCCTTCTGAGTCTCGCTTTCTTATAAAATTTTTACTTATAAAAAAAGTGCACTTTGCAAGATTTACCATGACAGGAAGCAACAAGAGTTTCACAATTTAAAAATACTTGCAGCTACTTGCACAAATTCTTGCTGAAACCAAACTCAATATTGGCAAACGCCAAATGAAATCGATGGTGAAACACAAGAAGGTACAAGGTACAAAGGGCATCAGGGTACAAGCAAAGAAAATTAAGGAAAACTATTTTCAACCCTCATCAACTGTCAAGATTTATGAATTATTTCCCGGCAAACACTGAATGATATCAAGTTCAGCACAGATCTTCCTAGTAAAAAACATCTAGATATTTTCAACATCTCTTATAACAATCAAGCCAAAAGAAACTGACTTTGCATAAGCAGGTGTGACGTAATGAGGATTCTCTTCCGCAGCCTGTGAAGAGAAACGATGCACAGTTACTGAGTTTCATTTATAGCACATATGGAACAAACAATACTTAACTAAACAGGCAAGGCCAAGAAAGAAGTTCTCATCCTAACTATGAAAGTGACCTATTTTTACCATTATGATCAATTTCAATTTGATAGAATTCCCTCAGCGAATGTCAGTAAAGTTATTAAGAACTGGCAGGCCATCACTTAAGTGTCCAGGCCATCACTTAAGTGTCACTCTCTGCTGTGAAATACAGGCACTGGCAAATTAATTAAAGCAATAATACGCTATAGGTAAGAAATTCTTCTTTTGGTCCATACAAGAACTTCCCCAATACCACAATTTACCTTTGCATGTCTCAATATGGCTTCCCTTGGGTTGGAATCATCGACTTTTGACAAAGCAATTTGTTTGACAACGAATCCTGATAAACTCATGCCTTCTCTTATTCTACCACCGGACCCTGAAATAAATACGTTGCCAATTCAGGTTCTGTAAAAGATTTGATTATGGGTAATCTTCATCTGTGTTTATATATAATGGGAAACATCTACAGTAATGTTGACTGGACTTCACAAAAAACAGAGGAATTGCTATATTTCAGAGTGCAAAGAACATGCATATACCAGGCAACCAAGCCAGTCCCTCACCATATTAGAATACATATATATATATATATATATATATATATATATATATATATATACATACATACATTTATATTCTAATGTTGCAATTCTCTATACACAAATGATTTTACTACTTGGCAAGTAAATCTTCGTTACTCCCATAAATAAGAATCTTTCGGAAGCCATTACCTTAACGAATCAGAAACTCAAATAGAATTGCCGACATTGTCAAAGCATTTTTCCATCTAATAACCCCTACAACGAACTGTTTCCAATAACATCTCAGATTCTGGATATAATATCAGCGAGCAGAACACTCACCTGGTCCGGTGACAGGCGGGTCTGGCATCTTTGACAAACTAGGATCAGCTCTCATTTCTTGCTTCATTTTCTTCATGCTTTTGGCACGTTTCTCTCTGAACATAGGCAATGCATGTGCTACAAACGATAAAAAATCCATAAGATTTACTAGAATACGTTTCAAGGGACATGTCAGTCAGAAAGAGCAGATTCCAAGAAAATTATGAGTGTTCTGCATCAGCCTAATAGAGATATGTGAGGCCAAATGATTTGTACAATATTGCAAGATATTTCTGGTGAGGAATCGGCCTAGACTGGCCAATCAAGGATAAGTAATCGTCACTTGAAACAAGGGATGAATAGAGACAGACATTAGATAATGATTTAAGGACCAAAGAATGAGCGAGCAAATGGAGGACTCTTCGTATTTGTCAGTACAATTCTACGGTCTTCAACTAAAGGGTGAGAAAAATGAGAAAACTGACACACAAGCCATCGTTCTGCACTAAATGGAATGGAAACATCTTTCAATAAATAATACCATTGTACAAAAGAAATAACTTACGCGTTATGATTTGACTCTTTATCATCTGTTCACCAGGATCAAATCTTTTCTTCTTGACTTTCCCAACGCACAGTGTTGCACCACTGAAAATAAACCAGCCATGTTATGATTGCCCATAAGAATGTCAAAGAAAGTTTTGATGTGCGAAATAAAAAAGAAAACAAAGATACCTCTTGCTCTTCGCTGGATCAAAGAATATTTTGATGTTCCCATCGGAGCAACCAACGAGAATTTGGTTAAGTTTAGGATGCCACAAACAGCTCACGGCACTCTAATGGAAACAACAAAATAAGAAATTCTTGTAATTGTGTTGTGTAAGGAAATAAAGCAGAGCTATAATTAAAAGTGCAATTGATTTTATTGTCCTGAATGCAAAGCAATCAACACAGGAATAGGTAATCTTTGCAGCTAAACTCACTTTTGCCTACTTCAGATTTCAACAGATTCACCAAAAGTCAAGAAAAATCACTACAGTCATTACTCATCACTTGCAATGGTTAATTCAAATCATTCGTTACTTCTGATTATCACGTCCTTTCAATAAAGCATTATTGCCACAGTACATTATTGATTCTAAATGATCAATAAATTTTCCTAATCACATTGATCATACACGTTTATTATTACATATACACTTTTTGCTTGAGCCTTAATTTTCTTAACTTTTCCAGAAATTCAGGCTGAGGTTTTCTAAATTTCTATTGGAGCAAACTGTCAAAAAGAGGTTAACATTATTTTTTATACAAAAATTTCATCTTTGTTACCCAAGATTATCAAAGAAGAGCTTCGATCTGTGTAAAGGAGCTTGCAAAGAATGAGCTAATATTGATTTCTGGCACTTAAAAAAGATGCACGTTGGAAGATGAGCCTTGTGAATTTCTTAATATTTTGTTAAGACTTTGGCTTTCTGAATCTCATTTTCTTATAAACGATTTCTTATGAAAAAAAGCATTACTCTCATTGGAAATCATTCATCAGTCCTAACTATTTGTAATATAATAGAACAGAAACAGACATACATACATACATAAAAATTTTAGTAAAAAGAACAGCGATGATACTACCAGAATTTGAACAAACAAACCAGGCAATCAGAGTAAAAACATAATAATCAACAATGCAATGAATACTATTTAAAAATATAAAGTCGAAATGAGCACTAACTGTATTTTCCACTGGAATCTCTTGCACTTTATTGAAGTTTACTCTATCATAAAACACAAGTTTTCCATTACCCTGAAAAAATCAAGAGATTTGATGCATTCTTCTTTGAAACAAATGCAGGAAAATTAAATTGAATATCGTAGAATATGTGCCGATATCCTGTAACAATACATAGTCTAATACAGCGTATAATATAACTAAAAATGCATCTAATATATAATTGAGTAATCATACGCAATTCTAGAGATAAAAACAGATGCAGTTTTTCATTTGATTTCCAATAAAATACGACAGTCCATGTCACTCTCAAGTTCGCTGGAAACTTGAGACTTTTCATTAAGAAACGTTTCAAAACAAGGTGCTCTGAAAGACAAATTTGACAGTCGATCAAAAACAAATATCCCCGAACTTCCTAGATAATTCCCACGAAAAAAGATATAATCCTCATGATGGCAGGGATGTATTCCAGTAAAATGACACTAAAGGTTATAAAGAGAAAATCTCAATAACAGCTTGATCTTTATGCCAAGACCTATAAAAGTGGATTAATTGCAACCACATTATGTGATCAGAGCGAATTGTGATTTCTGCCATATGGTACGGTCGCATAATAGATGCACGATAAATGTCAACATAATCAAACCAAAATATTCATGCAAACTTGTCCTTGAAATTCTAGTCTCAAATCTTCAGAGGATAAATGCAAATATTTATGGTTAAAAGAAAACTAACTGTTGGTTTCATAAGCTAAAACTTATCATCTTATTGCATTAATGTTTCAAAGGCAAAACATGAAAATTATTATCTATTTAATTATGTTACTTTTCAACATGTATTTCAATTTAGTAGACAGAAATTAGCTCTTAGCACTCCATTATCCCTTTTTCTGCCTACTTCAAATAATTATCTAACGCAACAAATTATATATAAAAATTATCGAACTTCTGCCATTCATAGGTAAAGGTTCTGATCTTGCAAGACATAGGGAACACAACAATGATATTCATGTTACCAATGTGCCGCACCCATCTGAAGTTTTTACATTACTGCAACATTTTTACAGTAAAGTCGTTGTTAAGTGTGTTTTGGCGTCTATTTTCCAACTAGAGGAACCACAACCAGCGACTACACAATACTCATACAACAGATGATGAACGAATGATGCCAAGGCAGTGGCAGGTTGAGGAATAAGATACGTAATGAAAAATAATCACAGCATAAATCCTCGAAATGGTACCCCTCGAAAAAGCCCCCCTTGGAACACCATGCTACAACTTCAAACTCCTAGGAAGCCTCCACCGCAGAGGATGATGAAGAGCTTGATAGAAACTGACGCATAAACTTAGACTGCTCATTTTAATACTACGGATAAATAAGCCCCAGGGGGTTTATTCCTACGGTATCTATACAAGAAGTAATATATATATATATATATATATATATATATATATATATATATATATATATATATATATATATATATATATATATATATATATATATATATATATATATATATATATATATATATATATATATATATATATATATATATACACACATATATATTGATTAATATGATAAACGATCGTAAATACTACTTCTTTATATAATAGTACTAATAAATGATTGATTTTCAGAAATACCTGCCCTTTTTTCACAGACGTTCCAGTGGCAACCATTCTATTATCGGGACTGTACATGCATTTTGCTCTAGGAAATTTCAAAAGCTATTAAAATGACATTTCATGTCGGAGTTTCGGATTTACTCAAAACAGCTGAGCAAAACATAGATTGATAATGGGTAGAAGAGACTGTAACAAGATAAGAATAAGACATTTTAGAGGTATCATACAATCTCGATGGTTGCTAAAACGACAATATAATGGTTGAACTGCATATACGCCTCGTCTCATTAACCCATTTTTAATATGTCCAGTAGTAGTAATGAGAGCAACGCAAACCCAACCTACAGTACAGAATATCTAACAATATACTTATAAATATTTAACAAAAAGTGTCAACACATTTTAGCCGAAATGCTTCTTTGAAAAATATTTAAAATTACTTTTTATGTACTAAAATACCTAGAGATGAGGTGGACGTTAGAATGCGTTGATGGTAACAAAAGTATTTAAAATGTTTCATTTGACTCTTCTAATTACTAAAGTGGCCTGTGGGGATCTTTCCGGAATAATCCCTTAATTGGAAATCATCATAGGAAATGCTTCCACGCATTGAAATTCCAACCACCAAACGAGGCAGAGAAACTTGGACGAACCACCAACAGTGAAGTTTTATACGCGTTATTAGTCGTCCTTCTGCATTCTCCGCTTGTCATCCAATCAGGTAGGAATTAAAATGGTGAACAAGAGGACTTTCTAGGACAAAAGCAGGGCAAGGTACTCTTCATGTGAACACAAATTATAAAACCGACTGAAAATTCTGCTTACACATCATAGTATGTCACTACATTGGATGCCACGTGTAGAGGCTTTTTGAAACTCCGTAAATCCCAAGTTTTCAATGTGTCATCACCTAGTAAAAATAATCAAATAGATCATCTTTATCAAAGAAAATCAAGTATTTATTTTATGTGTACTGCTAGAATAGGACAGCTTGAAACTGAAAACCTTAAAAACATTGTGCAGCTTGACCTAAAGTACACTTTGGCCACGGACAAAGCACAAACTTTCATCTCAGTTCAGGCAATCGAACTGGGGTCTTAAGTTCGGCTTGTGGTCTTAAGTTCGGCTTGGGGTCTTAAGAAGTGCTCTAAGCACTTGATGTATGCCAGACTGAGTAAAGCTAGCAGGCAACAAATGGGTTGACCCTTCCTAGCTCCCCTCTACTACTACCCTGGGCCAGTGGGTCTAATATGAAATTTAGAGAGGCCCAAGCTCCCTGGTTCCACCTTCTACTGCGGTCGTTCCGCTACGTTTCCCGCTGTATGCGACAGCAGTCGTTGCGAACTATCAAGCCGAGATATTCCCCAACACACTGGTCAAAATGAGGAAACCAAGATAACAAAAACCGTATGGAAAATGTTGTGCGAGTATTTGTATGTCTGAAACGATCACAGCGTAGCCACTTGTTAATTAACGTTATTTGATAAACCAAATGCACTGCTCCACAATTGAACTGAGAAGCGAAAACATTTGAAAGGTTTCTGTTAGTAATCAGTTGTTAAATATTTTATCCATCGATGGCTACTGCCGTCTAGTCACATTGCTGATAAGGTCTAGACAATCAAGACATATTAATGTATTGTATTGTCCCACGCAATGAATGAAATCTAGCAATGCTGATAAAACTACGTCACATTAAAGATGGCTTCTCTCAAAAATGTGCGTCAAAGAGCAATTTGATTTTCAATCAAAGGCACAGAAACGACGCCAAATACTCAATTAAGATCCGAAAGATCTAATTATGGCTGCGAGCAACACTCATGTGATTTTGGTTTAGAACACTTATAGGCGAATGACAAAGTTGAAGCTGACTTCTTCCGTTTTAACGTATTACAATAATAATGATTATCAATACATTAGGAAGAGCACCCCCTGAAAATCAAAATGGCTCATTGTTAAGTACGATTGTTCGGGTTCTTAACTTGAGAGTAAAACAAGCCAACAGATCAAAAACAAGGATACAAAAAAGAAGCCACTATTCTGGCGTAGCAGACTCGTATAGTTGCATCCCATTCAATCTAAAATTTCAACGAATTCGATTCTTCCAAAAAAGACCTGACCTATTCACCACAAGCAGTTCAGCCCCTCGTGTGTTGGTAAATAACTCACATTATTAAAGACTATAGCACAAACCGTAGGCCTTAGATCCATGCCACCTAAACAGCTGTCACATTTAAACACTAAGATAACAAGCAAGCCTTGGTTACAAGCCATAGTAAAAAGAGATGATTACAGTTGCTGACAATTTAGTCCCAAATAAGCTCGTGCTCCCCCTCCCCCCCCCCACACACATACGCACACACACGCGCGCGCGTGCGCGCGCACACTCAATGGGTAAAGACTCGATATCACTATGAGAGACACGAGAGACTAGTACCTACAAAGATACAAAGCAAGTAGGACCCGCCGGGACAAGAAGGACAACTGGGGCAATGCGGGCAGACGACCACTCTGCACAGTCGGTGACCCGCGGTCTTGTATGAATCACTGTACAAGAAGCCACCTCAAACAGAATATGTAAAATGCCTGCCAACAGAACTTGGTACACCCAAATATTTCTATGAATTTTCAACTCCTGTCGCTTTCACGTGACACCAGTTAAATTGTAAACCCATAGAAGATACCCATATCATTGTATACAGGGCATTACATCTACCCCATTGGGTTCCTCATATTTGCTTTATTTGCCTTATAGAATACTGTTTAATGCACAAATGCTGTGGCCTACTTTCGCCTTGCAAACTTCTCACAAAAGTAGCTGTAAATGCTACTGATGGACTAATGCATGAATTATTTTTATGCGTTTAAGAATAAAAATCTCAAAATTTTTAATCAAAGTGTTGGTTGTCGAATACGTAATGAACATGTCACACCAATAGCTGAATCGAATTTCTGCTTCTGACAAACACATTGCTCTATACAGTCACAATCAATGTTAAGATAAGGACGGCGACAAAAAACAGAAACATTTCTTCGTTGCTAATAATGTTTCGACATTCCAAGTTAAAACTGACACCTTCAGTAGACTAGATATGATCGAAGGACATAAATTTGCAAGATATGATCAGAAGACCTAAAGTTAATCAAAAGGTCAAAATTTGGAATGCCGAAACATCATTAAAAAGGAAGAAATATCTCTGTCGTTTGTCGCCCGTCTTATCTTAAAGTTCATTTTCAAGCTGCATTTTCCTACATCTAAGTCACAATCAAATGATAAAACAAAAAACCAACCTCCTCTTGAGGCAAACTCTACGTTATCATATGCAAATACCAGGCAAGACGTGCTAGTTCCACTTGCGTGAGCTTGTCTGTTACAGAATGTCGTGTGCACCTAGCCAACAAAGCAAACTGTCATTGGATATTTTCAGAAAGACACATGACAAAGTACTCAAAGACCAAGGCACGACGGAGTGAAGTAAAAGATGTAGAGGCATAATACATCGGATAAATACCTGCATTAAAAAATTTCGATCTTGGGTGGTGCTCAGTCTACTTGATAAAAATTTAGTTGGCTAAAAGTGGGAAACAGGGGCTGAGCTCCTCTTAGCCCCTTAACTCTGTTAGCCCTGGGTCTATGAATAATCCCATATTTTTCAAACGGCATTGGCTTTCCATCTACGTCTGGATATGTTCAAGAATACGGTGCCGATAGAGAGTGGGGATTCTCTTGCTAGTAAAGGAGGCCACCTCTGTCAGCATCATTGATTCCTCACCTATTTACTTGTGGAACAAAAAAAGCATGTTGTACACAAAAATGTTGCTTTCATTCCAATTCATCATAATCCGTCATAAAACCCCACTCTTGTGTAGGCTACCTCAAAGGGCTAAGTGCAAAAGAAAAACACTCACGAATGGCTTTCTTGTGTCCCACGCTTGTATTGAGCCATCCTACAAATTTCATTAGTAAGAATAATCAACAGAGCGACCTGAACAACAAACTCTTTAACAGTATTGTAGAAGAGAAAAAAAGATTCAAACTGGATTGCCATTAATATTCCACATTCTCACGTAGAGTGGATTGCAGAACCTTATGGCGGGTGACCTCTACAGGCCTATGCAGAGTGCGCCATACACTGTCAGTAAGCATGGATTGTGCAGCCTTGTGAAGAGTGGATTTCAGAGCCCCATGAAGAGTGAACCGGGCTGTCCTCTGTACAATGGATCATATACTGTGAAAACAGTAAACTGCAAAGTCTTTAGACGACTAGGCTGTACAACGGTATCCTTAAGTCTGGGTAGTATAGTCTAACGAAGACTGAGTAGTATAGTCTAAACCAGAGATGGGCAAACTACGGCCCGCCAAGTGCATTTTTTGCGGCCCGCCAAAAACTGTTAGGAAGCAAAAATAACTTCGTTTATGATATTGTCCTTTTCGTTTATGACATTCTCATTGACATTGTCCTTTTCATAACAGTTGGTCACTACGTGACTTCGTTTTCCAAATGCATGTGTTTCAGTTCAAGTTTCTACTTTTTAATATTACTTAATATTACTTCAATAGCTGCTTATATACCACTCTGTGTCTTGAGAAATATTTGGCAACATACTATGCGGCCCCTAGAAGGACTTAGAATTTGTGAATATGGCCCTTGCACTCAGAAGTTTGCACATCCCTGGTCTAAACTGTTCTAATGAATGTTGGACTATTATCCCAATCGAGATTAAACGAGAAAGTGCTTTCTTCTTTGAATAGACATCAAGGGTGCTACACAACGACACCGCATCGCGATTATCATAAAATTCACCCTGATTTACACCCTCCATTCCATGCCTGAGACAAAATATATATATATACTGAAACATAAGAGAAAAGTACCACTAAGGAATAATAGAACATAAGTTTGTAGAAAAAGATTTACCTGACAAGCTGCTAGGATTATTTTTCCATCATTATTGAAAGTGCAAAACGTTGCTGGAGTCTTCTTTGCTGCAAAACAGAGGAAAGAGTTACCAAACTAGCAAAAAGAAACTGTGTGCTCATGGTGGCATGCGTCTACTGTAACAAATATTTCATATTTTCATATCAAATTCGTCCAAACAGGAAAGACCTTTAGCCGAAGCTGTTTTTGAAGGGGCAATCTATCAAAATACATTGACTACGAAAAAACAAGAGCCTACTGTAAAAGTTAAGTTAAATGATATGATATAGAATATTCACAAATTGAATCTTAAGTCGTATAAAACAGCAGCATGCAATGTAGTAACTAGATCTTACTCGATTTTTTAAGACTATGAATGAAGGGTACCTGCATGCTACCGTCTGGAAAGCTATTCCATAATACTAATAGCCTGAGGCACATCTTAAACAGCTGGATGGAGGCCCTCTCACCGTCCACCCAGTAGAGAAATGTCACCCAGTGTTGACAACGCAAGAAAAAGATGGCGAGGACAGAAAACCGCTACTCTATCTCACGGAGCCAATGACTCTGGATAGATGCGCTCTCTAGCTAACTTTTAACCTAACACCTATCATCTTCTCAAATTCTGAATACTTTGGTGAGTGTGTTCACGTTCAAAGATCGCCAATAACAGAGTTACATACCTTGTTGATTCTTTGTCTTAATAACATCTTTGTTTCTTCTTACATCATTAACATCCCACAAACGAACAGTCCTTAAAGAAGTTATCCATTATGCTTCATAAAACTGTGAAAACTTTAGGATACTCAACTGGTATGAATGTACCTTAATACTAATGGAGACAGCTTGGATTGGAGACAGCTTGGCCCATGAAAAACAGCCAATAACTGGTGGGGTCTGACTGCAGAGAATTGTTCAATACCAAATATAAACCAAAGTTCTCCATAGGCCCCGTGGTTTCCTTTATAGTTAATCTTCTCAAAATCAAGCAAAATCCCCACTTGTCTGGTCCCTTTCTATAATGTGATAAAGGTGGCGGCCCAGGCTCTTGCACACCTATAAAATGCTCAACCCGCTTGAGGCTTGCTTCCCATTACTTGTAGCATAAAATAAGGGATCGACACAAACGGGGGACTCGTATGAGAACATAAAAGGCATGCAAATGTTCGAGTTTGTGAGTAATTGTGCCATGTTGAAAGGGGTTTTGAACTACTGCTATTCGCTCTCCTATGAGTCAAAAGAGCAGAAACCCCCAGTAAAGTCACATCATAATTGACTGACCAGTAAAAAAAACTTAACATATCCATTATGCCAATATTTGTTGTGAAGTGTTATCTGTGACTCAACCATTCCTTGTCTCGTACTAGGCCAATAAGTATATCAAATAATTGGTAACCATTGCCACACATCAAGATTTCTAGCCTACAAATAATTCTGCGGTCTACGAAGATAAAATATGAGCTCTTCCAGAGATAAACTGTTTAACTTTTGCATACTGTTTACTTCAAATGGATTTGTCAACATGGACACTTGAATGATTGGAATTGCTTTAATTGCAGCACAGACTTGGCTCACGTCCACAGCACTCCGGCTGTCTGGATTTTTCCTTTGAATTCTATGTCTATATAAGCTCATAGTTCACTTATCCTCAATCTATACTTATGGTGCCTCGTGCATGAGTCAAAATATCTAAGTAAGCACAAAATTGTGTCGTGCTAGTGGTAAGCACAGAAAAATCCTTTGATTTTACCACCACCTTTATTTTTAAGTACCAAGAAATTCCCCTCAAATATCTCTACAAAAGAAACCTTTTGAACAAAAATATGATCAACCTTTAAGGCAAAAATTTGACAGACACCATTACGTTAGGGACCTAGGCATACATTGGTGAAACCAAACTGAACTGCAAAAATCAAATCTCAAAAATAGAATACAAAATATACTGAATAACCTACCCATCATCTGCACAGGTCATGAATTTCTCTGGGTATTGTGGGTCCCAGCAACCAGCATTTAGCATAGCCACGTGACCCTGTGGTAAATTACATATAAGGTTGAATAGAACTGATGACAAAAGGCTTGTATGATCCGAAGGAGATATCTCAAACCGTTACATCCAAACGGAGAATCATAACCAGTCTACATAATATCTCTGCTTACTGCCAACCAATCACTTCAAAGATACTAATCTTCTAAAACATACAATAAACCTCCAACTGAATCATAATTCGACTTTAATATAAAAAATTCCTAAAATAAAATCTAATTTTGGTGTTGGTTGTTTTTCTGGTCAATAGAGTAGAACTAGTAGTCAGGGATGCCAGAAGTGATGTAGGATGCAGGGGGGCGATTTTCTTAGAAGAACGAACAACCCTTGCCCCATGAACAGTAACAGTATAGGCAAAGCAAACACAGTTGTGTTACATTGAAGCCTGGTCATAGTAGATACGCTAAGAATGCATAAAAGAGACATGACCTCCAAAGATACATCAATTGTAAAACAAATAACATCCTGCCCCCTACCATTGTCTATTTATGGGTATGAGCTCGATTTCATGTCAAAATGATTGTCAAAAAGACTTTATAGGACTGAGCAGGGCACTTCCTGCCCCCACTGCCCCCCTTAGAAAACGGCAAGAGCAATAGCTGTCCCTTGCCCCCCATATTGGTGGATAGTAGACAGCACACACTTCCATGAAAGAATCACACTATGTTTTCCATGATGCAAGCTAGAAAAATCTAAGATAGTACAACCCTCTCCTTGACAATGTACCTGAATGGACCCAAACAACTGGAGAAATTTTATAATTCTACAGGCCATTACAGGGGAAAGCATTAGGCCTACTAGGGACGTTTTCCCCAGTCCCTCGAACCAATATTAAACGTAAGGTCTTCTCAAAAGATGTTGTTTGGATTAAAGGTGATCCTTAATGGTGATTGATGCTATGAGATAGAAAACTATGAGACAAGCCAGAATACTGAGAAGGAAATGTTTAGGAAATTTAGTATTTATTTTATTAAGCAGGATCAATAGAAATAGTGTCGATAGTTTGACTAAAGCTCAAAAATGTCAGGCACTGAGCTAGGAAAACGTCGGTTTACACGAGGAGGGCCATTAGAGACTGCAACTCGTGCCAATCTGAAAAGATATAGGAACCCACATGTAGAAGGCCAAAAAATCCCTAAGGAGTTTTTACTGCTATCACTACAAAACATGGAGAATTAATAAGCCAAATTATATATTTGCATATATATTCCATGTAATCCTTGTAACGAGCGATTCACAGGAGGGTTTCTATTCAGATTTTAAATGTCCATAGCGTTCTGTCTATAGCAATAAATCTACAACTTAATTTAAACCTATTAAGGAATTTTAGTTCGAAATCGTAGTCAAAAAAGGTCCAAAAACAAGGAACTCATAAAATTAGGCCCTGTGCTAGGTCCATTTATAGTCTGGCCTCGTTGCCATTCCATTTCGAGGGCACCATGACGATAAAAGTCAAAACGAAGCTTATATTTAGTCTTTAACAAATTCCAGCTTATCTATAGTGTCGCCTTTTGATCTCCACCAATTCTAAATCCCTCACAGTAGCGCAAGTTTCAAACAAAATTTTGAGGAATCGATGGAGTCATTTACAAAAAAGCTGTCTGCAACACCGTCAAACAATTCGAGAAAAAACCACGGTTAGACATAAGAGTCGAACTAAAAGCGAATCATCGGCAAATATAGCATGTGTTTTGATAACACATTGGCTAGCTACTGCACAGCAGTTGGCTAGAAATTGTCTTAAAATGACATTAATCAAACACCGGCTACGTCTCGCAACGCAGCAGCTACTGGGCTAGTCAAAATCTCGCCATAATGCTATATCATTCCTTTAGCCACGCAACTATTGAGAAATAGATGGCCGCTAGCAAACGCCCTTTGGCCGATGTCAAAGAAACAGGCCACCATGCAAAAAATTGAATTGCATTAGAGGATGGAAGGAACTTCATGCGAGTGAACTGCCTAACGATTCTCTCGTGAAGAGGAATAACTGATAATGTAAACAATTAATATGTAATATGTATTTGGTAAATACTATGAATATCCAGTTGCATTCTAATTGTCC
Source organism: Mastigias papua (assembly GCA_964019165.1). Taxonomy (NCBI): domain Eukaryota; kingdom Metazoa; phylum Cnidaria; class Scyphozoa; order Rhizostomeae; family Mastigiidae; genus Mastigias; species Mastigias papua. The sequence goes on from OZ025285.1 coordinate 10,766,737, forward strand.
TGGAGCTAGAAGCAAAATTTCAAAAGTTCTAGAAGGAAATAAGAATTTACTTTGTGATCTAAAATACTCGCAATCATGGGAGAAAATTTCTACGCAAATTAAAAGACATACCTTGGTATTTTTCATGTCCACTATGTACTGGTCACCCTTCTTGCATTCATAAATTTCGTGTCCATCACGATCAAGGACCTTAGCCTAAGTCAAAGAAAGCATAATAGCGAATATAGAGAATCATGAATAAATGGCAAATTGCGAATGCAAAATGTGTAATAACAATGCAAAACTTGCGTAAAGCAGAACAGAGTATTGCGAATAACAAAAATAAAGGTTTGTCTCTGGAAAGTCATATATTACCGCAACAAATTGACAATTCATTCAGTCAGTTAGTCAACTAGTGTACAATTTACTCACTCACTCATTCCCTCATTCACTAACTCATTCACCCATTCATTCACTCACTCACTCGCTCCCACAGTTTGTCAAAATGGCTATTCTGTAAGCCCAATTTTCACTCATTCATTCATTCATTCCTTTATTCATTCATTCATTGATATATTCATTCAAAAAGTCATCTATCACTGATGTATTTCGAGGACGGAACCCTCGGCATATGAGCAAGGCTCTTCAAGACAAGCAAAATGTATAATATTCATCCATATTCATCTCAATCAACTACCAAAATAGAAAAAGCAGTCCGGGAGCTACAAGATTATCTAAAAAAAACTCGCTTCACCTGCGCATTTCCCGCAGCAATTAGCACCATATCACCTGCTGCACTATAACGGATTGTCCTAATACCATGGCTCTCCATCGGTGTCAAATTTCTAAATGGTTTTAAATTGCTATCCATCGTATTGAAATCCCAAAACTTTACCTACGAAACAAAGTACACACTTATAGGCAGTTGTACCTAAGGTTTACCCCGATTTCAAAACCTTATTCAAAATCATATCAGATTTGTCTTTGAGAAAGACCCTTAAAACCATGGAAGCAGTTTTGCTACGTCACAAAAGCATAAATAAAAAGCAGACAAGAAAGTAAGGCCAACACAAAAGGCAACACAAACAGACTGACAACAGAGATAAAATTTCGGAGCTCCTTGTAAATTCGTATGCACCTATTTGTGCTTTTGAAACTTGAACAAGGCAAATTTTCAAGATCAGCTGGCCTAAATGTGGCACAGGACAGTAAGAAGCATGCAAGTTGCATCTTGCAGATGTCCCGTTCAATTGCCACTTGGTCGGCAAACACAAAATGTCTACATAAGCAAATCCAAGAGTATTCGAATGTTCTGCTTGTTCACTCTTGACGATAAAGTATTGAAACGGTGAAATAAATTTCCAAATTTGTAATGTCTAAATTTTGCAAATATGCTAGTAGACATTATTTCATAAGGAGCTGGTTCATGAAAAAGTGGTACTTGGCTGCTCAAAAAGTTTAGAAAGTTCATATATAACTGATTCAAAAAATATGAGGAAACATGAGGAATTTTCGGAATTTTGAAAATATGAACTGAACTAAACTGAACTGAACTGACTAAAGCAAATATGGGTCAAATAACTATATGGCAGCTACTACATCCCTTGGAAGGCAATTCCATCCATGCGCAACCCCCCGACAACACTATCAGTATGCTGTATATAAATTATACAGCATAAGGCAGCCAACTGCAGGGAAAGCAATCAATACCCATCAATCCGAATAAAAACCTCCGTACACGTCTTTCTATGAGAAAGTTTCTTTCGCCCAGTACTAAAACTCTCTTAGCTTTTCTATGATTTCAGTGCTCCTTACAACCTCCTCCCTACGACTTCTTAGCAAGCAAATTCGAGTGTGCGTAAAACTAGCGCTACAAACGCAGACAGATACTGCGCAGATATAACACTGAAATACATAGATTTTCAAAGGAAGCACGTGAATATCAAACAAAAGAGATGATTGGCTTGCGTGAAAATTGGAATTGCAAGTATATATCAACTGAATAACTTTCTTAGGTCTTAGAAATCCCAGTACTCCAGTTTCTTAATTTTCGGAACAGTCCAGCACTGCTCTCTTATAAACCAAATTTCTTACAACATACTGCGCAGTGAGTTTGCTGAACAAGACGCAGAAGTGAACTTTCTTAACTTTCTGAAGAACCGAGTACTGCTCTCTAATAAACAACGTTCTTATAAAGCAACGTTTTCCCTATCTTTCCCTTTCTTTCCCTATCTTTCCCTATCTTTCCCTATCTTTCCCTTTCTTTCCCTATCTTTCCCTATCTTTCCATTTCTTTCCCTTTCTTTATCTATCTTTCCCTTTCTTTCCCTTTCTTTCTTTCTTTCCCTTTCTTTCTCTTTCTTTCCCTATCTTTCCCTATCTTTCCCTTTCTTTCCCTTTCTTTCCCTTTCTTTCCCTTTCTTTCCTATAATAGTTTGAATGATTTGCTTTCTTAACTCATAGCAAATAACTTCACAGTTAATAACACGCCTATGATCAAGTGGCTTCTCCTCGATTAGTTTAGCTACTGAGAGAGCTCCCCCTTTAAGAAATTTTCTACCTACTAGATTTTAATTATGTTGTATCATTTTATTTTATATTGTAATACCATTTTATTGATATATATTTATTGTACCTTGTCTAGTTGTTGTTGAATGTAGGTAGTGGAACTTAAAAAATGTAATGAACATGAACAAGTAGCCGATTGAAGCTTCATACCTAGATTTAATAACTGAAAAAGGACTCTTCACATGGAGAGAGATGACGTTTGAAAACGCAGCAATAGTACAGCAGATGCTCGTTGATAGTATTTGACCCGCAAATTTCCTCTGCTAATAACTTTAGCTGCCAGTGGGCAAACGGTTTCACACAAATAATCCACTCCAAGAGAATTATTGTGCAATAAAAAATGAAAATCTAAAACATGTATGGCGTAATGAAATCTAGGAAAAGAAGGATATGTCACAGCTTGTGGCTGGCTTATCGAAAGACTTGAGCTCTCGTTTATGTTATATAGCGTGGAAAAACTAATTGTGTATTGTTGGATTGTTGGATGAAGAGTATCAGAAGTCAAGAACATGTCTCGATGGTTGAGGAGAAAAGTCTTTAGCTCCCAAGAAAGAAGAACATGTGTGTGCAATTAGTCAAATGAAAGCAAGCCTTCTGTCTGATCAATTGTATTAGTAAACTACTGAAATCTTTCAGGCTTCTCCTTTTATGAAAATAACCTCAGAAAATGACCCATATGGAATTAATTAGTCTCATTCAAACTTATTGTGCGCATACAATAATTGATGTTCGAAGAAAGACGCTTATGGAGAGGCCATAAAGTGCATTTGTAACACGCCATATTGTCAGTCACCCAAGTCGAACTCTATAAGTATGGCTCCAATAGAGAGGGAAACCCCCTAATCCGAAGGGAAACCAAGGCTTTGAATACAACCAGTATGTGCAAAAGCTTCACATGTCACCTTCAGGTCTACAGACTATTAATGTCTAATGACAACCACAACAGTACTCTACGACAAACACAATGACGTCATATTAGTAAAATCAACCTCGTAGTCATATCCAGCGGTAATCAATCTAGCACCGGGAGCATCCAATGTCATGGCGGATATCTGAAACGATAAATTGATTGAATTATATCGCCAGGCCGGGATAAGCAATACAGCTGAGAGAACTAGCCCAACACTAGAGTTACTATTGACCGCTGAGAAAGATGAAACTGCCCTGTCACGTGCTCATATTTCTCAGGCATACAGCAAATATCAAATAAATCCAATAAAAATGACATGATAATATAAAAACAACAATTAGCAAATATATAAGAAATATGACGAAGATTCTAGCAGTTCCTCTTGTTAATGACAACAGTCCATCGTCTTTTTGTTCTCTCATCTATAGCCTATCGTAATATCATCGATGCACTAAAACATAAAGTAATCTTTGTGATTGATCACAAATACACTCTGTTTTCCGGTCAAAAAGCAACCCGTTAAGGAGCAACCGGTGAAGAATCAACTTGCTAATGAGCAGTCCAGCAACCAGATAATAAGCAGCCAGAACATATCAGTGAGAATTGAGGCCTCGTCAACGACTGTGCAATGTATTAAGCAGCTCATATGAAAAATTTTCTAACGGTGATATACTGAACTTCACTTGTTACACGAAAGAGCACCTGTGACATGTTTCCGCTCGTTTGTGCAACAGTTCAAAAAGCAATTTTTAGTACCGAAATCTCAATATTGTATTTCTCAGAAAATAGACTGCAACGTTAATAATAATAACAATAATATAATTCTTTAAAGTTGGGTTTTGCATAGTTTGCGATAAAACTAATTAAGACTGGCTATTTACAATACTGTCCGTTCTCCAAAAAAAAGAGAAACTCAAATACAACGAAATTTTAAAAAGTAGTGTTTTTGTCATTTACAAATTTTAAAGTTACAGTCCTCTCCACTCCAGCCTTTTACGCACTTTTAAAAGAGCACATGGAAGTTTTGCTTTTAGTGTCATTCAGAAGGTAGTTCCATAATATGCTGCCTCGAAAGATTAAGCTACCATTTTCATATCATTCCATATATACGTTGTTGCACTCAGCGAAATTTTTCGGTGTATTATAGAATCGAATTATATTTTGGGGTGTTTTCTACAAAGAATAATGAAAAACAGAAAAGAAAGTTTCGTACCCTTCGAATTTTGACGGTAAATTTTTCAAACTCCAGTTTTGTAGTACAACACACAGCTATTTTTCAAGACGCCCAACAAGTCTTCAATGCCAAGTCACTTGCCTATTTTCGGGGTCTGCCTGTTTTGGGGTTATCAAATAAAATATCTCGACCTACCTATAAACGACCAGAAAATTTGATAATTAATCCAATGTTGAGAGTTGGCCCCATTCTACTATGTTTGCTAGTGTATGCTGGCATCGCCAGATCATTTCACATGACACCATGTGGAGGATACCCAACACCGGGGAAGTAAATTTTTTCGATTCGTAACAACCTATAAGCAATGTATGCACCCCCAGGCATGGAGTAACAGCTCACAATCAAAACAAAATTGGCCCAAAGCCTGTACTTTCTTTGTAACAGCTTGTATGATAACAACAATCCTTTAGAAAACGCGATCTATCCTTAAAACCACGCACACTATCGTGAAAACCGCGCACACCATCGTAAAAACCACGCACATCATCGTGAAAACCACGCACACTATCGTATCAACTACTTGTCATTCGTCAAAATAAGCTCTAGACATATTTTCAGGAATGGGGCAAGGTGATGGCAAGCCGAACAACGAGCGCTTGCGATTCTGGTTTACGTGGGAAATCTCCCATGACCTGTCTAAAACTGGAGAGCGAATTAAAATCGCGGCCGACGTTATTTTTATACACTTCGATTTAGGATTGTGGTTTCTTCGCTAGACAATGCTAAAATAGTTGATTTAGTGAAGCTGTTTACCAAATTATCATAGCGTGCCTAAATTCATACAAACCACAATAGATTCAACGTTTGATGGGATTGATTTCATGATGGGCAATAATAGAACAAAGGCAATTCAATCGCTTGTGAAAAAATTAGGTCTTACAGGTGTGTGCAAACGCTAAGAAAACTATATAAATATTTAATACGACAAGTGGCACTACGTTCCTGAGTTGACTGTGAGCTTCCAGTAGGGAATAGAAACTGTATCATCGACTTCCTACAGGCTACGTCTAACATGGCAAGGAACGATGTTCATCAGGCTCACAGGAAAGAGGCCTGAACCTTGTTACTTTTGACAGATTCGTACGTTTCAAGAAAGGCTAAATACGTCATTTTTCCCCAGCTCAAAAGTAGCATCTCTCATATCTACAATGCCCTAAATAATGAATTGTCTATAAACTATTTTTCGCGATAACATACCCAAGTTCGATAACATACCCAATATCGCTCTCAGCAGTAAGAAAGCCTTATTAATGGAAATGGATATGAAAGGCGGTTGCTTGCTGTCATATATGTAGCACAACTTAAGCTACAAATTGCATAGGCTATGCTTTGTCACCTGAACAAGAAGAGAATGACCACGTGTCCAGTGACTACGAATGAATAGCTAAGCAAAACTCAAACAGTAAGAAGTAAAACCAAATACTCATAAGATCACTTAAGCATGAAGTCAATACTTTGAAATTGTGACATCAAAGCAAATGTACTTTTTACTTTTCGTATATGATTTACACTTCTAATCTATATTCAACATATATCCGGTTGCAAACGTTCTCTGATGGAGTTCTAAAGCATCATATCAGCTATCGTATTATCGTATGGAATTTTCAAGCATCATTTTAATGCCCTATTGAAAACTAACAAGAACTTTTATAATGGCATGAGTGTTTGACAAGCAGGCAGAAAAATGATATACAGAATTCGAGCAATCAGCTCACCTCATGTGGATGCAGCACTCGAGGATGATTAAACCCAGATACTTACTTCCCTGTGTTACATTCATATTTACTGCCTTATTTGCTCACTCATTTACTTATATTTTCCTACCTACTTGGCTCCTTCCTGATTTATATATTTTCATGTTTCATTCCTTACCTAATTTCTACCAAATGATACTCCAGCAGAGTATGAATGCAAAATCCTTGAAGTTGTACAATTACTAAACACGAAAAAGCGGGAACATTCTTTTAGCATACTGAAAGCTTTTTTCGTCCGACACTTGTGAGAGTATGAAACGTCGGACGAAGAAAAGCTTTCAGTATGCAAACAGAATGCTCCCACTTTTTCGTGCTATAGTGAAGTTCTGTAGTACCAACAGACTTTTCAATTACTAAACAAAAACAGCAACATGCCCCCCCCCGTGCCATGGAGCCTATGAATTCATTAAATGAAGATGTTCCATCGGGGTCGTCACCAATCCATTTTGTTACAGCATGAAATATGGGGTTACATGAGAAGAGAAGTAAATAAGTCAAACTTCACCTAAAAATCCGCAGTTATAAGAGAGACATGACATACCGTTTTATTGCCGTGCTCCAACGTGACCTCATGGGATAATGGTATTTTTGATGAAAGATTCTATGATCAAAAAGCACACTTATATCATGTTTTAATCAAACAATCACTCTATCAAGCATCAATTGAATAGTATTAACTCACTCAGCTCAACTACTCAGTCATTCACTCAGAAAGTCCTCAGTCAGTCAATCAATAAGTGAGCCAATATCTTAATCAATCAGACAATCACTAAATCGCTCAATCTATGACTAACTAAGCCAATTACTCAGGTAATCAGCCAATCAATCAATCAATCAATCAATCAATAACTCAATCAATAATTCAATCAATCAATCAGTCACACATTATCCAGTCGAAGGTATCTTACATCACTTTTGATCAGAAAACAAAGCATTTGATCAGCCAGCTGACAAACCAATCAGTTGAAAGATCATCTACGTGTTCGCCAAAATTTGAGATATCAGTCATACCTATCACTGCCGGGAAAAAACCCGATGAAGCAAGAGTGTAAACCTTTTGAGAATATACCTGTTCATTATCATCATCATCATCATCATCATCATCGTCAACATCATCATCAGAATCATTGTCTCTACTGTCTTGTCCAACACCTTTCGACGCTTGTAAGCTTATGTCCTAGAAAGTAAGGAACATGAGGAAAAGACTACTACAACACGTTCACATGAATCGTAACATGTAGGTAAATATAAGGAAAAAGCAATTAATGAACTGCAATGATCAATCAACTTTTCAGGCCTAGCGAAGTCGTAAACAGTCTGCAATTTTCCAAGGAAAGTTGACACAAACTGGTAGAGACAATACAAAACACGATAAGAGAAATAATACGAGGGAAGTGCATTTAGTAAATAAATCAAAAGGAATTACAATAGATAACAACAACAACAATAACAACTTCTTAGAAGAAGAAAACCAACCTGTTTTCTCAAAACATCTTCCGAGGTAATGTTACCGGATTTTGGCGGCAACGGTCCAATGATCTCTTCGTCGTCTTCTGATTCATCTGAATCTTCTGCAAAAGTAAATAAAGAATCTTCCAGGAGAATTAATGATAAATAAACAATATACTGAAACGAAACCCCAAACTGCTTCTTCGAATTCAAAAATAACTATCATCATACATCACAGCTAAACCGTACATCTTAGAGGGAGACTAAAGAGCACACAAACCTACTGGGCTTGTGTTCTCTTTAGAATATATACATAAATGTATATATATATATATATATATATATATATATATATATATATATATATATATATATATATATATATATATATATATATATATATATATATATATATATATATATATATATTTATATTTATATTTAATTTTTCATCCAGTGGATCTTTTAAAATACAAACTAACGGGGATATTTTCCCGTCAGGGTCTTTAAATTTTCCTGCAAGCTGGCCTATAATTCCCTGCTAGCAAGCGCCCTTTTTATAAAATTGCTTTGAAAATTAGCTTTAATTGCTCTCCGTATAGTGTTCAGGAGATCACTTAATCTCATTATTTTCAAGCAATGTCTGTTTGATTTTCTTGCACTGCACAAACGTCAGGTAGTTAAATCCACGTCTCAAGTTGTAACATCCCTGAATATCAATTCTGCTCCAGCGACAATTACGTAAGAGATCCCTTGCTTACAACACAATTGAAATAAATAGAGTACCGGTTATTATTTGCATGGTTGGCTCATTCCGTTTCGCTAGCTGCAAACCATCCTCTAACTCCTTCTTTGATGTATCAGACTTGCCTACAATAGAAAAACTCTCAATCATCCTAGCCACGGAATAGCAGTTATAGCATAGTTTATCCAAAACTGAACTGTCCACAAACATTTAACCACTCAGCATACACATAACATATGCATGAATTTATGTATTAATACATAACATATTTATCATATAAATATAAATATATATATATATATATATATATATTTATATATATATATTTATAAATTTATATATATATATATATATATATATTTATATTTATATTTATATCTATATTTATATTTATTAGTTTGTGTGTGTGCGCGCGTGTGTGGGGGGCATGTATCTATAGGTACATATTTATCACTATGTATATGCAGAAATACGACAATGATTATCCTTATATAATATACATTTCTTCAACATAGTTATCACTAACTTGCACAATTGAGCAATTACTTGATTATAATTGGGCAGTGATTGTCAGCTGGAGAAGGCCACAGCAAAGACTTGACAGATTATTGAAATCATTTCTTGCGAGTATGTTGAAATCAAGATACGAGATCGAAAACTCTAACAGCGAAAGAGGCTGCTCCTATACGAAACAGCCTCAGACATAACAAGACCACCTCCATGTCTAAAATCACAATGGTGTCCATTAACCTCATTAACTCATAGCTCATGTACGCCTTTTTCACTAAGAGATTACGTTATTTATAGGCTCCTAAGACTGAAAGAATTCGCCTTCATTAGAGCACTGTTGCTAGAAAAGCCATCAAATTCTCGTGAAAGTTGGTCTAAAATCAAATGGATTAATTTCATATAGTCATCGTTGTACAAAGGCTAGTGACGTATAAAACTCAGTCTGTGATTATATTGACCCAAACAAGAACGAAATCGAGGTCATCAACATCTTTGTTGTCTGCCATATAGCATTGTAAAGGTGGATGAAAGAACAAATACTCGTCTTTTCTATCTATAAGAGATTGGTTTATAAGAAACCAGTATTCGACTGCTCAAAAAGTTAAAAAAGTTCAGTACTGGACTTCTGAGACCTAAGAAAGTTGATAACTTGACACACACTCGAAATTCCAATTTCCACGAATGCCTATCGTCCCTTTTCATTAATTCGCATTGATTTCCGCCATAAGGAGATTTATGCATGTCCGTGTTATGTCTGCGTAGTGCCTTTCTTTTGCTGTGTAACACTGCAGTATTACATTCTTTCTAGGAAAGTCTTATGAAAGTTTCAGTACTGAAGTCATCAAAAAGCTAAGAAAGTTATAGTACCTCCCAGAGGTTTAAAATTCCTCTTCTTTCAAATCTACAATCAGCAAAACTGACCTTATCTCCCTCTCTAGTTACCCTTTCTCTTTCTTCCTTTGCCAGCTGCTTTGCTATGGGGTTCGGGCCCTTTTCCCAACATAACACACAAAAAGAGCTAACTACACTCTCTTTTATATAAGAATCGGAAATATTCAGGTTCACGCTGGCTGCTCTTAATTTTTCCAACATCTTAAGGTGAATTGTTCTTAATTTGTTCCTAAATTATTTGCGTGTAAGCTATGTAAGCTATAGTAGCCAACTGTAAATTAAAGAGTTAATAATAATAATAATAATAATAATAATAATAATGATAATAATAATAATAATAATAATGTAGGCATTCGACAAAATACAAGACATCACTGGATGTTTCACCAAGAGCAACTAATGCACGAAAATCAACAGGGAGAAGTGACAAACCTGCCAATTCACCTCAGGTTAACGAGGAAATGACATTTCAAGTTAATATGTTAGTGGAAAGCGTATGCATCGTTGTCCAAAAACACATTTCATGAGAGTGCTTCAGCCTCAGCTTGTTCTCAATGTGTTCTTATATTTCCCATCAATCTTGAGGCTCGTGTTCTTATCAAGTTGTTGTTATAAAAAGGAGTGTAGTACAGATAGGAAAAAACTATCAAACAAACAAGTGGGATAATTTCGCTTGAAATAAATTCAATAAATATTACCAAAACCAGAAAACCCCATCATCTTTTGCATCATGTCAGGGTCGTCAACGTCCGGGGATTGATAAGATGGCTTCTTGTTTCCTGTAGGAAAGATGCAAGAGTAATCAAGAATATTTACAGTATCGACATATCAGACAATACATGCACAAGATATAATCAAACATCACCAACATCTTCCCTGATAAGAGTGATCATTATCAACAGTAATCATTAATAAATGTTCAATTAATAAAATGCACTAATCAATATTCAATCAACAATAACAATCACTGATCAATATTCAATCAACAATAATCACTAATCAATATTCAATCAACAATAACAATCACTGATCAATATTCAATCAACAATAATCACTAATCAATATTCAATCAACAATAACAATCATTGATCAATATTCAATCAACAATAATCACTAATCAATATTCAATCAACAATAATCACTAATCAATATTCAATCAACAATAATCACTAATCAATATTCAATCAACAATAATCACTAATCAATATTCAATCAACAATAATCACTAATCAATATTCAATCAACAATAACAATCACTGATCAATATTCAATCAACAATAATCACTAATCAATATTCAATCAACAATAATCACTAATCAATGTTCAATCAACAATAACAATCACTGATCAATGCTCATTCAGTTAACTCTGTGGAAGAGTGATGTTGCTCACGTTAAAAGAAAAGCTTCAGAACATGCTTCTTATTGGTTTTGCCAAAAAATCAATAGTAATTCAAGAAGCAAATTTTCTACACTAGATTATCCTCTCCAATAAGATGTAGGCTTTCACCGTGCCAGGAGGCATTGCTACATTTCACCGTTGGAATTCCCAGGAAATTACAACTTTTAAACAAAATTGCTACTCCATTTAAAATCTCTACATATTCTGGATGGGCGAGTGGCCAAGTGGTTAGAGCGCTTGACTGCTGAGCAAAACATCGATGGTTCGAGCCGAACCCTCGGATCATAGTTGGGATGCTCGCCCACTGTCCACCCAGCAGCAAATGGGTACCTGGTGGCAACACTGGGGAAGTTAAAGGCGGCGAGGAAAGGACCTGACTACCCTACCTCACAGTGCCGGCAGCTCAGGATAAGTGTCCCTCTAACGGGCACTCCCCGGCGTACGGAATCGTACATGGGACTCACCTTTACCCTTACCTTTTACACATTCTAGACAATCCATGATTGAGGGATTAAAAGCTTGCTAGCTGATAGAATCCTAAAGCCTTTCAGCTCTCTTTCTCATTTTCAAAACGCCAGTGTGTAGAGGAACTAGTTCCAAATGGACCAGGAGAGTAAGTAATGTTTACCTTGAAATGTGAAGCTTTCAGTTGGTTGACGCAGTGTTCTTTGAAATGCAGTAGATGTTTTATATTTGGAGGACCCTAAAATAATTATTTTTCTTAAACTTGATCTCACTTTTACAAACTGACACTGTTAACAAATATACAATGATACACCTCGCTAATTACAGGCAGTGTATTATTGGCTTGTCTGTATAAAGAAGTTAACTAAAATAAACATAAATTAAACAGAAACAAACATAATAGAAGTTAAGATGCATACATACAAAGAAGTATATAAATGCATAGTTCTAAATTCTAAAAGTTCCCAATTCGTCCACGGTCTATCCCTGCGGCAGAAAATATAACAAGTGCATCAACAGAAACGTTGATGATTCTAATTGATAATTTGACTTTGGCTGCTTTTGTCAAAATCCAAATCATCTATAATCATCATCACTGAATCAAAGGAGGATTCAATAATTATAGTAATAATCACCATCATCATCTACATTTTGTCCAAACAGTTCCTTTCAGAATGAGCCAACAACTTCTTTATTTCTATTCCTTCTGATATTCATTTCATTTTTATTGTCATTTTGAAATAATTTTGGGAGGGTAGCCCTTGAGCATATGTTGGTTTACAATGGGCTTTCCATGTAATTTATTGTGCAAAATTACAGACAAAAATAAAACACCACTGTTCACTTTTCCAAAATCAGGAAAATCTTCTGTTTTTGATAAACAATTTCATGGTATCTCAGTAAATGACAACCCAGAATAAGTCTACCCTCTTTAGTCTATATAAGCACTATATGTCCAAAACAGCACTAGAGACCCATTTCCAACCAAAATTTAAGAAAAATTGTACATCACTTGCAAAATACCTATAGAACACATCCAACATACAAAAATCAAAGTATATTTGTAAATACAGAACAAACTCCTTCTCTATATAAATCTTCCTCCTTCATTAGTAATGAAAGAGATGGGAAGGACCAATGACTTTATACAAAAAAAATGGTACCATGGTACCTAGAAAATCTTATAAAGAAGCTGCATAAATTCTTATACCCTTTCAAGGCACAAAAGATTAAATCACAAACAAGAGCTATGCAAAAGTGCCATTGTCTTGCTGGAGAAATCTGTTGACCATATTTAGGGTAAGTAGGGTCACTACCCTAAATCCTCAAATTAGCACTCTATGAGCTTATTTGCTTTTAATGCTTTTTTGATGGGGGCTTACCTGAGGGGAGGGCATATTTGAGGGGGACTTTCACATGTTATATAACAAGCTAAGTGTCAATACTCTTTTTTTATAATATTTTAATTCAGGCATCAGCCTATATCAAGGTCTTCACCAGCCCCTATGGTGGGGGCTTTTTTGAGGGAGCCAATTCAAGGATTTTAGGCAATTTTTTCCAAGGGTCAAAGGTACCTGCAAATATTGCTTGAAAGAAACTTGTAGGCTGCCAAGAAGTTCTAAAGTTGATTTCAGTTTGTATAACAACTTTCCCATTCTACACATCAAATTAAATGTCATACTGAAAGTTATATCAAAAAGTGTTCTGAAGAACTAATATCATTCACACAGCTCTTAATTGACCAATGCTCTGTTGCATCTTCTTCAAAATGGCATTAGAAATTTTTAATTACCCCCAAACAATGGCTTGCCCTAATAGGTCTATGTACTTTCTGTTTTATTGGAAACATGGGTGCTCAAAGGAGCATTCCATGTTGCTATTATACTACACATGATATTTCTCTTAGCATTCACTTCCAGTGCCATAATGGGCCTGACTTAAAATAGTATGGGAGAAACTATGGAACTAAAAAAGGAAAAAAGAAAACCCTCTCAAAGAGAAGAGTAGCATGTCACAATGTAATCTGGTGAGGCAGGATTCTGCCTGAGCCTACCTACAATGCCTACCAATAGCTGTTGGAACACCCACAAGTTTCATGAATTTCTGATTCCTGTCACTTCTCTGTGACACCAATTAAAATGTAACCCCGGGCCTCTCCCCTAAAACAATGTTGAATTGATAGATAACTGATAATGTTCAACATAAGCATCACTTCTACTATTGGGTTACTCTTTTTGGCTTCAGAAAACATTCATAACTGTTAATGGGGGGGGCAGGGATGCTATAGCTTATCTGTAGCGTAAACACAGCAAGTATATCAAGACTTTTAGCACACATTTTACATGGACATGGAATACACCATGGCTCAGTGTCCCTAGTCGAAATTTTGCTGCACACCAGATTTATTATATGCAACAGGAACTATACACTGGACGAAAGGGGTGTTTCAAAACTATATGGGCAAATATTTTACCCCAAATGCAGAGTTTGGCCTTTTTGGTGAGATCTCGAGTGTGCACAAGCAAAATGTAAGGTGTGCAAGTGGGCACCTGGTTTCAACTGTGCACTTGACTTTTGTATTTACAAATCAAAATACTTTTAGCTATTTTCTGTACTTAACATTGAGGAATAAGACTGTAAAACAAATGCTTCATTACTATCATCATGACAGGTGGAAAAAATTTTCTATGAAATCGAATTAAGCTTGTAATCCACACCCTGCAACATCTTGTCATGCCCATGTCAGGGTGTGCAGCACCATTTGGGAATAAAAATCCGTGCATGTGTGCACTTGCCAAACTCTGCAGTCAGGTATTTCACCACGTGTAAGTTGATTTCCAAAAGCAACAATCTCATGCGTGTGGCTGCCATGTTCCCCAGATTATCATTTTGGCTCATATCAATGATTTTGGCTGTATTTTCTTCTCCCATGAGTATCATCTGAAAAAGCGTTCGGGAAATGTTTGACTTGTCTAAACCACTTTACATTTGCTAAGTTAGTCGATATCCACTCTGCAGAGTTTGGCAACTGCACACTCGAGATTTGTTGTTTCAAATCCTACTGCACACCTAGAAATGGGTGTGGTAGGGTGTTGAAAGGCGATAGAGTGTGTTCTAATTGGTTAATGATAATATTTTCCAGCTGTCATAACGATAATAATAAAGTAAAAGTCGCTCTGATTTGCATGCTGTCTGATACAGAATCTTTAAGGTGAGAACTGGTTTTACTTTCTAAGCCAAAACTCAAGAATGCACTTCAAGTGCACACCTGAGATCAAGTGCACACTTGCATACTTGACGTTTTGCTCGTGCACGCTCGCGAACTCGTCGAAAAGGCCATGTTCTGCAATCGGGTATTTTATTCACAAATTGTAGGTACAGTAGCTATGTTTAACAGCAATGATTACTAAACGCAGATAAAAGGCATAGGAAACGTGTTTGTACCTCTGAGTGCCCTCATTTCGTCAAGGTCTTCGTCGTCCATGCTGGTATGTTGACAAGTAGCCTACTTGAACGATTTTGAATTGGGATACACCGCCATTTTGGCAGGGTGAAGTCTCGTTCTGAAAATGGGACTAAAATGTCAATATCATTGTAAAATGTCAACGTAAAATGTAAAGAATGGGGGAAAGTTTTCATTTTAGTATCAGTGAGTGAAGTGAGTTCAGTAAGATGGGTTTCTTGTCAAGATAGGTTCTCGTCAGCACACGTTTCTTATGGTACAGTATTTCTACTCGCCAAGCTGCTGCACTCCATATTTCACCTCTTGTAAATTGTAATCGTCGAGCCTACCTAGCGGTTTTGTTGTATTTCAAGAGAACTACGCTGCGAGGGAGCATCAACGTGGAATGTAAATGTTTAAGTGGCTGTCACTCCTATTTCAAAATGGCAGATGTAATAAAGTAACCAGAAGCGGCCTAAAAGTTATACAATGTCAATATTTCGCAAGATACGACAGCCAAAGGTATTGCTGGTAAAGTGGGGCCTTCAGGGTACTCGTTTGAGAGTTATCTTTTTTATCTTTTGCATTTTTGCTGCCTTTTCCCTCGTGCTGCTCATACGGACTTTGGCACCCTTTTTTCTCGATAGGGACTATTCCGATGTCCAGTACTATGCTAAAGTGTACTGTAACAAACCAGGGAATGTATATGGATTAGAAGGTCAGCTAAAGGCAGTGAAAGGAGGAAAGCGCAACTATAAGTTACAGCAGATACACATTGTGATCAGACATGGGGACAGAGCACCAATCGTGCTAGATACATTACCAAACTCTAAGCCTGTAGAAATTTCCTGTACATTCAACAAATCCTGGTCTTTCGCAAACGACCTGCTTGAAATAAGGAAAGGTGCGGATGTATTTGAAGTGGCTGGAGCAAAGAAGTACCCAATACTGCAAGAGAGAGAGGTTTGCATTGGTGCCCAATTAACTCCAGTTGGGTTTTCACAGCACCTAAATAATGGGAAGTTCTTGAGAAGATACTATGATGATTTCATTGAAAGCATTGAGCATAGCTCACAAGTTAAGGTCAAGAGTACTGCTTACAGCCGGACTGTGCAGAGTGCAGCCTCTCTCCTGTATGGTTTGTTTGGAAGGAGATTTGCCAGAGAGAAATTGGTCATTGATGTTGAGAGTGATAAATACAGAGAGACTCATTTCTTACAGCATGTGAATGGAGAACACATATACTGTCCAGTTCTAGCCCAGAAACTTAGGGAAGTTTGGGGTGATGAAAGGGTACGATATCTGAAAAGAACTTATATTGAGAACATTCAGAAAGAATTTGCTAAAATTTTTGATAGTGATGTCGGCAAGATAGCATCACTTGATAGACTTATAGATATTTTGTATGCAAATCTCTGTCATGATAGAGATCTTCCAAAGGGACCGAATGGCCTAGTATCATATAACCTTGCAAGCAGTTCATTTGGTATTGCAAATCAGTTGATTACAGTAAAACACGACAGAATTGCACAACTTCAAACATTGGCAATAATTTCGCAAGTTATTGCTGAAGTAGCAAAGTTGATTGATGACAATTATGCCCAGACTTCCAGTAAACTGGTTCTGTTTTCAGGCCATGATACTGTTATTTCACCCCTTTTGAGTACCCTAGGCATCCATGACTGGAGGTGGCCCCCTTATGCATCTAGGCTTGTTTTTGAATTGTGGAATGACAGAGATGGGATACAATACAGTGCTGCTGAGTCAAAGTTGTTTTCAAAATTTGATAATTATTTCATCAGAGTTTTATACAATGGAGAGGATCTGACTTCCAAAGTGAAATTTTGTGAAGGACAAATTGTGGAAAACCAACTCTGTCCTGTGGCTGCCTTTGTCAAGTTTGTCTCAGATGATCGATTTGATGGTAGTAACTATTTTGAAAGAATCAGAAATCTTTGTGTTGGAACAGATACTGACTAGCAAAAATATGAATATTTTATTAGCTATGCTAAATTTTTGAAATATTTACTATTGTCATTGTTACTCGTTTGGATCTTTAGATTAGAGAGCTTTTTAGGAGGCCAAGACAAAATCACCAAGCAAATAGTATGTACATCCCTACTTATACTCTATCTCTCTCTATATCATTTTTGTTTCAAAGTACTTCCTTGTTGTAATGTGTTATAGTGCAAATGAGTTAAATTAGTATCTCTTTGTCTACTTATGCTATTTGTATATACAGTCAACCTCGCATAATTCGGATCACACAGGACTGGCTGATTTTGTCCGGATTACAGAAAATCCGGATTACGTAGAAACTTTTTCAGTGTTGCACTTTAATAGGAAACTAATTGGGCTTAGCAATTCTGTCCGGAATATACAAAAATCCGGATAAAACCGATCCGAATTATGCAAGGTTGACTGTACTTGAAGCCTCACTTTTAGTTAGACTAATACCTAAGTTTTATTTAGTATTTGCCATTCCTATCTTGCAAATTTATCTTATTTTATCATGTAGGGTCAGCCATTTATACTTACTTTTTTGGCACAATTAAGCATCACAGAATAGAAATGGCCTTTTAGTGGCATCTTCCTAGCTCTTGATGGGTCCATTTCTGTTTATTTTCACCTGGTTGCCATTAGAGACATCCATACATGACAGTACAATGCCCCCAAACCTCTTGCAAGGCCGTTACTATCACATGTTCTATTGCATGATTATAGTTAATCTTCTTGTTTACATGTGTATATTCAACATCCATAAGCCTTTCTGTTTACTTTTTTGTCATCTACACTTTTTCATAAGACACACTTCATTTCACAAAACAGATCTTGGCAAGTTATCAACTGTGCTAGAAAATTACTCATGCAAAACTGTTACTTAATGACGTTAGAATAATATTTCATAAGATTTAGTTATAGAACAATCAACTTGAAATATGAAATACACTTGGAATATTCAATCTTCAAATTATCCAGAGTTTAACAATATGGGAGATTTCTAGCAAGTTTGTCTCGTATTACCTTCTATTAGTTCTTTGTCTCGTATTACCATTCCTCTTGTTCAACTTTTTGTTTCCTATTTTATAGCAGGATGTTGCTTTAAAGGGCCTGTTCCATAAAGGTATTGTTTGCTACAGGTCCCACTCTCCCCTCCCAAAGCATGTGATTGCTGGCACCTCCCCTGACTGAATATCACACAACACGACAGGTACAGTCGCATGCTCTACTCTGATGGCACTCTTCTGCTCAGAAGAGTGCTATCAGAGTAGATCACGTGACTGTACCTGTCGTTTTGTATGATATTCAATCAGGGGAGGTGCCAGCAATCACATGCTTGGCGATGCATATGTTGGAAAGTGCTTCACAATGTCAAAATATGCTCTATACGTGGAGGCAGAACCACGAGCAAAGCTTTTGCAAAATCACTGAATGCCCTTGTTTCATTTGATCAAGAAGGATTATTTAATGCCAGAAAAAAAATGTCTTGTATTTATCACCTGGTAAAAGTTCCAATGTTTTGAGCCTCGTATGAATCCAGCAATAATCTCAGTCGCACATCCATGACTGCTTTCCTGTGAAAGAACAATCTTACTCTAAGACACTACTGAAAGGCGAAATGGGATGCTTGTTCTTCTTTGTAGTGCCGGATTTTTACAAGCTATGAAAGTTAACAAGTTAATGCATGTTTGAAATTGTACTTTGTTTGTATAGATTTACAGTGATAATATATGTATGTCAGTTTTATGTTTGTGTAATGCCTGTCCGTCTGTGAAGCAATGTAGTGTTACACACGGTTGCACAGACTCAAACAGTCTTGCCACTAAAGTCTTAAAGGAAGTTTTAGTACTGAGATTATGAAAAACTAAAACTTTCAGTACTGGGTGAAAGCAGTTTCTTATAAAAGCTGTGAATAGTACGCTCGACTATAGACATACACTACTTGCTTTGTACTCCTGACAGTCACTTTAGGTTAGATAATGTTCGAATAGAACTATCAGATCGACTAGAGCATTCTCGGGTTTGTACCTGCAATCTGTGGAAATACAAAGGTAGGATTCAAGGTGCAGTTTGCTACAATCCCCAGCTCTTTCATGAACAGACCTAAAATTACTATGAGATTGCTTGCACAACGGCAAACATCACCTAGAAGCTCCAGCTCTTCTATGATATTCAGTTGTCTCCTTGGACACAGTTTAGGATTAGCGGACATGCGCTCAAAAGCAAACTGTAGAGAACACTTTTTAAGCTGTGGAGGAAAAGTGAGTTTCCATAGCTTTGAAGGTGGTACAGAAATTTTTAAGGTTTCTTCCGTTTAGCTCAAAAAACTTTATTCAATTTTAGGCTGTCTAATACTAGGTTACATCTAGACTGGTTTCTTATGAAAAGAAACGTGTAACCCAATGTTCTACATTGCCACTGTCATTTGTATACACAAGTATACATGCTTTCTTCTTTATGAAAGTTTTTCGCTCAATGCTGAAACTTTCCTCCTAAGACATTCTTAGCGAGAATATTTTAAGTTTGTATAGCGCTGCAGTGTTACACAGACAGATAGACAGTACACAAAGACAGCATTGAAATACATAGATTTTGGCGTGAAATCTCTGCCAAATAAGCAGAAGAGTTTATGGGCTTGCTTGAAAAATTGGAATTAAGAGTGTATATCAACTTATCACATTTCTAAGCTTTAGAACTCCAGTACTGAACCTTCTCAACTCTTTGAACAGTCGAGCACTGCTTTCCTATAAAAATGTGTATTTTGATTTTCTCGTATATTCTGTGCTTGGTGCAGGTACGTGAAGTTGTGTTTACTCTTGACTTTTTATTTTTGCCATTCCTTCACTACACAAATCAGGTTTTGGCACTAAAACTGTGCGTATGAGAAGTGCCATGGCTAAGCACCATTATCACTTTATTTTGAACTACAGTAAATCGTCGAATTTGCCCCTTTGAATAAGGCCCCAAGCTAGAACTTCAAAGTGTTAGTCAGCTTCCCCCTTCAAATAAGCCCCATCACAGGAGATGATGAAGACCTTGGTATAGACACCTTTCATTGAGCCATTTATCAAATACTTTTATAAGTCCCCCTATTGAATAACCCCTCCCCTCGAATATGGCCCCATAAAAAGGTACCAAAAATAAATAAGCCCCTGGGGGAGCTAATTCGAGGACTTAGGGTATCAAAAAATTCATTCCTTTCAGTACACATTTCTTTAACTCCCTGAACAAGCGGACATCTTTCATTGTACACTGATAGCTTTCATTTGTGATGACCGTTGTGCAATTTCAAGAGCTTTTTCCATTTCGTTGAGGGCACGCCTGCCTTCAACCGTCAATGCAGGTGTGAACCTGGGAATGCGTTCTCAAATGCTATCAGTTTTCTATCGCGTGGATACGAGACTGCTGTGTCCTATAGCAAGACACGGCGCGTCCAGGCATATTTCCTGCTTTTCATTCGTAATAGGTCTCATTTCTAAAAAGACACACTATTATTCTTTTGACAATTAACCTCTGGCAGACAGCCCGTCTGAAGAAAGGATAAAACTCGGCGATTAGACGAATTTGATGTCGTTCTGGGCTATTTAGATTTCAATGGCGCCATCGTTCAATCTCCGCACAATAGCTGTAGTCTCATCCCTCTTTTATCCTCGTGAAAAGCGTTTGTAGGCCATATCTGCTGATTCTTTGGCAATTGAATCATACCACCATTAAAGTTGAGTCAATAATTCAAGATTTATTGAGTGCATTACACTGGAACTTCAAACTAATAACTCTTTTATTCTAGGACATTAAATAACGGTAGAATTGTGCAACATTGTAAAACCATCCCGAGGGGAGGGAATTACACTCGTATATAAAATACTCCTGTGGTTTACAATATGGTCACAACTGAAACAGAATCCTGTAACATTTCAAGGTGGGCTGAGTCATTTTATGATAAGACACTATTTAAAACAACTGACGTATCAAAACCGGGCGTAATTGCAAGCAAACCAGTAGATATTCGTATGATACACCCTTTTTTATAAGGAACCTAGCTCATGGCCAGTTCTAAAAGTTCCTTATTTTCGGACCTCTTTTTATCAAATTCTAGTGCTAAAAGTTCCTTCATAGTTCCTTAATCTTCACTCCACATAGAGTGCCACAAAATGGCACAGACACTAGAAAAGCATTGAAATTCTGGCTTTTGCCCTTAATTCTGGCTAGAACTGAAGCTCAAGAGCACAAAGACGGTAGGAAATAAGGTCTATATATGCAAAAACATAATTTCAATCAAGAAGTATCATGTCTATTCCATTGATGTCATCATCCAATGTAATGTTATCTTTACTTGCATCTGAGTACACAACTTGGAATTTGAAAATGAAAAGTTCCTGAGCAATTTTTCCTTTGAAGGAGAAGTGGACGGCAGAAGGCAGCGAGGAAGACCAAGGAGAATGTGGATGGATGATATCAAGGGGTGGACCAACAAAAGATCATACGCAGAATGCGTGAGAGATGCACAAGGCCGGCTTTATAGAGAGCCATGACTACTGACCTGCTGCGAACAGATAGCACCACATGAATGAATGAAGTACAAGTTCCTTCGGATGTCTAGTAGGTTCCTTATAAAGTGGTTCCTTATAAGAAAAGCGTGTAGTTAAAAAGCCAGGGCACATAGAAAGGAGCGGAAGCTGTACTTCTTGGATCGGCTTCTCTATTGTGGCTTTTTGTAGTGCCCTGATGATAAACCCTATTTTGCAGTTCTCATGCGCAGTCTTTATAAGGACGTTTTTGGCATGTACACGCTCTACACGCATTTTTTATATAAGGGACCCCTTCATAAGGGAACCTACATGTAGAATGCCAGCATATCTAGCGGACTTACACTACTAAAGGAAAATTCCTCAAGGAACTTTTGAATTTGAAAAATTTTTATAGCCCCAAACAATCAAGAATTAGGAAGACGGTGCCTTTCGTTTGTAGCCAAAATCCGCATAGATTGTTTGCTATACTTGTGTCAAGTGCTTCATTTTTCAATTGTCTTAAGTTATAGCCAAAATTAAAGACAAAATTTAGAATTTCAATATTTTACTTTTGTCGGTACAAATTATATGGCAGTAAATGTGCAGTGAAAATTTAGGAACTTTTAGTACTACATTTTGACAATTTGGAGATCCGAAAATAAGGAACTTTTGGAGCTAAGCCTCGAGCTAAGTTCCTTATAAAGAAAGCGTGCATGTTTATAAGGAACCTAGCTCAAGGCCTAGTTTCACAAGTTCCTTATTTTTGGACTTCCGATGATGAAATTGTAGTGCTAAAAGCTCCCTAGCAGTTCCTTAATTTTCACTCAACATTTACATACTCAATGAAACACTTTGACACAAGCATGGCAAGCAATCTATGCGGACTTTGGTTGCAAATGAATAGAACCAGCTTCCTGGTCCTTGATTGCTAAAATTGTTCAAATTGAAAAGTTCCTGAGGGAATTTTCCTTTAGTAATATAAGTTCTTTAAAAATAGTTTGGTACTCTACATGTAGATCCCTTATAAAGTGGTTCCTTATAAAATAAACCGTGTAGTGAAACTTTCGTAGTTTCATAATTTCAGTACAGAAACTTTCTTTAAGACTTTCTTAGCAAGAACAGCCGAGTTGGCATGATGCTATATAATCATCAAACTCTACTTCATAGGCTACCACAAGAAATCTATACACATTAAGTAAAAGCCATGTTTGTCTTGCGTTAATATTAGAATTTTAAAGATATATGACTTCTCAACTTTCTTAGGCCTCAGAAATCCATGACTGGGCTTTCTTAGTATATTGAACTGTCGAATGCTACTTTCGTATTAAGTATTTTCTTATTGAAATGCACTAAGAAGAACACACTAGTCTCGACATCTATTCTTTTGAAAATCTGCATTTTTTTTCTTTTTGCAAGACACCTAACTCAAGGCCTAGTAGTAAAAGTTTCTTAAATTCTAGTCACATTTTAGTTCTAAAAAATATTTCAGGGATAACGAAAGCAAAACGGAAGGCATTGTCTTTTGTAATGCACATATGGCTTAGCACATAACACATGCTGTAGTGGAAACTTGTAAAATTCTTAGAGCAAAATAGGATTTCACAATCTGTAAGAGAAATTTCTTAAGTTTCTCAACTCTTTCCTTGCAGCTCTAACAGTTTCATAAATTTTAGGGTGTCTAGTATTAGGTCGCTTATAAAGCGGTTTCTTATAAAAATATCGTGTAAGACAAACGAAAAAGGTGTTGTGGCTTTTGCTAATAAGCAATAAGCATTGACATTTTCCTCTGAGTTATTTAACTTTTCAAATGTGTAGTGAAAGAGTTATCAACAATCATCAGCTGCTGAGTTGTTGTCTGTAGTAAGCAATGATGTGCATAACTTCTTACTTGTTCTGCATTAGGAACAAATCATGGTGTGACCAAGTGCTCCTAAGTCATTTAAAGTATCGTTGCCTTTTATGCATGCATTATCCCTACTCTTAGGTTCCTAATAAACGGGGGGGGTCAAATCTAATGGCAATTTAACTCACTATTGCGCTTTTGATCAACATCAAAAGACATTCGATTGGTGAAAGAAGCACTATCACTTAGTGAAGGAAGAAATTTCTTTTCCTTCAAGGAGAAAACCTCCAAACCATCATTTATTCCTTGAAACGTAATAAGCTCAGGGAGAGTCGGAAAGGCATGAAAAATTAATAAGCGTCCCCCCGTTTATTAGGGACTTGAGAGTAAGTATCATGCCATATTTGGTAATTTCATGTTGGCGCAATATATTGCAGATAGTAGCACGTAGGGCTGTTAGGCCATGATTTCTCCTTCATAGAGCCTCTCACCTCAAGTGATAAACGACCAACTCGTAATAACTCAACCGCGATGTGTTGCAATGTTTCTATAATGAAAATTGTTTCTTTAATGTTTACTTACGTTAATGTATCATTGATGGCAGAGGATTTTAACTTAACCATATATAGCTAAATTACATGGCAAGCACTTAGTGCTTGTTAGCCGAATATTGACATAAAACGAGTTATATTGCACATGCCTTTTTTTATACGTGGTTACGGTACTTTCATTAAAATTTCCACTAACATAAATTGCTTCCTGTCGATAATTGCATATCTGAGGACATTCTTCTTTGAATGAAAGGAAACATGAATGTGCACGCATAGTAATATCGTCAACAGGCATACCGCAGAATTCTCCGAAAGGGAAGGCTTTATTTGATATTTATTGCCTCACATTGAGTCCAAGTAAGAGCCTTCCTGAATGAATTTCCTATCTATTTGAGGGTCATAAAAATATCTACTAAGATATCCGAATCGACAGGTTTCAAGGTAAATTGTACACTAAGGCCTAGCAGTTATTCAATGTCATTAGCATTTCTAGTGTACATCTATTTATAAGCATAGGAGAAGAAGCTTTGCCATATACACCCTTCTTTTATAAGAACACGAGCCTCAAAATTTATGGAGAAATAAGAACAAATTAGGAACAAGCTGAGACTGAAGCACTATCGTAAAGTGATTTGAACCTGGTATAAAACTTTTTTAGCTCAGCAATGTTTACTCACGTACTCGAAACACTCAAATTATCAGTGTGTAAAACAAGTCGTAAGTGTACCAAGACTTTTAGCAAGGATTATACATCTGTACGAATGTATATCTTTTATCTTCTGCTAATGTTATAGAAAATAATACCTGTTTCAAAAATATCCAATGTTCTCTTGTATATTGTATAGTGTCTACATTGCATACCCACAAAAATTTAAGAACAAATTAAGAACAATTCAGCCTGAAAATTTTAGTAGATTAAGAACAGCCAGCCTGAACCTCAGTTTTACTGGCTCTTATAAAAAAAGAGTGTACACAAGATTTTTTAAAGAAAGTAATAAGAAAATACTGCTCAACCGCTCAGAAAGCTAAAAGAACCTCAATACTGGGCAAAAAGAACTTTCTCATAAAAAGCATGATGTAGTTGATTTAAACCTGTCCAAGTCAAAGCCAAAAATAATTGGTCTTGACCACTAATGGGTGTCTTGAAAATGAAATTCTGTAGTGTAAGAATTAGTGGGCACAACAGTTAAGAAATTTTCTTGTCAAAGGGACAATAGCATCTAAGTATCATCATCATCATCATCAACATCACCACCACCACCACCACCACCACCACCACCACCACCACCATTATCATCATCATCATCATCATCACGAAACGGTTAGATCGTTTGGGCGATCTGCCGTGGCACCTCACAGAATCTTCGCTAATTTTCCCTGCCTACTGCCTCTCTAACTACCCTACCAGTGACTCCAGGTATGTTCTTCATGCTGTCTTCAAATCTCATTTTGGGTCTTTCACGGTTTCATTTCCCAAATACCATTCCAGTGAGACTACCACCTTAATGCCATCAAAGTGTACTATACTAAAAATGTTTATTTTATGAAATGGGCGTAGTCATGTAAATGCTTCCTTCAGGTATCACCTACATGCAGGTATGCAAGTACCATCTGTTAACTATTCATCGATATATGTGCATAGAATAATTCAAAAGTATACTTTCTTGTATCGTTTCGATTGATATCTGCTTCAGTACTGAAAGAGGTAGGATTTCTTCACTATAATGTTGAGCGTGTTTTTTGGCGTTTCTCCACCCTGCTGCTTTAGTTATTGCTGATACGGTTAATCCTTTTTGATTTTGCAACTGAAGATGAAGCAGACCTCATTGAATGGGTTGTAATTACACTTATGTCAATTCCAGCCCGTGCCAAGGTGGATTTTATCCACTTGGATATCGTACATGTGTGTACCGGTTTGTAAGGAGCTTTAACTGAAGAGAACAATTTTGTATATATATATATATATATATATATATATATATATATATATATATATATATATATATATATGTATATAAAGATGAACGAAAAAGAAAGACTGTAAGGAACCAATTCTATATTGTTTTTATTTCAATTTTCGACTAGTTTCGACAATGTGTCATCATACGGCAATTCCATATCCACATATAGCTCGATGCTTTGTATGCTTTTTCTTAATATAGCTAATAGTGTATTCAACAGTCAAATAATCCTCCCTCTTCATTGGGAGAAGGAAGTGTAAGCTAGTATTTTCTAATATTGGAAGGACGAATCAAGTTCTGAGATGTTATGTAACATTGTCATTGCCAGCACTTAATTTTGCTTTAGCCAGGACAATGAATGCAATATCGATTTACATGCTTTTTTTATAAACAACTTAAAACAATATCCTAATTCTTAAAGTTCCTTACATGTGGACCTTTTTGATCATATTGTGGTACTGTTAACTCCTCAACAGCTCCATATTTTTAACTGCACCCAGAAAATGGCACAGAAACAAGAAGGTAAGATACTAACAGAGAGCTCAGAGGAACTTCCTCATTCA
Source organism: Mastigias papua (assembly GCA_964019165.1). Lineage (NCBI taxonomy): Eukaryota > Metazoa > Cnidaria > Scyphozoa > Rhizostomeae > Mastigiidae > Mastigias > Mastigias papua. The sequence continues at coordinate 10,793,512 of OZ025285.1, forward strand.
AGAAAATCAAAACTGGTCAAAGTTTTTTAAAAATTATGTACATTGTTTATATCTCTAGGAATTAGAAGTTATTTCCCAGGATTATCTTTAAACTTACGGTGACTGCAATCCGCCTATCCGAATTACTGATATTTTTACCTAATGGGTTGTTTGGTGAAAGATATTGTTTTTTCAGAAGAAATTTCCCCAGTAAAGTTGATTTCAGCCCAACCAGGAGGGCTGAGGCCTCCCTCTCACACCTATGCTCTTGAACATGATTGAGAACCAGTAATGAAAGTCACATATGATAACTGAATGGAAAGCACTACTTCATGACAGAGAGTTAGTTTTTGACCGTGGAATTTTGCTTTGGAATACACGCTTTTTTATAAGAAAATGTTTATTAGAAAATAAGGCTTAAGAAGCCAAAATCTTAAGAAAATGGCAAGAAAATGACGAGGCTCAAGCTCCAAAATTCATATGTTTTACGTGCCAGAAGTCGATATTAGCTCCTTCTCTGAAAGCTCCTATGCAATGATCAAACTTTTCTTTGATAATCTTGGTTAACAAAGATCAAACTTTTTATAATAAACAATAGTAACCTCTTTTAGCCACTTTACTCTACTAAAAGTTAAGAAAATCTCAGCCTTCACCTGAGAATTTAGCTGAAGCTGGATTGTTGATAAGAAATTCTAGATCTTCCTCAAATGTGACATGGGACGTAAAATATTCCTTCTGCTCACAGACGCGGACCTGGGACTTTTTCTGGTATCTGGCAACCCCCTCTTTGATCTATTGGCTATATGGATTTCACAAAATTCATGGAAACCTAGTAACAGTAAATGGAACCAGGTTCCTGCCTCTGGTTGTGGCAGTGATAAAAATTTTCATCACTGCAACAGTTAGAGGTAGGAGCCTGGTTGAAACTAAAAAGTCCCTTGAGGTCCTTGCATGTAGTAGTGCAAGTTGCTTAAAGTTTTGGCATTTCCTGTGTAGGTTGCTTATAAAGTTGATTCTTATTAAAAACGTGTTGTGCTTAACTCCGTTGAAGGTTCCTCCCATTACAAAATTGCTAGACTCGATTTCTCTTGTCATCCAAACAGGAAGCTCAATCTGATTTGGGAATCGGGATTGCTCAATCTTCACGATATACACATTTCTTTTTATAAGAAATAAGTTTATAAGAAAATGAGGCTCAAATGGCCAAAATCTTAAGAAAATCTTAAGAAAATCACAAGGCTCAAGTTCAAGAAAATGCTAAGAAAATTACAGTTCATCTTCTTTACATGCCAGAAATTGATATTGGCTCATTTTTGCAAACTCTTGTACAAAGATCGAGACTTATGGTGGTCCAACAAATACAGAGTAGCCTGCTTCAGCCAGTTTTTTCCTGCAAAAGTTAAGAAAACCTTAAGAAAATCTCAGCTTCAAATTCGTGAAAAGTTAAGAAAATTGAGCCTCATGAAAAAAAGTGTTTTTCTTATAAAAAAAATGTGTATTGGCAGAAAATCGAGCGCTCACAGACTAGTCCAGTTTTCCTACGTTGAACTTAGAATTGTCTTCAATTTTCATTTTATAAGCAGTTTCACAATGACAATAAAAACTAGCTCTAAAACGACAATCATTCTCCACTCAATTGGACTTTCTTCTCCCACATAAGTGCGAATATGTGTGGTATAATCAATTTGAATAAAGATGAGTTGCCCCCCTGGAAAAATGACATGACGTAGCTTATGACGTCACGAAGTTGAACTCAAAGCCCGAGGCTACCGTGTGGTTATATGTTGAACACGATGTTATAAAGGCCGCCTTTAGAAGCTCACTAATGATCATATCCGTACTCTAGTGGTATACAGAGTTAACTTTTGTAGTACACACTTCTCTATAGCAGTGTCTTATTTGTCAGTGAACATGAATAGTCTTAAAGCTGTTTTTTTGAGCCCAAGATTTTCAGACCTTGATAAACAGAGGCACATTTTGTAATTAGCCAACCAAAAGGCATTCTCAACAACCAATCAGAAGCCTGGATGCTCTTATGGATTATATTCTTATAAAAGTGTTATGGGGACTTTCCTAGCTTGAACAGCCCTTGTAAAAATGACCCTTGTATTGAAATCACATCTTTCACAGTCTTCAGAGAATTTTGAAAACACAGACATCTTTTAATGTGAATTTAGGGGTCAATGGACTATGATGGTGGTAATAACGAGCAAAACTCTTGTAATCCTATTCTATTAGTTTCACTCATTTATTATCATCTCCATGTATATTATTATTACCCAGAAAAAGACAGACGGCTTAGCCTCTCTTCGAGGAGCAGAATAGTGCTCAGTCCCCCTGGGCCCTCTCTTTTCTTATAGCCCTACCTGGAATATCTTTGGAGCATTTTGAGGGTACAATAAGCCATATGGACATGGGCGCTTTATTTTTGCTGTAGAAATGATGAATGAAGTCTACAGTCTCCCAATATTTACTATACGCTCTCTATGGCTTTGAAAACAAGATTCCCACCAGGCAGAAGGTCGGCACAACACACAAACACCCACCAGTTCTGATTACATCGGTTTCTCTTCTTTAAAGGCCCGGCTCCTGCGAACACGTAAATATTTCGCAATCACTGGGCAGAATACCCAAATAAGGATACTGAGATAAGGGCATCTGTCCATAATTTATACAAATATACTTGTGAATATAAACGATTTCTTTGATGTGGTATTTAAGCCGTTGGCACGTGCTAAAAGCTGAAAGTTTTCGTATGCCATCTACACATTTCTGGTGGACATATTGACAATAGAATTAGACGCCAAACACTTGAGGCTATCTGTTGTATATAGTGCGACCAGTGCCATCAAAGCCAGACATTGATCAAGGAATCAAGTACTGTTATGCATTATTTATGCCAATAGGAGTACTTGAATTAGTCATTACCTTGGGGCCAGGGGCCTACGGCCGTGCTGAGATTTGCAGGTAGAGGCATTTGCTGGCATCACCATTTAAGGTGCTGCGTCAGACAAATTGGCTGCGTAACGGATTGCCATATTCAAAACGGTGTCTGAAATCAAATTGCCCAGAAAATGCAGATGCCAGAAATGGCTGCAACGGTGCACAAAAAGCCAGTCAACGTTGCATTCTCGTTAGTAATCCCATAACGTTCTAAGGGTACGCAATTACGACTTATAATGGCGAAGATAGGATCAACAATATAACCTGTATGTAAGATACCTCGCCCGAACGGAAACACAATCAACAGGCAAATAATCCCGTTCCGCCGTGGTCTTGTATGTTTTTCATCGAATAAAGACAACTGCAATAAAAGGTAGCCTCTCCAAAATGCAATTAAGAAGGCATTGGTGCTGATGGATCATAGATATCTAACCATTGAATTGAATTACGCTATTTGATTCAGATATTTGATTAGCTAATTCGATTACATGCAAATTTTTCATAAGAAAGTGGTTTGTAAGAAAGTAGTGCTCCACTGGCCAAAAGGTTAGGAAAATTCAATACTAGAATTTTAAAACCAAGGAAAGCCGAAAAGTTCATGTACATTTATATTTCCAATTTTCACTTATGTCCATCGTCTCATTGGTTTAATTTCTATATATTTTCTGTTGGTTTTGTTTTCTAGTGCCATATGTGAAAGTCTTAGGAAAGCTTTGACACTGAAATCCTGAAAAAACTGAAAAAGTATATTTCTTGTAAAAGCGTGTAAGGTGGCAAATCAATTAAAATGGTACGTATGCATGTATGTTTTCTGAAACAATGGCAGGCACTCTGACGTTTATGCCGGTGGGGGTGGGGCAAGCAGATCACAGTAGCCAGGGGTGAGGCTCCGAGGAGCACTTTCAGAGACCACGCTCCGAATATTCCATTGTTGTTAGAAAATTTTGCATATCAGAGATGGTAGTCATAGCATTCATCAAGAGATGTTCTCCTCTAATAATGTAAATAAACCCTCAAATTGTTATACAGGTGATACTTGTTCGAAGATCTACGGTATATCCTTGTTAATCCTTATGAAAAGTTACTTCAACATCAATGAATTAAAGATAATTTTAGATATATTAAATATATTGTATATATTATGCATGCATTCGCATAAATACCAGTATACTGATATCTCTAACTCAAGCTTTCCATTGTGTTTTCCCGTGATTTCCTGTTTTTTTAAGTTAATATTGCATAGATTATCGTGTTATATTCGATCAACTTTACTGCATGCTTTGTGTGTTTTGCACATAAGAGTTCTCCTCATCTATATGGTTTTGCATCTCTTCTGCAAATACTACCCGAATCTCTGAATCTGACGTAAGTAATTCGTAGCGTTCACATAACATGTCGACTTGCTTTTGTACGGAACCGTTTTATAGAGAACCTACACTGTAGGTGTAGAAGGCCAAAAACGTAAGGAAGTCTTAACACTAAAGAAAAATAATCGCTAACGAAGATTTAAATTTCGAACATTTTTATCATTGTAAAAAGTCTAGAGTTATGAAGCTGAATCCATTCATGCCAAGGAAATTCTGATGAATTCCTTCCATCTCGCGTAGCAAGACGTTCAAACAATTTTTGTTTGCTTCCGAACGCCTTTGAGATTTTTCTATGTGCAACAAGGGACTACTAATTCGACAATGTACTGAAAAGAAGCACGTAAACACGTACAATTTTAAGCGCTAGGCCTTGATCAAGGTTCTGCATAAACAACTGCCTATTATCAACGCATTATGAATGTCGCCCTGGTTTTGATACGCTGGTTGAATCATTTTATGCAGGAAGAGGGATCAACAATCTACCTTACACAGCATTCTACATTCTTGATATTTTATTTGATTTAGCTGTAATATTTTTATTGTAGTTAAACTTTGTATGTGGAGATGTGGAGGCCCCACGTAAATCAGCTCTGGTTGAAGGGTAATCCTCCTTAAATGACCTAATGTGGAAATCGAAATAAAGAAAATGAAACGAGAACATACTCTCCTGACGGACTCAGGGAATATTTGCACCTTATATGCTATATGCTTATATATATATATATATATATATATATATATATATACTCAAATAGCTCCAATCACAAAGAAATTTTTAAAGAAATAAATAGCCACTCAAGACAAAATTCCAACTTTTAAAACGTTTCGGCACAAGTCTTCATCAGTTCTCACTGACACGTTGAGAACTGATGAAGGCTTGTGCCAAAACGTTTTAAAAGTTGGAATTTTTTCTTGAGTGTATATATATATATATATATAGCAAGCTACTGAGTTCATATGTAGAGCTGCTTGAAAAAGGCGAAAGCCGAAAGTAACCTAAAGGTGCTAAAATCAGGAGAGTTAAAACAAGCCACTGTGGTCTAGTGGTTAAGACGCTTGCCCGGAAAGCAAGAGATCCATGGTTCGATTCCCGGTGGTGGCAAGTTTTAATTTTCTCCTGATTTTTCTGAGAATAATAATGTTTCTGTCTGCACTGAAAAAGGAGCAATCCTGGTTACTCGCAAGCTACTGAGTTCATATATATATGTATGTATATATAAATATATATATATCTGACTGATGAAGATAATAAATCGAAACGTTTACGACACATAAAAGTATATTTTTGAATTTCTCTATGTTTTACTTATATACTTAGTGCTACTTTGATCTAATATTTATATATCTGGTCCTGTAGCATAGTCTCCTAGTTAACATTTTAGGATGGCACCACACCACTCACCACTAGCTGCGGTATTAGCTAGGTAGCATTAGTTATGTTTGAAAATCATGCCAAAGGACGTAATAAATGTTGGCCTAGAGCCAGAGAGATTACAATGTTGAATAATACATGGCTGGCTTGCAGGTATCCACTACACTACAGGTGAGATGACGATCAAGGTTAGCAGACCGTATGCGTCAACAGTCTCCAGCATACATAAACATTCGATAAAAGAACGGCGGATTACTGGCAACATATCAAATGAAAGCCAAATTAGAAATTAATGTTGTAAATTATTGATAATTTTGACTCTGTTCAGCTTGGCAAACATTGCCATTTTCGCTACGGCGGTGATCTTTAAAGCAACTTGCTTACAAATACGTAAAAAGGTGCTACTGAACAAGGTGATATTTATGTCTACGTAATGTCGGCAGATCACTTTTCTTTGGGATACATGGAGTGAAGGAAGAGCTAGATTGTTGCAAAAGTAACACTATATGAAGTACCTATGTATCAATTTTCTCTCCTGCCCATGTGCATGTCAGCACTGTGTATGCTTGCAAACAGCACGAATGTATAAATGCATTCATAGTATAATATTCAAGAAAAAACTTAAGCTTTGTTCTAGGCGTATAACATGCATCTATACATATATATACATATAAATTTATTATATATATATATATATATATATATATATATATATATATATATATATATATATATATATATATATATATATATATATATATATATATATATATATATATATATATATATATATATATATATATATATATATATATATATATATATATATATATATATATATATATATATATATATATATATCACTGATGAAGGCTTGTGCCGAAACGTTTGAAATGGTGTGATTTTATTTCTTGAATTCTCGTTATACTGTAAAATTACTTGGGTGGTTGCAGCTTTTTGACGTTTATATATATATATATATATATATATATATATATTATTCTTACATTTTATCTACATTTTTATTTATATTTCTCTATCTTTAGAATTTCTCCTTATTTTGGCGATATGCGTATTGAATATATCCATACCCTTGGGTTGCTAGAGATATTTTTGATAAAGCCAGGTTTTAGTATAATGTTCTCAGTCCTCTGTATACCTGTAACCAATGGGATGGAATAGACTTTAAGGTCATTAGCTTATCACCTCTGTGACCATAACGATACCACAAACATAAAGCCAAATTCATGTTTCTGTCCAGGAAGCTCAACCCAATTTCGTTGACAAAGTTCAATAGAATTTGATTCACAAATACCGCCTCAGTTTCACGGAATTCTCCTCCCTTGCCTCCTGCAAAGTTTTTTCTATAGACACAATAGATACGTAAAAACAAGAACACACATGCAGTATTACATTCTGCTGTCTCACCCAAAGCAGGACAGGTTGCTTAGTCATCTAGTCCCCACCTTGGATGAAACTTACAATTTCAACACTTACTTTACATCAAAGAAATATAAATAGGCAGAACCTGAGATAGCTTGGTGCCAAATACAATCTGAAAAACAACAATGAAATAACATAAGAGTTTTCATCCATATGATTGCACCTCAAACTGGATTACATACTTGGGATCAAGCTCTCCAAATGAAAGGAGAGAATGCCAAGGGGAAACGGTCTCTGCTGTTTGCTCCCCAGGCATTCATTCAGTACGTGTAGTTGCTTTAATGAATGAGATTGTAGCTTCAAAGATTGTTCTGTCTTCAACTTTTCAGCTTTGTTTAGATCGTTACTCCGAAACAGAAGCAAATTGCACAGTGTATTTGAGTCCAATTCTCTTATATCTAATCATATAAAGTTTACTGGAGCATGCGTAGTACAAAAGTACAATAGGCTGGTGTTCCTAAAATGGAATATGGTCCAGAAGATTTTCAATAAATACCAACTATGTTCTCAATAAATCACTGGTTTGGCCTAGCCAGAAAATTCACTCAAGATTAATTTGAAAAAGATGTTAAACGAAGAGAGTGAGCACAGAGGACGTATACTATTTGCTGTCTGTTACCACTCGATCCAAAGCTAGAATTGATTAAATGAACATTTTTCGTTGAGGTTACAAAGGGAGGCGCATAAATACATGCATACAATATTCATAGCAATTATTCTATTCCTTGTGAAAAGAGAGAGTGACAATTGAGTCTACTTTTCCACTTTACATGTGTTCAGGACTCACATTACACGTTTGTTTCTAAGAAAGCTGTTTTTGTCCAGAACATTTTTTAAACTTTTCATGATTCGCATTAAAGCTGTCTTCAGATTTTCTTCACAAGGATATTTGACATTGCTTAACACTACAATGTTACTCAGACAGACAGACAATATACAACCATAAAACTGGAATGCCTAATTGGCAGAGAAGAAATACACGAATTAAATAAAACATTGTCGTCGTGAAAGCAAATTGTAATTTTAAGTGCATTTGAACTTATGAACTCTCTTAGGTCTCAAAAGTTGAGTATTAAAATTTCTTAACTTCGTGAGCAGTAGAGCAGTTGTTTCTTATAGAAAGCTTCCTACAGCACGAAAAACGGCGACATTTTTTGGATATACGAAAAGCTATTATCGTCCGACACTCGTCAGAGTATAAAATGTCCTTGTCAGAGGCAGTATTTCGTTTAGTGAGTAATACGTTGAGTATTTAAAGGTTTAGAATTCTTTTGAGCAATACTTCAGGTCACTACCTGTCTTACGTCATAGAAAACGGTTGCAGTTATTTCTTGATTGCATACATCCTGGTTGGTGGAGATTTCACTCTGACATGCTTTGTAATGCTAATAGAAATTGGTGAGGTTTGCACACCACCATACTTGGGACGCAAAGAGACTGTGGGAAAAGGGGCAAATAAAAGCCAATGGCCTTTTAATGACGTTATAAGCAGAGACAGTACCACGGTGGGACTGGGAGAGGCATAGGTATACCCCTGGTTTTCTCCAAGATCAAATTTGCAATTCATCTAAATTTGAGTAGAAAAGGCTTGGGGATATGGGAGATTTCTAGCTAGGTATAAGTCATTATGTCAAATCATTGCCGGTCGCGTAGCTGTTTGTCACTTTTACATTGAATCTTTTATCGTACGCTGTACTAAAGGGCTCGGTCCCAAAGGGTGTGGTTCGTCGAAGCCCCCCAGTCTGTGGTGGCTGGCGCCATCCCTGGCAGTTTTGACCTTTAGCTTTATGGCAATTAGGAAAGATTCAGTTCCTGACTTTTAAGGGCCCTTCCAGGATCGGGGGCTTGGGGGCGATCTGCTCCCTGCCTCCTCTTCTAGGCGCCCCGGAACATATGTATGACGCCTCTCTGTGTCTTCAGATTCAAATAAGAAGTGGATGCATCTTACACCTTATTCCGTATCTTGAATTAACAGTCGTACCTATTCTTTTCATAAAATGCTGGTCTATATTGGCATTTGTTTTATTTCGGAAAGTCAATACATGTGGGACTCCAAATGCGTTGTATTGTTTGCTGTCTACAGGGTTCAATATGACTGCGATAAGGTGCTTGTCGCCGCCAATTGAACCGTGCACAAAACAGAAAGGGCCACATATGAATTGCAGGTTGCATTGTCCTAATGTCTAGACCTCTCTAATCAAATAAGCTACCCGGGGCAAGCTGACTTTTCAAAATGCTCGCGGCACGTCACTTATTTGCATCACAATGCCACGGATAGAAGTATGGTAATCTGATTACTAGCCTAAAGCCGTCACATGTATATGTTAATCTGTCCAACATCTTGACTCCCCATAATGTGCAAGTTGAATGACACTAGGGGATCTTTTACCGGATGTCACTGATGAGGTACATCGCAACCAGGGGTGGGGTGAATGTGGGATTTTTGCCAGTCTTCATTACCTTCTATTAGGCACGGGTCATTAGTTACTTGTGGGGAGGGGGTGGAAGACATCCTCGAATATTTGATAGAATTTTTGTCCACCCTTTCATATTTATGTAAAAGTTGTGGTCCCCGCTTCAGGACTCAAGAAGAAACTTCTTACTCCTTTTTAAAGGGCTCTTTATTTTTATCCCCCCTCCCTCTGGGTGTGTAGAATTGTGGTCCCCCTCCTAGATATCTTCCACCACCTCCCCGGGAAGAATTAATTACCGGAGACATTTATCAAGCACGGCATCAACAAATAAAAAGTGGGGGCTGCAAACAATAAAATCGCTTGATAGCGGCTAGAAAAAATCACTAGCTGGCAAATCTTGGAGGGCTGAAGCTCGCCAGTAGCCCAATGACGCCGTGCTTGTTCACTAACAGTTGCGAGAAAAGAAGTTGCAAATAAATTGGTGATATGGAACAGTATGCAGAGAAAATTCAAAGTGACTTTACAAGCAAATGCAAAAGGGTAGTAACTAGTGGGGAGTCATGAGCCAGCTGGCGGGAAAATTTAAGAGCCTGATGGGGGAACTTACTTATTAGTTTACATGTTAAAAGATTCCGAGTCATATATTCATGATCTCAGGGAATGTTGCTAGGTACCTCTTTGATCTACTAAGGGGTGGTACAAGATTCTAGCAAGCATCAAAATCCTAGCTAATATATACATGGACGATGAAATCTTACATGTTATACCAAATGAATGGAATTTCCTGCTATAATAGTTTTTACGGACATTCAGCAAACATAAATATATTTGTTGCAGTAGTGGATAATAAGGAGGAGGGGGTGGTTCTCAAATAATTTTAAACTGCTTGCCCCCAATGGACAGCCAAGTGTCTTCAACTGGTTTGTCAAACTAGGCTGTTTTCATATCATTGTTGTTCAATGTTCTTCTCCTTTATCACGTTAAATGATGTACACCAGGTTGAGCACACGCTATTTTTTTAAGAAAAAGGCTTATAAGAAAATGATGCTCAAAAATGCCAAAATCGTAAGAAAATGTTGAGAAAATCATGAGTATCAAATTCGAAAGTTCACCGTTTTTACTTGCCAGGAATCGATATTAGCTCATTTTTTGCAAGCCCCTTTAGACAAATCGAAGCTCTTCTTTGGTAATCCTGGTTAACAAAGATCACGCTTTTATAACAAACAATGGTAACCTCTTTTATCCATTTTACTCCAATAAAAGTTAAGAAAATTTTAAGAAAATCTCGGCCTCATTTTTGGGAAAAGTTAAGAAAATTGAGACTCAGACAATAAGTGGTCTTCTTATACAAAAAATAGTGCATGCAAATGCATGGAAGCCACCACAGTATGGAGGATTTGCAAACTCATGCTTATGGGGCGGGGTGGGACCAAAGTCACAAAGGGAAACTTCAATCCCATGCTCCTAATCTACACGCTTTTTTATAAGGAACCACTTTATAAGGAACCTACATATAGAAGGCCGAAATATTTAAAGAACTTATACTACTAAAGGAAAAATCCCTAAGGAACTTTTCATTTTCAGATTCCGAGTGCTGTACTCAGATGCAAGTGAAGATTACATTACATTGGATGATATCAATGGACTAGACATGATACTTTTTGATTGAAATTATGCTTTTGCATATATAGAACATATTTCCTTTCGCATTTGTGCTTTTGAGGTTGAGTTCTAGCCATAATTAGAGGTAAAATTCAGAATTTCAATGCTTTTCAATGCAATTTCAGTGTCTGTGCCATTTTGTGGCACCCTATGTGCAGTGAAAATTAATAAAAAGAGGTCCGAAAATAAAGAACTTTTAGAACTAGCCTCTAGCCTAGGCCTTTAGTTAGGCTCCTTATAGAATAACAGCGTGTACTACATCTACTTCATCTGTATATATTACCAGCAGTAGCGCCGTAGAGGGGTCTGAAGTAATTGTATGCTTCCCAGTTCTCTCCAGACTTGATTTTCGTATTCATCCAACTTCGATTAGAAAAAGTTGGGATGGGGTGGAAGACATTTAGCAAAACTCAATTCATTATTACTGAATTCGTTTCGTTTGAATTCACTCAAAATGTACACGCTTTTTTATATAAGGAACCTAGCTCAAGGCCTAGTTCCAAAAGTTCCTTATTTTTGGACCTCTTATAATAAAATTGTAGTACTAAAAGTTCCTTAACATATCCTTAATTTTCAGTGCACAATTAGTGAATCAAAATGCTACAGACACAAGAAAAAATTGAAATCCTGAATTTTGCTTTTAATGTTGGCTATTACTGAAGACTAAACAGACAAAGAAGGTAGGGAAGACATTTTGTTTATGTTAAAGCACAGTATCAAAATGTAGAAGCATACACCATACTTAATGAAACAGTTTAAAATATGCAAGGCAAACAATCTGTGGGGATTTTGGCTGCAAATGAATGACACCGGTTCCTTAGTTCTTGATTTTTTCGTGTTACAAAATTTTTCAAATTGGAAAGTTCCTTAGGACGTTTCCTTTAGTACTGTAAGTCCGCTAGATATGTTAACATTCTCTACATGTAGGTTCCTTATGAAGTGGCCCCTTTTTAAAAAAGTTCGTAAGTCATTTCGTTTCATCATCATCATCATCATCATCATCATCATTATCAATTTATTTACAGTTGGCTGTATTTATAGCAAAAAAGAAGCTAATTAAGGCCAACCTAAACTAACTCTAAAACTAAGAGACTAAAAAAAAGAGAATATAAATACAGAACTAAGCCAAAAAACCTAAATCTTTAATATAAACTTTGCACAATCTGCAGTTGCAAGGCATTCTGTTCCACTGTTTTATTTTTCTTTTAAATTCTTGCAAAGTGTCACTGTCTTTCAAACTATTGGGCAGTGAGGACCATAAGGATTTTTCAGCATCTTTTACTGTAAGCTGTTGTGCTTAGGGAGTGGCCCCATCAAGCGTGGTCCTTAGAAGGGGATGGTGGGCTAAAGCCTTCTCGGCCCGTGATAGCTGGCACCACTCCTGCTCTTTACCTGGCGTTTTCGCTTTTCTGAAATTTCACGCTACGTCGGCGGCATCTACGCAATCGACGTTACTCAGGAAGTTACGTAAGCTACATGAACAGGTCGCTACTGGAGGAAACCAAGCAATACTATACGGCCTTCTCACTTCTAGTACCCCCGGCCTGTGGTATAACGTGCTGTAATCCAGCTTTACAATTCATATAGAGCAATGAACAATTTCTTCTTTACCATGTATAAATATCCCTTTTGACTGAAGAACAATCCGTTGGCAAACACTGTAAAACATCTTCGCAATGTTTACATTCGCGGGCAAGTATGTATGCGTAGACACAAAAATGAACGTTGCTGAATTGTTTGGACTCTTTGCGACCGCTAAAGATATGGGGCATGTAACTGGCTTTTTCAGTTCTTTAGTTTGCATGAACCGCTTATGAATGAATGAGCACGAAGATCGGCCCAGCTAGGCCTATTGTAAAGTCAGATATCAGAAGCCATATTGGATATGGTGCAATCTTGCATTTTTCTTTCCTTGCGATTTGGGACTTAGATTTTGTCAAATGAATAAGAGGATGGGAAACTAGTGATAAGTAATATGGCAAACAATGACGCCCCGAAAGCTTGTATAGGGCCGGGACAAATGGACAAAGCGGTCCCCTGATGATGACATGAACGTTAACAGCTACCGTATCATTTGATAGCTTTGGGGGCCCTATCAGGTTTGGGTTTGGGCTTGGGGCAATAGCCCTGTCTCTCTCTTGGCGGTCTTGATGCGCTTACAATCACGGTGAGTCTCAAAGCATGGCGGCGATGGGAGGGGGGTTGGGGCTTCAGCCCCCACTTTTTTCCACCCAGCAACTTTTCTAGCCTGTATCTAGCAATTTCATTGTTTGTAGCCACCCGACCTTTTATTCGATGGCGCCGTGCCTGGCCTCTCAGTAATCTTGAGAGCATAACACTAAAAATATTATGCAATTAAATCGAGTGGCAAATCTTTATCAGAGCTTTCCTAATAACTAAGTAGAGGACATGCTTTGCCGCTTAGCCATAGGAAAGTACGCTTGCTTGGAGGCCGAAAGCTGGTATGAAAGATGATTTTTTCCTTATCTAAGGCCTACTTTTCTCTCATATAGCTCATACACAGAACATATAAGAATTCTGAACTATTTAGGCTCAATAAGTCCAGCAAGCTCCAAATCTGGGCAAATATAACTGGGTTCTCTTTTATCAAAAGAACAAACTTGTAGTGGGGACTATTGAGTGGTGCTGCTAAGGAGGAAAAGCGAATACTACGGAATACGCAATCAAATGCAATACAAAATAATACAAAGTTAGTTATAAGGGAAGGAAGAAAGAAGAAATACTTAAATCATATGAAAATGAAATGAAGGAAAGAGAATTCGTCAGATCTTTAGGTGGAGATAAGAGAAATCACCAAATGTCTTATTTTGATGGAGAAATCACTTAGGCTTAACGTGAATGTGATGTGATATAAGTGAATGGTAGTTGAGAAAGTATTTAGGCCCTTGGTCCACCCCTGTTTATCATCGGGGAGCCACCATAACTTGTGAGGGTTGAGGTGACTGGAATGTAATCGAAGAAGAAATGAAATAAGGAGAAAATGAATGGGAAACAGGAGTTTGCACCTACGATGCTTTCCTGTGGATAGTAAACGTCAGCATAATGGAGAACACAGTAAAGTGTAATTACTTGGAGACAATTCTCAGCCTTGTCGTTGTCTCCCTACACGTGGATAAAGCTGCAACAACGTGCCGTCAAACGTTTGAGGTGGCCACGGCTTGTTGCCGTTAATCTCTCACACAGCCTGATTGGTGTCTTGAAGAGGTATCCCGCTAATTTCTGCTTTGTCTTAGCGTTTCGCTTGACCAATGACTAGGGGCGGCCTCAATTTTACAATAGTTCTACTGAGATATCTCACTACGCGATTTTCAAAGCCCCATGACAAAGCAGCCAGGAACTTTACCAAGATTTCAACGTGAAAGTTGCCCGTGAGTATCGTTAGAAGTCTAGCATGATATGCGACTTTATTCACAATTTGCCAGGTAGTTAACATTGCTAGGTGTCTTAAGAACAGCCCTATATGAAATAGGTCGTGTAAATGTTGGCAGATAGAGTTTATGATTCATGCGTCTGTGGATTCTAGTGACGCCGTTTGTCTGCGACATTCACTAACTATTTAGTCTGACCGATGCGTCTGCTGGTGTAGACTTCTTTGTCAGTAACTTGTAAACATGCTTGCCTTAGGCTGACGCACATTTATATCCTGGACTGAGATACGTTGAGACGCACGATTTTCACGTTTATCTTCCAAAGAGCAGTTACAGACCTCACTTGTCGTAGTTAGGATATGTCATCGGCTTCGTTTTTGTTCTCGACATCATAATTGCATGTCTCAATTCTGTTTCTGCCGCGGGTAAAGGTTTCTTATTGAGACTCGAATGCCCCCATGTCACAGTTTATCAACGAATTTCGCTTCGACATTACTGGGTATCGCGTATGATTTAGCTGTAGGCTAAAGTATACTTGTATTTTGCAGGTCTTGACCGGCGAGTAATTGTTATTCAGTGAAAGGATTTGTGCAAGTGCAAACGAAAGGCCGTGAAGATTGCTGCTTGACCCTCAACGTTTACTGAGTTCCTCACCAAAGTTGGCGAGATTTTCGTGTATTTTCGCTGTTGACTAGTGATCTTCATATTTATGGATTTATGGATGCTCTCTTTATCGCGTTTTTGTGAATTTTAGAGTTAGTTATGTGGCCAGACAATCGTTGAGTATTAAGAAGTTTTTCGGAGAGAATTAAAAACAGTGAGATCGCTTCGAGCCGTTCGCTCCGTATCATATTTGGATGAAAGATCGACGTCCGTTTCACTTCCAATCTCTGGTTTTTGTTAAGTAGAGACGTTTGATTCGCATGTTATTGCAGATTCTTGTGATGGGAAACAATCACAAAATTGTTTCAAAGTCGTTTCAACTCGTTCATGGATTAAAATCTATCTTTGATGGCGACCTTGGTTTGACAGGAGGGGTCTTCGCATGAGATATCCTTTTTTAAGGGAGCTGAAACGTAACCGTTATACCTAAGCTGGAACAAGATTTTCAGTGGTTTTCTTCATTTTTTGAAGTTGCCCGGAATATTAGTCTTTAAAACTTTGCCTGGAATCTCTACAACAGTTATTTGTTAGGTTTGTAAGAAGCGTGGTGGCTGTCTTCGGCCTGCTGTTTTGATTGTATCAGAGAGCGAAGTGATCGAAAGAAAATAAAATGTCGTCGTATCACCCAGCCATGGATGTCAGAGTTCACCATCGCGAGTCTATTCGTGATCCGATACTAGATTTAATTTTGAAAAAGTACAACCAGGCATCAAGAGATTCTATACGGGGACCTGTTGCTACGAAATCCGACATGAAGGCTTTTAAAAATGTGAGACAGGCTAACCTCAGAGCTGAATCAAAGGACTTTAAATTCAAGAAAGAGCCCGATCCGCACAAATTGCGTGAAACGAATTTAGATGGCTTCAATGTTGGATGTTTTAGCCTGGGCGGAGAGAAGAGATTATGTTTCACTGAGTTAGTGCAAAACGTTCTTAAGGACTACAATGTTCATGAAATATTTAGCCGTCGAGATGAGTTACTTGTTTACTGTTCAAAATGTACACCTCAGCAACTCGATGCCTTGAAGTTGGCAGGAATTTTGCCTTGGACATCGACATCAAGTAACTTAATAACTAAAAGTGATGCGTATAGATTGTGGGGTAGCTTATACGGACCTCGCGCACCTAAAGTTGATCCGAAAACCCGTGGACGGGGAACGCTGAGCTTTGAGGTTTACCATGAGTGTTTTGGTGGATGTGTCGGCATATTTGAGCCAGAACTCTACACAGAACCGACATCGCAGTGCATTCGTTGTACAGAATGTAATGGATTGTTTTCTCCCAAGAAATTTGTCTCACACAATCACACATCATTTGATGAGGTACACACTTGCCATTGGGGGTTTGAAAGTTCAAGATGGAGGTATTACTTGCTGCTAGTGGAACAAAAGCCAACAAGAGAGCTTTTGATGCTATGGGACAGTATAAAGGACAAATTTAACGGTAACCGAGGTAAAAAGACATCAAACACTGAAGGCGCAGAGAAGCAAGATCCAGATTTTGTTGCTTTTATCAAGTCGCCAGAAAGGAAGAAAGCAACGTTTTCGCCTATTGAAACACTAAGACTTGACAGGGAGACTAGATTGTCACCATCAGATACTGAATCATCTGAGGGTAGGCCTTCTTCAGCAAGTGAGATTAAGGATACTGCACGTCACTCTGCCTTTCATCCTTGGTCACCTACCCATAAAGTACCACAACAGCGACGAGATGTTGAAACACCCAGTCAATCAAGGTTCATTTTTCCTGGTGCAAGCAAAGAGAGAGATAACATCAGTGCAAAGCCAAAGCCCTCTCATACCTATCCAAGTAGAGGCAGTTTTCACCCTTCATCAAATTTGGCAGTGGTTCATGCACAATGTGGTTGCCCTGCTCCCCTTGGCTCATCACCCTTGTATCTCTCCTGCCAACAGTGCAAGACTGCAGCTGCTGCTTCCTGTAGTGGTTTGCAGCTTCTGGCTCAGAAGGCATCTGAAAGACCTGGTGAGAGAGACAAGCCAGTGATTGAGAGTGGCAGCCAAGCCAGTTGCCCTGCTGGTTGTGACCTATGCCAGTCACAGAGGACAGGCAACAGTGACAGTCTGGAAAGTACTGTTGAGAATATTCTTCGTAAGTACATGTCATCAGAAGTAAAACAGCCAAACATAAGTGATGTGAGCCATTTATTGGCAAGTGAATTAAAGAAGCTTCATTTGAGTGAAGAAGATAAAGTGAGGGAGCTCACTTTGCAGAACCAAAGGATGCAGGCAGAACTTCATCTAATGAAGATGAACTATGAAAAGAAGTTTGCAGAATCTTTGGAGACAAAGCGGAGAGTTGAGCAGGAGTTGGAAATTGTTCAAAGAGAGCACCAGAAGGACATTGCCAGGTTCAATCGGATTACTTGGGAATTTCAGCAAGAAGTAAATAGACACAAGGCAAGTAGTGAAGCTGGTGATACAAGGGAGACAATTGAAGCTCTCAGGAAGGAGTCAAAGTTACTTCAAGTGCAATTAGAGCAGAGTCAAATTGAGCAAGAGAATCTTAGGAAGCAGGTCCAAAATCTCTTGAGCAGTAATATCTATCACAAAGCAGCTGGTCAAAGACCCAGCTCCAATATGGATGTGGATTATCCACAAGCTCAGAGCATTGTCAGGCACTTTCCATTGCATTTGAAGCGTGAGGCTGAGGAAGAGCCAATGGAAACATGGAGAGGCAAATCACCATACACATCAGGAATTCCAATGCAAGCTACTCCATCTTCTTACCAAAGAGAAGTCACAAGGGACAGTAAAGTAATTATTAGCCCACAGGACAGTCAGAGTGAAGCAGTGAAAGAAAGTGTTGATGTGACTGAGACATCAGATGAGAGTGATGTGGAAATTGAAAGTTAAGGTGAGCTCTTATAGATTTAATTAGTTATTTTTTATTACACACAAGTGTATGTTTTCTCAACAACTCAGCCTGGTTTGAATTTATACCTGATATTCCTCCCATTTCTTCATATTTTTAAGTCCTTAAGAAAAAATAAACTTCTTATAATGAAATTCCTTTGCATATGGTGCATCATTTCATGTTCTTAAAACATTACACTGATTTGCTCAGTTGTGGTAGATTTCCAAAGGGAGTTTTAGGCTAATTTTTAAATTCTCAAGGCACACTACTAGGAATCTTTGAGAGCAAGATTCTAATCAACAGAATAGCGCACACTACACACTTTCTGAAAGACTGTATTTTGAAATCATACTTTTCATACTTAGAACCAAAGACATCACCTGGGAATGCTCAGGATTTTGTTACTTTCAAGTTTAATTAAAAAATATAAGCAGGTATACTTACCAAAAGCATACAATGAACAAGGCTTCAAAGTTCTACAAGGAAAAACAGGCACTTTTACTTTTATGAGGAACAGAGCAGGGGTCTGAGCCCCCAGTACTCACCCCATAGTTGCACATCTTCCCTATATATGCAGACATCTAGCATTTTGTGGAAATAAAGAAGCTTTGGGCATAATTTTGTTCTTTGGAAGTAGTAAAGTGCTGCATTGTTTTTCTCCCATAGATTTTATGAAGACTCGTAACTCATTAAGCAAAGATCTGATTTGATTTTTAAGAGTCAAAACACTTAATTACTGCATAGGAGGCTTTTTGATAGCAGAGTTACACTCTTAGATACCATTAGCATCCCCTGCTGCCACAATAGTAATCTTTTTGACAGAAGTGGAAAAGTATTGAAACCTGGGAGCATATTACCTAAGTATTTCTTTGTTACCAGTATTTGCAAAGAATCTCATAAAAATCCTATGTTTTTGAAAAAGAATGAAGATCTAATGATGCAATTCAGGTTAACTAAGAGAAAGTCATGAACTCATTTGACTTGAAGTTTTATGCTCTTGAATAGATGAATAGGTAAACAATTGATAAACATTTGCAAACTGATGTTACATACACACTTTATCAGAAACAGACTTCTGATTTCCTCTTGGATGTTTTTTAATATTTTGTCCAATCTAGCCTTAAATGTTTCTTAAATGCTTCTTATATTTCCTGAAGGTGAATCGGGAATTCACAGTTTCAATTGATTTTATGAACTTTGCTTTACTTGTTTAAGTGGGTACAAACTGAATTGCTTTGAATGATGAGTTTGCCTCCATTTTAAAAGGTTTCTATTAAAACAGTTTTTTTTCAAGTTTGCTTTTGAACTTCAACCTGCCAGTGTTCCTAAATATTTCATGAATTCCGTTTGGTTTGAGTCTTAGGTCTCTAGTATACTCATTTCTTTTAGAAGTTCATATTGCTACTATCTTAGGCATTTTGCAGGAATTTTGAGTCAGACACCTAGATTCTCAGAGAGGAAAAAATCCACATCTGCTATGTGAGCAGCATTGATAATTGTAATGATGAAAGCTGTCTGACATAGCATTGAAGGATAATGACAAAGATCTGCTGTTTTGAGGGAATTGATAATTTGTTTTTGCTTGAGTACTGTTCTCAACTCATATCAATTATAGATGAGCATAGCTGCTTAGTTTGAACAATGACTTTTAGGTATGAGAGAATTATGAGTTAATGATGTGGCCTGTGGAAGTTGAACTGGAATCTTGAGGGGAACTATATCATTTGAAGCAAGGCCAATGGGCTGTATTTTCACTGTTTTTTATGGAATTGAAGTTTAATATTGTCCAAAATTAGGACCATTGTGCCTTGGCAAGTTTTCGCTAATTCTTGATAGAGCATAGTTTACCATATTACACCTATATTTATTTTTTGTACATTATTTAAGGAGTAAAGTTCAAGTTCATTTCAATTTAAAATTCAGAAAACATTACAAATTCCTTTTAATTAATAACTACAGATAACATTATTAACAACAAAAATAAAGTAATAGTTTACAATAAAGTTAAACACAATCACAAAGAAAGCATAATAACAACAAAAAGTTATATCAAATACAGAGAGACCTAAACTAGTTAATTTAAAGGGAATTTGTAAGTATGGAATTTCTAAAGGAGGAGCTCCCTCAATAGTGTTATACTAATCAAGGTGAGAGCACCCCCTGTACCATAAGCCTATTATTTTACAGTTGTACCACCGTTAGTTCATCGGAAGATTATAGAAATGCTTAAAGATGTTTTAAAATATGCTTAAAGGTAGTCATTGCGTCTATTGCCCTGTTTCCTAACCTTTTTCATTCTACTGCCTTTATGAAATGCTGTGAAAAAGATCCCCCCTTACCAAATTGTATTGCAAATATATCTGGATCAACACTAACTGATATCATTAGGTGTTGGTTTGTAATCTAAAGGCAGTGCAGTTTTATCACCACTTTTATTAGTGTATCAAGTATAGTGGATCAACCCAATCTGACCCAGAAAAGACAGGAAGAGTTCTGTTGAAGGGCCATGTTTGTTAGGGCTTGCCATATATTTGCATCATTTTGTTATCTATCATGGCAGTTTATCATCCCCCCCCCCTGTAGAAGTTCAATTCCCCTATTGGGGAGAAATCTCCTTAGATTAAGAAGCATGGGTCTAGGATCTTGTGTTTGGTAGTGAACTTAGGTGTATAACAAACTTTTCAGAACACCACGGGATCTTTTGATAGGATTAGATAATGATATCTGCATAAAGTAATCTGTGATTCTGAAGGGTGTGGTAGAGTGTGGCAAGGTGGAATGAGGCAGAGATGGAAATAAAACATTGTTTCCTTCCATATGTCATTGTGAAATTCGAAAATCATTCTAGTCATCAAGGAAACATTTCATTTCATAACTATTGTGGACCTCTATCAGCTTCTCAGTCAGGAGCTCTGCCTCTTTGCCCCCTGACCCTTTGCCCCCTGCCCCCTGCCCCTTCTCTCCGTAGCACTACTCTGATGTATCAGAGCTACTGTAGTCATAAACACATGTCCATTACTATTTATTATTTTAACTGACTTCAGTATGGTTCCTGTAAACAAGCTGATGCAGCTTCCTGGTAGCCTCTTTCCAATGCCAATGAGTTCTAGAATATAGTCCTAAGCCTTTAGTAAAAGCATATCTAAGTTTCTAATGTGTATTTATATGAACCAGTCTGTTTTTGCTGGGGCTCAATATTCGTAATTTTGTTCTTATTTCAAGAGTGGTTTTTGCCATATGTTGAGAAACTAAGTGCAGCATACAGTTCATAGGAGAATTGACTTAGTGACTTTTAAAAATAAAGCAGCTGTTGGTAGTTTTATTGCCAATCTCACCAGAATTTTTTGCCAACAGAATGAGAGTAATTGAGTGCTTGTGAAAATTCTGACTGGGTATGATCTAGCAATGTTCTTACATTTGGCAGATCGAATCTTCGTGTTCTTGTAAATTGTGTTTTTATGAAAAAGCAGTTCAGTAGAATTCGGTTTCAGTGGACGGTTTTTACTTGCTGATAAGAATTTGTTAAAAGGATTACACCCCCATTGGTAGAGCATATCTGGACTATCCCTTGGAAGTCAATTTCATTTAATGTAGTGCCTTGATTCATAAGCATACCAATTTTTGAAAAACAATAGGCCTAAGTCTAGTGAGGGATCGCACCTAGCCTCAATTGGAAAATTTGATAGGGCGAAGCAGAACGGCAGAATATTCTTTAATTTGAACAATAGCGAGAGCTTTGCAATATAAGGTGAGTGTTTCCTTGGAACAGAGCTGCTTTTCATTTGTTTGAGATATTGTTTCGCAAACAAATGTGGCAGGGAAAATATTGGCCCTTCGCTGTTTGCTTCTTATTATATTATGGATTTACATGAAATTAGCTGCTTCTTTTGAATATGTCAAGCGCTGAGCACTTAAGTTTGCATCCTCTTTATGACGTTTCGGCAGATAAGTCTATGCCGCAAATAACAACATTTAGTTAGATCGATTATGTCGAGTAAAAGGAAATTTAGATAATGACGTTCAAATACAGATAGCTTCTTCTTCACCTTCAATTCTATACTATGCACTAACTCTCAGTCTTTATGCATCAAGAAAAGAATTTTGTTTAAAAGGTTTCGACCTTCGTCTTCATCAGTATTGATGAAGACTGGTGAAGACTGATGAAGATGTAAGTCTGTTCTAAAAAAGTTCTTAACGTTTGTAGGTTCTCTATGAGTGTATGAATTAACATTATTTAGCAAATATATATGCAGCAAAAATGAATTAACAACTTTGGCAAATCCAGGAGTATATATTATATATATATATATATATATATATATATATATATATATATATATATATATATATATATATATATATATATATATATATATATATATATATATATATATATATATATATATATATATATATATATGTATATGTATATATATATATAATTTTTCAGTATTGTCCTTGGATTTGCTAAAATTGTTAATTCATTTTGAGGCATGAAAGTTACACCCCTCAAGTGTTAAACCAAATCTGCCCTAGGCTTTGCTTCACATGTTTCTTTTCCTTCACGCTAGTCATTCGTGTTGTTTTGACCGACTACGTTACCTTTTTTAGCATAGGCCTTCAGTTGAACTTGATTTTTGCTTTATTAGTTTGTTCTTTTTTATTTGTTTGGGGGTGTCTACGGTGCAACTTGTCTTCTATTCATTGTTTCCTGTTTTTCAACTTTTACAATATCATTGTTTCTTTTTCAGCCTACAGTGTACAGCAGTTGAACAGATTTTTGATTTTCCTCATCGAAGCCATTTGTAAAGGCATAAGCAGCGGCAGATGTCATGGTAAGACTACATGATGATTTCATTAGTTCAGAAGAGGAACCTTCAGTGAACTTTGTGCTACTTAGAACTTACTGATATATATGTATATACGTGTGTATGTGTGTGTGTGTATATATATATATATATATATATATATATATATATATATATATATATATATATATATATATATATATATATATATATATATATATATATATATATATATATATATATATATATATATATATATATATACACATACTATATACACACACATACTGTGTGTGTGTGTATATATATATATATATATATATATATATATATATATATATATATATGTATGTATGTATGTATGTATGTATGTATGTATGTATGTATGTATATATATCTATTTATACGTACATATATACGTATATATATATATGTATATATATATATATGTATATGTATATATGTATATGTGCACAGACACACCAACACACCAACACACATAAATATATCTGTGTGTATATATATATAGATATATATATATATATATATATATATATATATATATATATATATATATATATATATATATATATATATATATATATATATATATATATATATATATATATATATATATTTTATATGCGTGTGTGTGTTTGTGTGTGTTTGTATTTGTTTATGCGTGTATGATGTATTACATATGTACTTCTAGTGAAGATTTCCTATGATTTGTGGTAAGGTTTAATTTCGTGTGTATAATTAGATGGACAGTAGCCTTGTCCAGAAACTGTTAATAGACAATTCTTGTATTTGCTTACTTTTTCATACGTCTTAGGTATTACTTTAATAGTTTCATAGACATCATAATAGTAATTATTTTAGTTGTATTTTTATTGATATTTTATTTACAAAGAGGTGCCAGTAAGTATTATTTTTAGATGTGAAGGAGCTCTCCTTTTTGGCGGGGCTGTTTATGAAAAGGACTTATATACGATGAGCAGTTGTGGAAAATTGGAGTGTTATTTGTAGCTTTATAAGACGCTGTTTCTGGGTTCCACGTGCCTAGCAAGCCCTTGCTTTGAGGGTGCTTTCCTAGCATATTTGTCCAATACCTATCTGGAAATTGAATCAGATGTCACAAAAGTTATTTAGGACATCTTGACCCATGTTAGTGACGTCAATTGCTTTGAAGCTGCAAGTTATTCATCTGCGAAACGAGTAGCAGTAATGTGAGATTTATAAATATTAGGTAAGCCATGGTTTAGAATCCTCGTTGACGTAGAATTGAAATCAATGTTAAAAGTTTCGTTAGTCAGAAGCTAGATGCTCCTCGCAAATATTTAGATTTCTAAGTTTCGATGAAGTATATTGTCAGAGTGATTGCGATGCAGCTTAATGTATTGCGTATTTGTCAGTATTTGTCTCTAGTATCAATACCGCAGCCTCTTGTTCAATATTTAGTAAGATATAATGTTTTCGAATGCTATCGCATGAATTAGCGTTAGGCAACACGAGTTTGGTGGGCCCGGCCAGCTGATAGGCTAACGGTGCTGTTCGCAATTGTCGACGTTATTTGCAAAAGCTTTCGTCAAAGGCTTTGAAGTGTAGTTAATAAATCCTTTTTGTGGAGTGCCCTCTTCGCATCCATACTTGAACAAAAACAAGGAAGACGAAAAGCGCGCCACCCGTGACTGTTTTTGATCAGGCCATTGTGCGTCTGCTTGTCTAGACCCGCGTTTGTAAGAGGTGAGTATTAGCCCCGGTATGCGTGGTTTAGTTCGACAGAAAACTGTTTCTGTTTCAGCCTCATTGCTAATGAAAGTAGCAAAGGTTTCTCGAAGAGAGAGCAATCTTATTTTTCATTGGTAGCCGGGCAATTGACTAGTCTATTAGGTGGCCCGCACTACTTAACTGCGCAGATATATTGGATAGGCCTAAGGGTAGGTGGGACCTGTTATTTATCTCATTTGGAACTGGGTGTATTCTTTTCCACATCTAGGAGTGATCAGAACATGCGCGCCTACTTGTTGATTGGTCCCTCAAAAGGAACCGAACCGACCCTGGCAATACCGCCCGTGGTAATTCTCACTTTCAAGGTCTTCCGATTGTGATTATATCACAGTATGGACCCGTCCGCGCTAGTGCAATTTAGATTCAAGATACGCCAGGCAACGCGTGACAGTCAACGCCCGACGATAGGGCCCCCGTAGTCAGTTCTTTTAAGTCTATCAGTCACGCTCACTCAATGTCGTGTCTGCGGTTCGACTTGCAATTTAATCACTTTATTCTTGGGGTAGCATCTGGCCGCATGCAGTCAAAATTGCGAACCGCGTTGTAATCGTTATTTGTCTTCTTTTTCGAAGTTCAATGCCCAAGACAGGTGAAGCACTATATTGATTGTCCTATACATACGATGACAATCTTCTACGGAAAGTGTTCTAACCAGCGTGCTCTGACCAGGCCTCCCTAGAGCTTGTAGGAGGCCCGGGGCATATGGAAAGAACGGGGCCCTGATGACATTACTATGACAATTCAAACTCACTAAAGAATCATTTTTGCAATTCTGGAGAACCCCTCTCTGGCTCGGTGCCCAGGGCAATTTGCTCTTCTCTCGGCGGGCCTGTCCCTCTACGAATCGTAAAGGAGGGGATCAATGGAACTAGCTAGATCAAAAGTAGTTACATGGTAAATTATGGAAAGCATGGTTTGAAAGTGAACAGTTGTTTTTCATGTGGAGAGCACATACTTTTCAGCTCTCCGGCTACAGCATAGCTGTATCGAATCAAAGTTAGGACCCATGTCGCCCTTTCCCTTGAATACTCGAATTTCCTATGCATGAGTGTTGACTCTTTCAGCAATAGGATGTTGGAGCTGGATGTTGAGAGTGTCTGCTCTGAATATGTACCTCTGATCCTGACCTGCGGAAGGCATGTGCCTCAACTTATTTTTGTTTCTTTCTTCCGTCAAGAGTTAATCTTCTTCAAGTGGTGAAAGTTCATCTCGTAAGACGATAAGTTCAAAGCTAGTTTTGTAGTAGTTATTCCTTTGTTTCCCACCACAAACCGTTTGCCGCTTTTACGACATAAGACGATACACCTGTATTTAGTCCGCCTCTAAATCGCAATCAGACGAAATGCAGCCTCTGAATCGCAATTACACGAAGTACATACTGGCCTCGTTGCTGAGGCACTATTCGAGCTGTGTATCCAAGTTATTATTGTAACCTAAACAGAAAGTCTGTACGTAACGTCTTCGTAGATTGTAAGATTGAGAATATTAGTTAAACTCTGATATTGTAAGATGTAGTATTCGCCCAAACAAGTAATCTTTCATCACTCACGAGTTTTCTGTGACTTTCTCTTCTACTGATATATCTTAAGCAGTGGTGTAGGAGAAGCTGTGAGCTTAGGGGGCACAGCCCCCCTTCACCCTCAGTTAGTATCTTGCTCGTAAAGTGGTATTAACATGAAACAAGTATTATTATTAGGCAACAGTATTATAGCTGTATAACAAGTATTATAGCTTTCCTTGCGAGACCACTCTCTCAGTTTCTTATATGACTATTTGGACAAAGTTTTTAGTTTCTTATAAAAACTCGGGTACGCAAAGAGCCCCCCTACCAATTTACATCTGCACCACTGATCTTAAGCCTTTCACCCGACATTTAGGCCCAACGTATCCAAAGTTCGTCGATGATAATGAGGTGTGGTCAAGCGCTTAAAGAAGCCTTTCAGAATTCTCTACGCATGCCCAAGAAGGAAATTTTGGATGAGGCGGTCAGACGCACCCAACATTTAAAATACAAAATTTGGTTTTTGATCTCGATCAAACACTTCATCCAACATCACTTTCCTAATGTTGTATGACCCAACACAGGTGACCGAACGCACTCGACAATTCATTCAGCATTAATCTTGAGGATGTTATAATATATATATAATATAATATATATATATATATATATATATATATATATATATATATATATATATATATATATATATATATATATATATATATATATATATATATATATATATATATATATATATATATATATATATATATATATATATATATATATATATATATATAAGTACCAAATCTCCATTTCGGAGCAGTTACTTTACCCGAGTGCACTGGGGAAGTAACACAAGTTAGAATTTTTTGTTTACTGGGCGAATGGCGTGATAATAATAATAAGGTTGAATTGAATGTTGGATACGGTTGACGGGGCCTTTATTGTAATATCGTCTCATCCAACATTTCATCCAAAATTTCCTTTCTGGGCTAGCAAAATTTTAGGTAACTCTATTAAAGTGCGTGTACAGTATTTTTAGAAGGAACCACTGTATAACGAACCTACATGTAGAGGACCAAAAATCTGAAGGACTTGCACTACTAGAGAAAAAATCCCCAATGAACATCTCATTTTCAAATATTTTTTATCGTTGTAAAGAAATAGGAAGCCAAACTCAATATCAATTTTGTATAATCCATTCAGTAAATTTTTCATAGGTGGGTTTCCGTTGACACTTAGTGTCTACTGTCTTGTATTAGCACTTTGCATGTCTAAATGATTATATGATGTGGTCAGAAGAGGTCCAGAAATAGGCAACTTTTAGAACTACACACTTTTTCTAAGAATATAGTCTATAAGAATATCAGGGCTCTGATTCGTAGAAATCTAAGAATAATTTAAGATGAAAAGTGAAAGTGGGAGAAAATAACCGACCCGAGCGGGATTCGAACTCGCGACACCTGACTTTGTACGCCAAGTGCTCTACCAACTGAGCTATCGGGTCCGATTAAACAATACTTTAAGAATATTGCAAGGCTCAAGCTTCATCGAGAGTTAGATGTTTTGCTTATTTTAGTTTTCTTTAGACAACAAAGACAAATGTGAGCTTCACTTATTAGGTCTGGGAGTCATTGTGCTGTGATGCAACTCGGAAACTCTTCGGAGAGTGTCAGTTACACATTTTTTGTTATAAGAATATTATATATCTTAGTGTTAATGCTCAATATCGCTAAAATTTAAGAATAATAATTTTACAATATTCTTAGGCTAAAAAATCAAATTTTTTGAAAATACTAAAGGCTCAGTGAAAGATTTAATATTCTTATAAAAAACTGAATGTGTATGTATTATGCTGTGCTCCTTATTAAGAACCATATTGATGTATAACCTGAGGATGATGGACAATATGCATCCATTGTGTAACTCAGTAGTAATCAGAAGTGCAAAGAGAACTTGTAGATTAGGTAAGCAGTTTGACAGGAAGTTTCCAGAATGTTTGCCGTGATTTTGTTGTAGTAATGTCCAAAATTTTGTAGTACATGACGTTTATATGAAAGACTTTGTCTTGCACTCACACGTGGAAGGTTGAGATAAGATACACTTTTGGCTCAGAATTGTTGCGCTGGCTGATAAAATATCGCATCCATTAAGCAAATTTTTTCACAGGTTGACCATAACCAAAGCTGCGATCTTGATAGGACGTGCCCTATGGCCATTGTTTTGGCGGGAAAGTATTTCTTCCAGTGCTTACGTGATTTGCCAAGTACCTGAAATCTGTGTTTTCATTTCTTAGTAGGCAGACACAAATTGGAAAGATTTTCAGGTGGTGAACTATCTTCTGTTAAAATACTGAGGAGAACAATGTTTACTGCCCGCTCAAGTTTGGAAAAGTTGTTGAATGTATGATTTCCTCCAAACCGACACCTGGTCGCTCAAAGCATTCGTTTAATAAAGAGAGGGATTTGCATTCAAGGTTGCAGGAAGGTCAGGTCTGTAAAATTTTAAATTGCTTTAAATATCATCTAACTTAGTACTTGAGGAATATGCTTTAGGGACGGGTCAATAATTACTTGTGGGGAGAGGGTAGAAGACTTTCTCATATAATTTTCGCCCCAAGTCTGAGATTTATGCAAGAATTTCAGCCCCCACTCCAGGACTTCAGTAGAAACTCCAGTGTCCTTTTAAATGCTCTTTGTTTATCATCCCTCACCCTCTAAGCGTGCAGAATTCTGGCCCACTCCTAGATATTTTCCACCCCATCCCCGGGAAGAATTGATGACCGGTTCCTTAGAATACTTGTATGTAATATGTTACTAAAGACAAACAAAAAATTTGTTTCCGTGACCTATAGCAGCTGCCATTTGCAGCCGAGTTGTGTACTTTGTTGCTGAAAGATAGACCCAATGAAAAGGGTTGCTCAAATGAGCGCTATTTTGGGCTGAGAAGAGAAAGAAGATGTTTGTTATTCGACTTAGGATAGGAGAAGCCAGCACAATGTTTTCAGTTAAGTTTTTGACATCCAGTGTCTATTGTGCTTGTGAGGCACTCTGGGCCTAGTGGTTTGCGTAAGGTCATTTGGTAGAATCAAAAGAGACATTTAAATAAGCCCCCATATCGAAAATATGCAGTATGTGAATTTGATGTCATTTCTCTTTTTCCCTGGCAAGAAAACAGTCTTGAACATTGAAAGTTGTTCATGGAAGGAAAGCAAAATGGTTATGTTCATGATTCGCCAGCAACAAAATGTCAGATTGATAATCTCTAATTTTCCAGGAGTAAACAAGCCTGAGTATAGCTTTAAATTTCATCTACAAACTTTACTGCTCGATTCCCAATCGTCTCAAACAGAAGTGATTGTCCAAAAAGGGCACTTCCTTGCATTTATGCTAATTCGAAGGGCGTGGTCTGCAACGATTTTCGGGGCTAACATCCTAGGCCACCCCCGCCATTTCTGCTTTCCTAATTGTGTCTCTGATAGTAATTTCAGCTGAACTGGTGTTTCAGACAAAGACATACTCTAATTCTAGTTAAGGTAGAGTGTTGTCTGTATAATGTCATTTCTAACAAGTATGACAGCAAAACATGCATACTCAGTCATGTACATGTTGTTTATGCTTGTACGAATCAAGGGCTATTCCTCAATACAGTAGCCACTTGTAAACTGTGTAGGGTCCAAATTTTCCTTAAAAAGACTCTGTAACAGTGTATAGGTTTTCAAGGACCTTTAGGCTAGACAGTTAATCACGTCTAGACTTATAAATTTACTGATTGAAACATTGATACTTGTACTTTGACATCTATGCAATGAGGCAAATTGCACCAAGGGAAGCAGCGGAAGGTAATGCACGTTTCAACTTTTGAAAGCGCTTTATAAGAAACCAACATGCAGTAGGTTACATTTGTGTAGTGCCTGCCTTTCCTTGTAACACTGTAATGCTACGTAAAATCGATTATTCTTCCCTAGAAAGTCTTTAGAAAACTTTCAGTACTGTACTGAAATCATGAAAAAGCAAAACAGGTTTCTTTAGTGGACAAAAGTCTTTCTAATCAGTCACTTTCCTATAAAAAAACAGGCTTAAGTGTAAGCAGGTTTTTGCTTCTTTTTTGCTTTACTTGGCTAGATTGCATTGATCTGCTCGAAGTCCCCCTGACAAACAGATCTTGAGAGTCTGTTAAGAAAGCAGGAATTACCTAAAACATGAAGACTGCAGGATTTTGCTTTTTTGTCAGATCTCGCTGTTCTCTCAAAAACCTAAGATTTTCTGAAAATTTCCAGCTTTTGCAGAAAAATTCTGCAATTACCCACATCTCACACGTCCAGAATGCCATGGCCTGATGAGTTCAGAAGTTATACTTCTACGATAGACAAGCCACCAATACTGCTACCGTTGTGCCTAGTCAACGAGATGCCCAGAAAAATGTGTATTGCTTTAAATACGAGTTAAATACTCAAATAGCGATAAAGTAAAGTCCCATGATGCAGTTCCATTATCAACTAAGGCAGGGGTGGGGAAGTATTTTTTCAAACGGGCCATATTAGAAGCAAAAGTACTGAGAAGGGCCAGGCCGAAATGAGTGAATTCATTTCCACATACTGTTATTTGCACTTTTTAACAATACGAGTAAAGAAAGCAGCCTAAAAGTATTTTCAAAGTATATTTAGGTTGTATGAACCCTTAGCAGGCCAGTCAGAGCCAAGCAATGGGCCGTATGTGGCCCGCGGGCCGTGCATTGCCCAGGTCTGTCTTAACTAAGGTATTTATAATTCTCATCAACAAAGAGACTCCGTCTTAACCATAAAAAGATTTATCGGAAGTGGAATAAAAGATTCTTGATAACCAAATATGTTTATACATCCGGTTCATCAGACCTCTGTGCTAATTCCCCGAGAAGGCCCAATTATATAAATCCGCCATCACACACTTAGGGTTAGAGAACAAAAACTGGGGCCACATCTACCATTTCATACGGCATAACTCTAACTCATTCCTACCGAATTCTATCTTTGTAGTATTCTCTGCATAGCTATAATCTATCTTTCCTCATACTGATCTATTCTACGCTGGAATCAATACGCCGCTCTTAATAAAATGCACTTCCAGCATTGCTTACCACAATGGAACAAAGCAATGCTTAACCACGTAAGTAAGCTGTAGATCCTTATTTCTTTTCTTTCCACAATCTTATCAGCATCCTCTTTAAGGGCACTCGTTGATAACGTAACTGAATTAGGAGCCTTTTCTAAGCCATTCAAATTAGCCATGGAAGTAAGATTTTCGAAATCGCAGGACAAAATTGTATCCTCTGTTTTGTAATATGGTAATGGAAGAATTTTCAAATCGCAGCATGCATTCATTAGCCTAAGTTCAACTTACATTACTCATGAGTATACGAATAGAACAGAGCTGTTTCCATCGCAAAGAACTGAATCGAGATGTGGCTATATAGACTATATTAGCTGCCATCACAATGGTGCAAATTAGTCCCCATCAATTAGCTTCATAAAGGCGATATTTTACAGTGACGGATTTTCGTACATCTGTAAGGGGGGCATCAGTGGAATCATCCCACTATTTACCAAATGCTAGCTAATCTACCTCAAGGGGGCATTTCCCCCATCGTTCTCCTAAAGTCCCTTACTGATGCTTTTTCGTTACCTTATATACTGTGCACACATCTTTTTAGTAGACTACCTGATTTTCACTGAGCCTCAATATTCTTAAATTTTTTTATATTGAGTCTAAGCATATTCTTGAATTATCTTAAAATTTTTGCGATTTTAAGCATTACTCCTCGTAAAGACTATATTTTCAAAATAAAAAGTGTGCAATCGACATTCCCTGAAGAGTTAATGAGTCGCATCATAGCGTAACGATTTCCAGACAGGACATCTGCAGCTCACTCTTGTTTTGTCTTTTTAAAAGAGCGCAAATCAGCAAAAGATCTGAACTATGATGAAGCTTGAACCTTGCATTATTCTTAAATCATTCTTAAATTTAAGAGAACTTGAGCCTTGATATTATTATGGACTATACTAATATAAAAATGTGTGTAGGTATCTCCCATATTATCTTTCCGATATCTCCTGTGATGTGTTCTAGTAGGCATGACAGCTTCATCTTATCTTGCCCTTCCTTTGAATACGATTAACATTGGTCACTGATAACCATCGAAAGAGAGAATCTCACTTGGAATGAAAGAGAGGCACATGTATGAAAGAGAGGCAGGAGTATAATTGTTCTGCCATCCTAGTGCAAGATACAGCGTCAAGATTTGAGCAAGCATATGACGATAAACATTAGTGTTAGTTGCACAGAGGCTACGCTGTAAGTTGAAAGAAGTACAGTTTCTGATCTACCACTAGTGTGTCAGACGATGTTAGTGTGTTAGTTCATGTTAGCTTGATATCCTACTTTTAATAGATATGCACTTTTAGCAGACCGAGACTTTCCCCGATTACAGACCCACAACTTCAATGTACAACCGCATACAGCAAGTCAGATTTAAGCTTGATTTAGGCCGTGGTTAACCCTCATGTTTCTATCTCTCTCTCTCACTTTCACCATCGCTCTCACCCTGTCGCTCTTTCTCTCACTCTCAGTTTGATTCTGTCTTCCCTGCCCCTTCTCTCTTTCTCACAACCATTCCTCTCTTTTTCCAAGGACAATTGCAGAAATATCAAAACCATTGGATGTATCATGGAAGGGAGGCATTCTTTATGAGTGCATTGATTGATTGCACATCACAAATCTCTACATCGTGCACCATGGACAATTATTGCGTCCTCTGATGGATTCAAACAAATAAAACGCTCATTGTTTCATCGTAAAATCCATTGACATGATTGATAACGTTTTATTAAATTACAGACTACCGCTCTATGCACAAGCAATCAGGTGTCATGAAATTTTGCTAACCTCATTGAAATCTATTTGTGGTTTGCTTTCATGTATCGTATTACCTAGACTTATTACTTATAACCTCGTTGCTATGACGGATATCGTTGAGCGGAGGCAGGAATAGAGAGTGCCCAAATAGGGTTTCAATACTTTGACAGACTGGTTGAATCATTCATTGGCTGAGCAGACGATTCGTGCCTCTTACCTACTTGGAGTTAGGCCACCTAAGATAAACTTGTAAAACTTGTTGAAATACTGCCTGAGTTTAATCAGTGGGGGAATCTTGCGGTATCAATGTTTTCACATAGCTTCGTCCTTTGGCTCAATTAGCTTGGTTACCCCCCCCCCCCCCA
Source organism: Mastigias papua (assembly GCA_964019165.1). Taxonomy (NCBI): domain Eukaryota; kingdom Metazoa; phylum Cnidaria; class Scyphozoa; order Rhizostomeae; family Mastigiidae; genus Mastigias; species Mastigias papua. The sequence goes on from OZ025285.1 coordinate 10,826,978, forward strand.
TAGATCAGTATTCACCAGTGACGTCAAGTTATGCCATTAATTGTCTAATATTTTCTTCAAACTGTTAATCTTCAAATAGTTAGTCAATCAAACAGTTTTTAAGGAAAATTTAGAGTTGCTCACTATTCTCGTGGATATTATATTGAAGACTAATTTCACTATAGCACGAAAAAGCGGGAACATTCTTTTAGCATACTGAAAGGTTTTTTCGTTTGACACTCGCCAGAGTATGAAACGTCGGATAACGACTGAAAGGTGAAACAAAAATATATAGCCAGATGCGGGTACACGTGATATGATGACTAAGCGCCTATTTTGGCCCTATGATTGGGCAATTAGCACCTATTCACCGTTGTTCACTTGAAGAGTCCTAATGAGAAAATGAACTCTTTTTGTTTACACAAGACTGGGTTTTGAGTCTTAATGCAAACTGATTCCAAAACACGTAAATGAAAGAACGATCTTGCTTGCCCTATGAAGACTAATTCTTCGTTTTCATAAGCAACAATAAAGTGCAACTTGTTTCGCTGCCTTGGTCTTGTGAAAAAAACATTTATATATAAACTCTGCCATTTTAAAGGCGACTTTTTTAATGTCCGTTTACTGTAATCTGCATAGAGTACTTTCAAGACGTTGAACAAACCGCTTTTCGAGCCGTGCATTTTATATAGAACTGTACGTTAAAAATCCTGCCTTTGAAACTTTATATTTCCAGGTAGCCTACAATTGGCCAGTGTTACAACATAGGTCATGTTAATTTGTTGGACTTAGTCCAATTGTTTACTCTTCATCACTACCAATGTTATTGTTGATTTATCATCAATAACTATCAGTGACCACTAATCCTCATTAGTCATCATCATTCATCACCAGTCATCGTCAATCATCATCAATCATCTTCAATCACCATCAATTGCCATCAGTGCTCATCAATCACCATCAATCATCACCAATCAGCACCAATCATCTTCAATCACCATCAACGACCACCAATCCTTACAATCATCGTCAATTGTCATCAGTCAGCATCAATCATTATCAATCATTGTCAGTCATCATCAATCACTAGCATCACAACTATAATACAACAAATAACTATTGTAATAAAATCGTTATCAAATACCCTCGTTACAATCACAATCATCATCAACGATAAATCATCCCCATCCGTCATCATCAATCACCGTCGGTATCATCTTGGAGGCCCCTTTTGAGGAGGTCCCCCAATAGTGGAGATTCCTCACAAAAATGTTATGAGATAACCTATATAGCCGTCTGGATACCTGTAACAATTTCTATCAAACATAAGAATAAGACTTCACACTAGCACGAAAAAGCATGAACATTTTTTTAGCATACTGAAAGCCTTTTTCGTCCGACACTCGTCAGAATATGAATGAAACCGAATTGCAATGCAAAGAACACAAGCAACAAGTTCCAAGCTTTCGTGCGCTTTCTGGATTTTTGCATCGAGCGTTGAAAGTTTGTAACAGCTTCTCAAATTGCATGGACTATATGTCCTGTCTGTCTAACCTGCGTTACTGTTTACTAAGCCCATGCATGTAGTTCGTGTCGGAGGAAATTGATAACTTGATTTCGTGAGGTATCATTCTCACATTTAAGCAAACATTGCTGGTTCTTCTAATTAATCCCTAATATACGTAGACGACTTTCTTATCTCGTCTCGTGACTACAACATTAGCGAAGAAAGCAAACTCAATTTTCTTCGCGTCAGCATATAATTTACTGTCGCGTCATCTGTCGTTTATATATTAATATGGCGGTGGATAAATCTGCTAAGAGTTGATCTTGGTTTGGAGATAACACAGCAGTTAGGTGAGCTCAAATTTGCTTGGAATCACGTTTGACACTTGATTATGCGGTTCGTCTGGTGGGCGGTCCGACGTTCTACGTGTCATATAATTTCTGAAAGGATAATTGATGGAGAGGTTCTGCTCTTAAAATATAAGAATTTTTCTGTTTTGGTCATCAGAAGAATGAAAATTGGTCTGTCATGCAGTGAAGTGTCGATGCGATGATCGGTGCCCTAGCAGTGCTAATCACTAATAGAATCTTGCTTGTCTTACCACAGGATAAGGAGAGATGCTCGGGGGCATGGTAGTTGTTGATACAATCTCCTCATACTCCAAAGTTTTACAAGGCATTACGAATTTCAGTTGATGTATAAATCACGCTGCAAAGTTGAAAAATTGAATACATGTAGTTTGATGCATATGTACCAAAGCTGGCAAATGTAATGGGGCCGTAAATACCGCAAATTGAGCTCATATTTAATGCAAAGTTGCGTACAGTTGTCATTGGAAGAATGGGCTCTAATTAACAAGAATCCTCGTTTAGGCGAAGACCTTTGCGAAACAGAAGCTCCTAATAGGCCATAGTGACAAAACAGTTTAGACAACTCGACACAGTATATATTCATTCATTCGTATACTTTAAATGGAAGGCACATGGGTTTGGTAATACATGTTTTGTGCTCCCTATTGATTATTTGCTTGCTTCTTTTTGAGTGAATGGTTCTAAGTGAGTAGAAAGCACATCTGCAGGGCAGAAAATTTGTGGCTGGAGACATGTCTAAATGCTCGTTCACTATTCGGCCAGGAGTGGAAGGGAATTTCATTATTGGTGGAATATTGGGCAAGCATTTAGACATCGTTAAAAACATGCCTAAAGTAAGCAATTATCTGTACGGCTGACAAACCTTCTAAACACTACTGGTGCGTCTTGGGAGATGGAGGAGGCTCGCCCCTCTTGCAAGCACTTGTAACGTAGGTCCGTTAAGAGAAATTTATTCAAGAGAGAAAAGTGGCTACTACTTTCTAACCAAAACGACTCACTGATTCGAACGAGAACAGGATGTACAGCCTTCACCACTGCCTTCACATAAAGATCTCGCCCTGAAAAGGAGGTTGATACAAAAGAGGGTTCATTAGATTTAATGTCATACACTCATCAAAATCAACCTATCGGTAGCAAGAGGTTTACTTTTCTTAAACATTAGCTGAAGAATCGATAAACACATTAGTGATATCACAACTTACTACTGTCCTGGACACAAGTTAAACTATATCACTGCCTAGTACTTGTGTGATTATGAACCAGCTAAATCTGGGTCAAGTGAATATAAAAAGTCTCCAGAGTATGCTCATTTACAAGTCTGGTCGAACTGGCTTTTTTCGTCTACAATTTCCTCTAATCTAAAGGATCCAATTATGTTCCAGACAAATCTGACAAGAAATGGAGAGGGTCTGCTACAATAACTAAAGGAACCAATTCCGGTGTCATTGCAATGGTCATAAACTGAAATGCTCGTCGAAAGGCGTATACACACAACAATTCATATTTTACCTCAACTTTACACCATCTGAGTCATTCATTCAACGACTGTCTCATTTGTCATTCAAACCTCAGAATGTAAAACGCTCGAATCTATAAGAAATTGGTTTATACCCAGAGCGGTACTCCCTACTATACGGGTGCCCGTATCAATATTTGGGGTTTGAGATTTTGCAAAAATCATAAGTGGAGTCTGTGAATTACAGCTTAAGAAAACGTCAATATTTGGGAAAGCTGAAATGGGATTGAAGATGTGAAGCTGTTATATTCAACAAAATTTTACGAGAGCAGTAGTCTATTTATGTAGCGTCTCAAAACTTTGAGACTCAATATTTCATGTTCCTTAAAACTGTGACTAATGTTTGGGGGTGAACAACAAATTGCTTGGATTCTCCCGTATAGGAAAGCAGGGAGTATCCCCTGGGGGTTTACTAGAGTAGTATTCAACAGCTCAAAAGTTTAAGGAAGTTTGGTATAGTTTTTCTGAGACCAAAGAAAGTTGGTAAATCATATATACCTTTGAAATATACTCACGCGAGACGGGTATCGCTTTTACTTTAATTTGTACATACTTCTCGTGGTAACCTACGTGGTAGTGTCTGGGGTGCATCGGCACTCTAAGTATTGGGCAATGGGCGTCAAAAACTTTTACATGAATTTCATTCACACATTTTACGTGTAAATTCAATTCAACTCGAGAAAAATGTACGTTCGCGTAAGAGATTTGCTCAGGTTGGTCGTTTCATATCTAACAGTTAAAAAAACCCTTCAATGCAATAACTCTCAGATGAATATGGTCTAGTTCTGAAAATTTGCTGGAAGTTTTTCACTTTTTGGAAGTATTGACGGGATGTGACACCCCCCCCCCCCCCCAGTACCTACGCTTCTGAGTAGAGTGATATGGTAGAGTAGAGTCTGCCTGTCTATGCTACACTGTAGCAAACTCAACTGTTCTCGCTAAGAATGCCTTTAGAGAGTTCCAGTACTGAGATAATGAGAGAGCTAAGAAAGTTTCAGTATTGGTTAAAAAATGTTTTTTGTTGCAAAAAACGTGTATTTGTAGTGCGTGCTCTGCCACTCTCCTCAAGATAGTATAACACAAGAAACAACAGCAGGAGTATTATTGCAAAAATGATAAAGGCATCAATGACGTTTATATGCTGATGAAAGGAAACGTAGGGACACGCATCCCGGTGAAACGCGATCGAATGATGTAGTACATGGCATCATACTCTTGGAACAAAGTGTACAATCAGGGGCGCAGTGGGCAGTAGTTTGGGGGTAATGGGACTAAGGGCAAAACTTTCCCGACGATCTCTTTTAATTGCAGATCCTCAAAATGATAATTGTGGCACAAAATATTCCGACGAAGTCGAAAAACTCTCAAATTTCCTTTAGATTTAGTGCTAGGGGCCTCAGGCCCTTGATTACCAGCCACTGCGCCACTGAACGCAATTTACCACTAAAAGATACATGTTATAGCTGACTAAATAACTAAAAAGACACGCAACGACTAATTGACGCTGTACAGAACACATAGTAATGATCAAATGCTTCAAGCTAAGATTGCCTCATGAGCGACTAAAGGTAACAAAGAACCGCAACGAACTGCAAACACGAAACGAGGAAATCAACCGTGAGCCCAAAAGTAAGGGCATCCAAGGCCGACGCCATGAACAGATTTTAAGGGGAGAACTGCCGCAAAAGGATCAAGGGAGTAGATGACTGCTGGCAATGAAGTATAGGACAATCAAACAACATAAAACTCTAAACGAGCACGTGAATCAAACCATTAATGACTCTGATGTCGAAGCCTTTGAATCCCAAGTTTTATTACTATGGTCCCCAATATCAGATGCACCACCTTAACTGTGCGACCAGTTTCATTAGTAATTAACTGAGTCCCCTTCTTCCAGGGGTAAGATCTATGCTGCATACTAGTGTGGGAGACACTGAAGCTGCTTAAAGAAGGACGAGCACATAAGATCGGGAGAAAAGCTTTCGAATTAGCTTCCACATACGGGCTATGTGCTGACTGAGCAGTCTATATCGATTGATATACAAATAAAGATTCTTAACCTCCTAGTTCCTTTTGACCCTACTGTTCCCTTGTATATTTTCCCGATTGATATCTTCTTATTACAGGTTTTATTGCAACTAATAATTAATGTGGTTAGCTGAAAAACATCAATCCAAGGAGCTTTAGATGCAACTAATTGTGACAAATGAAGCGCCTCTGTAACCAAACTCCTTGTCGTTAATCATTCAAGCCCGTCGAGAGCTGGATCAGGTCCAGGGGTTACAAATATCACGGGCTCTTTTTGGCTTTAAAATCGATAAAAGCTAACACAGACAACAATTGCCCCGGGGCCCTTGCTTCGGGAATATACCTCGGCTACCACCCCCTCTCTACGGTACTTCATGTATGCATAGACTGCAAAATAAACGAGGAATTCATGTTAGCATACAGTGGTAGACTGAGATTCCCTTCAGCAATATTGCCGTAACGTTGAAAAACTATATAGGAGTTATAAGTTTGCAAGTAAACAGAACAGACTGTCATCCATCAAAACAACACAGTCTACTAAGATAATTTGTACTAAAAACTATCAATTCTGAAAATGAAATACAAGATGATCAAGTGTAGGTTTATGACATGAACAAATTGGCGACTGAATTTTTGTACAACCTAAAGGAGCATCTCCACCAGAGGCGAATTAAAGGGGAAAGGGGGGTCCGGACCCCGCCCCACTTTCTAAAACATGGTCCACGAGATTTTCCCAGAGTCGTTGTGAAATTATTAGGAATGTTTACCATAGCTAATGTAAGTGAAATAGTAGAGGAAAATATTTCAAAATGGGAGTTTCCTTTCACTTACGAGAGTCTAAAGGGCGTGGTCTACAAAGATTTTCTGCAGCTATGCCCCTTATCTCTCACACCTGAATTCTTTTCCAATCTCAACTAGACGATTTTTGTAGCGATCATGCAAAAAATTCTGGACGATACAAACGATTGTCTGGCAAATCATATGGTGAAAATCCTCCCGAACTCTATTTTACATTAAAATTCATTATCTGATTCATTTGAATCCCAACCTGATTCAATTTTATTTCCTCCATCAGCTCCAAAGTCAATTTCAATGTCATACTGCCATTTATCATCTCCAGGCTTTATTCTATTCTTCTCAAATGACACTGACATCTTCTCTTTCACCCTGTTTAGATCATCATCACCTAATTTGTTCAGATTCTCGTTTTCTGCTACATCAAGTGGAGAGCTAGAGGAGGCACCAAGATCACCATAGATGTGGTTGTGAAGCTTATACAGAAGTTTCTGCACCTGCAAGATTGACAATCGATTGAATTAATAATACAATAACAGCTGAACTAGATAGACAATTAGAACATTTGGCATATGCCTTCTATATCTCTTAGCAAACCATAAAAATATGCTCTGATAATGCAACAGAATCTTAAATATTACAAAACCTGCTACTTCGCATAGATGATGCATCAATTTATGAAAAAGCTTGGTATTGAATTGGCCATAAGAATACATCTTCTTGTCAGGAATAATTCAATCAAACCTCATTTGCCTTCTAGTTCCTTAGTTGCTTCAAACGGAAAGAGTTTCAGTCAAAATGATTTTAGAAGGGTTGACTAAGATCCAACTAACCTGCATTTCAGGTATCTTCTTTAAATATTTTCCATGATGAGTATTATACAAGTCTTTGATGATATCATCAACTCTGCAAAATCAGAATAGATTCAAATACGAAAAACAACAATAATATAACACTATTCAGCTCCCAGCTTTAAATGGTTTATAGATTACTGGCAATCTTGCTTCATAATGTTAATATTGACTTTTGCATAAAGGAGTCAGTCTTTGGAATAACCTAGATGGAGGCAACGATGTCATCTCTCTGCACTTATTCACTAATATGACTTCCTGATACATCTTGATTCTTAGTTATACCTATGATCCTCATAAATAAGTTGAAAGTCTTAAAAAGTTTTGCACATGCTGATTGCTTTATAGTAGCAGACATTTTGTTGTTTGAAGAAATTGCTAGAACCAAAATTACATATCCAGGCACTCACTTTGACCTCAAATACAAGGATGAAAGGAAATAAGATAACCTTGTCTTCTCATTTAGATTTCTGATTGGAATTGATCTTCTATGTATCTTACCTGGAAAGAAAAATTGAAATTGCTAAGTTCTGTGCAAGAGTGCATCATTTAAAAAAAATAATCTGTTCAGAGGAATATATCTAATAAACAAAGGAAGAAGATGCAGAAAGTTATTTCTACTCAAATGCCAGCTCTATAAATATAGATTGTATACCATAAATTTTCAGGTAAGCCCCCCCCCCCCAAGATCTCATCTACATTAACTTTGCAGGAGGGTGTACATTTGATGGGAGTTTATATGAGGAAGTATGTAAAATTTGTAACACATTAAAATCACTAAATTTTCTTTTCAACATTCCTTTTTTGTTATACAAAAATAAGTCTGAACAAAGTTAGTCTATCCTCGTGTCCTCATTGTCTTCTGTGATAGGGACTTATTTGAGGTGTGAATGTGTGGGCTTTTGAATAAACTAGCTCTGGGGTGGGGGCTTATTTGAGGGGGGCAGTTTCAAGGGGTGCTTTGAGAGGTAACCTATTCAAGGATACACTGCATTCTCAATACTTGTATAATCAGGTACTTTGATGGTTTTTCTCTTAATCAACGATGAGGAGTATGGCAGTGCTACATGTCATCTTTTATGTGCAAACAGGTAGGTGCAATACATGCATATGTGCAAATACTGTATAGGCACATACTGCATATGCACAAGCCCATAGCCATGGGGCAGCATGGGATGGCCAATGCCATCCCTGTAAAACAGGATGCCAGATTTTGCCACCTCTAGGAATCTTTGTGCAGTTCTCCATTATTGTTTTATCTAGTAGCTAACAAGGTATCTCCTGAAGTTTGGCTGACCTCAATTTTGGCCTCTACAAGACAGTTCATTCTTTCCTTGCCAGTACATTTATCCATTTGACTTTGACAATTGTGATAGCATAAAGGTCTGAAATAAGCTCTCAGATTTAGTGCCACATGATTTCCCAAGACAATTTTGATGCCTCTGAAACACAGGCTTGGCTATGGGCTTGCATGTGTCAAGGCATGTTACCATGGCAATATGCATACACATGTACCTACTTTTCTGTGTGAAGGGGATTCCCAAAAGCAACAATCTCATGGACGGATGCAGCTGCCATGTTCCTAAGTGTGGCTCTTAACAAGGTCTGAGATCGAAATTTTTACTTTGTGAGGGGAATTTCTCCCTGTGCACATCAGCTATCAGCTGTGGTTGCAGGTGCGCAATTTTTTGCAAAATGATTCATCCAGCCAAACAAAATCTACATCAAGGCTGTTTCTAACTGCCACTCAATTTCAAGGACATGGAACAGTTCCCCTTTGTATCTTTGAGAGATTCCATCATGGGAAAGGTCCAATCAAATAATGTCAGGCTTTTGCAAGCTGATTTATTGCTTTACAAGGCCAATGTACTAAATCGCAATATCTGAAACAACTACCTGCCACCTGAAAATAGACCTTAAAAATATCTTACTTTCAACAAGCTAACTTCATAAGTATAGCACAAGGCAAAATGCCAAGAAATGTCAAGGAGGCATCCTTCAGAATTTGTTGAGTTGTGCATTTAGGTTTGAGCCGGCTTTGTTGATCATGAGAAAAATCTTTACCGTCTAGCTGCAAATTCCAAAGTCAAACCACTCGCAGAGAGAGGATCTACGATCCTGGAAAATCTATGTATGCATACGTGCATAATAACATGGTGCAGTTAAGTGAACTCTAAAATAACCTATGAAAGAATACTAAAGGAATATACTTTAGCATTTACCACTGTCATCCAACTGATAAAAGAGGACAATAGTTGGTGGCTCAATCTTGAAACCAAATTTCTTAGGCGTAAAACTCTCCATTACTTTATGCCAACTCTGTATTGGGGTTAAAGCCTTTAACAGCTTCACCCTTTCAGCTGTTCAGTGTAGTATGCTATTCTTATATGGAGGTACAGGTTACATCTCTCCACAGTGTATGGTCTAATCGCCTCAGCTAAGAGTAGGTAAAGCTAATTTAAGCCCAAAACACTGAAGTTTCTTAACTTGTCAATGCGGCCATTTTAACAATCACCTTTTGCATGAAAATGAGACCGATGTTTGGTCACATGATTTATAAAAAATGGCGCGTGTAACAATGCAGGCTTCGGAAGCAAACGGAGATTAGTGTTAGTTGGTAAAACAAGTGACAAGTCTAGTTACTTGGTAAGGTGGAGATTCATTTAGCGTACCTTTTGATCGATCTCTTCACACTTCTCAGGCATTACTTTTTCGTCTCTTTGCAAACGAGTATATGTACATCTGCAACGGTGCGTTAGATTGACTTTGTTAAGGAAGTTGATGTCTTATGTCATATACATATTGTATGATAAATTATAGCCTGACCTGAACGCGCTTTGCAAGAGAAGATATAAGTGCATTGCAAAGTTATTACATAAGCAAAGGTTTCTTGTAGACAGTGGTAGGTGGAGATCTTTACTTTCAATGCCTTAGCGGGCTTGCCTAGAGCTCCGGGTACACGTGGGGAATGTTGTTAGAGTTTTGACACAGGGGATCTTTAAAGAAATTTGGATTGGTGGATAATTTAAACACAAGGACATGGAACTTACGGTTTTAGGGAATTTATTGTAGAATTTTGCCACGAATCTAATTACCTTGCTTTGGTGTAGTTCACGAAAATCAAACAGATATTGATCGATTACACAACGACAAAGGAAGTACAAAGTAATCTGACACACAAGAAGTATTCGGAGACAATTTTGAATTCATTTTTGAAAACAAGTCTAATCAAAAGGGCACTTAGTAGTGAGGACTGATATGCTAATTAGTGGGGAAGCTTAAGAAACAGGTGGGGGATTTCCCCACTAGTTTGTATGCTCAAAAATCTCCTGTTTTGACATAAAGTTATGCCTGGACTGTCTATCTTTTTGCTATTTCTGTGTTATTGGCAAAATTTATCCTCCCAAACAATCATAATCAGCAATTATCTAGATATATTTCTAGGAAATAGGATATTGTTGAGCATTTGTCAGCAGATTTGTATCAGATTACCTCTGACTATGTTTCGCTAATGCCTTTTCTTCACATGTGTACCTTTATATCATAGTTTGCAAAATCTTGAAATATGTTAAAGTTAGATTGAATTATGATGTAGCACAGGACATTGAATTACAAGATACCAGTTATTGGTACCTCCTTAGAACTGCAGCAATGGTTATAATCATTAAAAATATAATATTTCTTGGTTTCCTCTTCAGAAGTATAGTTGAAAGAAATTTCCTTCTTTACTTGTTACTTCAATGTCCATTATTTGTCCATCTGGAATGTCTTGTTATTCTTATTAGCCAGTGAGAAAAATACTCACTGCAAGCATTTGAGTGTGGCACTTACTATAGGTGTAATGTTTGACACATCAAAAATTAACTTCAATCTCAGACTTAAAGATGGTGGATTTCTAGCCTTTGTCAGCTTGAGACAGTTTTAAAATCCATCAGTTGCACATTAGATCTGTGAGGATTAGCAACTATGATATATTGCAACTTTTTTTTATGCAGGACATAACACATGTATTTTCAGGAAGTCATAAAATCCATTTTGAACTATCCATAATGTCCGGGAAGAAGGAGACATTAATTGACCCATGTTCTGGTAAGTTGTGTTACTCTGTTTCATGTTGGACGTGTTTTACCCAGCCTTTGTCCTCCCTTGTATCCTTTTTTAAGAGTTCATTCCTGGCAGCGGTAAATTTCATATATAGATAACTTCCTCAGTGTCTACCAAGAGAATATATGATATAAATGAGAATATTTGACATAAATGAAAATATTTGATAGAAATGAGAATGGTTTATTGTAATGACAATATCTGACAAACATTAGTGTGGAGAAATGGGATGCTGTAATAAGTTTAGACATAATTGCTAGGTGTGGCATCATTTTTGTGCAAATTGAAGGCATGATTTGCAGACTTTTCTTCTTGTGGTAAACCCCCCGGCCCCCAATTTTAGCTTTTCCAGAAACAATGGCATTGGAGAATCATGTTAAATTAGGCGCTGTGTTGGTGATTAGCAAGAAGAATCCCATTTCAGTATGGCGTTTGTAGTTATGTAGAAACATTTCTTGTCGTCTCATTCTCTAGTCTGTTGCCTTCATATGGGAATAGCAGAGGGGCAACTAGGAATTTTTGAAGACAGGACTCTAATCAGCAGGAAAGGGCACACTACACACTTTTAGTAAGAAAACGCATGATGAAATCATATTTTCAGATTTAGAAACAAAAGAAATCGTATTTAAAGTGTCAGGTTTTCATTACTAATGCATAAGAGAGATTACAAGCCGGTCCAGGCTTTCGTGGGAAAGCGTGCTTTCGCACGCGTACGCCCTGGCATACGCCAGCAACTTCCCGGGTGTGCAATATATCGCACACCTTCCAGTTGCCGTGAAGTGGCAAATTGTCGTTGGGGGGACCTCGTCATCATTACTCCGTTTTCATTTTCATTCGTGTTTACTCCCATAAACGGAGCTGTTTTCTTCTCATTTCATACAACTCTGTTTTTAAACAGCAATGAATGTCTGTCACTTGGTGCTTACACATGCCCTCAAAAGCGCATTTGATTGAAGGCTTCTTTTGTATTAGGGTGATGTCCATAACTTTTTAGCTCCGTTTTCATTTGGCTCCGTTTTTATATGTAACAACATTTGACTCCGTGTTGGGGGTGGAGTAGTTTGAATGCAATGCCAAAAATAGAGCTAAAGATATTCGTTTTTGTTCAAAAATGAAGTATAGTTGTGGTGTTAACGGGACCTGAAGTATAACTATTAAGTCCTTGTCATATGCTTAACACCTTATAGCATCAGATAAATAGTTGTTACTAACAGATTTATCTACGAAGTTCAGAATTGAATTGGACCTATTATTGAGTGGATGATCGAAATCCGTATATAAATGGGGACATTGCTTTTGAGCCGTATATACACTGTGACACCACACGCCTGGATGCTTTCAGGTGTGTGATATCTAGCAATCCAAAATACTTCATAGTTGTGTGTCTGGGATATCATGGGTTTTTCTGAATTTCTGTGCTTCACATCATGACTACACGTTTTTGACCCATTGCTGAAACTTTTTTAGCTTTTTCATGATTTCGGTACTGAAACTTCTTAGGGCTTTCTTAGGAAGAATATCCAAGTCTGTGTGACACTACAGTGTTACACAGACAGACAAACAGACAGATAGACAGAAAGACAGACAGAAAGACAGACCGACAGAAAGACAGATAGACAGACAGATAGACAGATAGACAGATAGACAGATAGACAGACAGACAGACAGACAGACAGACAGACTGACTGACTGACTGACTGACAGACACTACACTTCACTTCACTACACTACACTACACTACACTACACTACACTACACTACACTACACTACACTACACTACACTACACTACACTACACTACACTACACTACACTACACTACACTACACTACACTACACTACACTACACTACACTACACTACACTACACTACACTACACTACACTACACTACACTACACTACACAAAGATAGCACTCTACAACAAAAGTATATGACTTATCAATTTTCTTAGGTCTTACAAATCTAGCACTGGACTTTCTTTACTTTTCGAGTAGTAAATTTTCATCGAACACTTTGTCATAAAAAAATTGTATAATCATCATTCATTTGAACTCCGTCGGATTATCAGTTACAAGTACCAAATGCCTTATTCTACAGGCGATGTTGCTCATGTTCCAGAAAATGATAAGAAAAAACATGAAACGTCCCAGGGAGGGGAGAGTAACGAAGAGATTGACACTTATGAAAACTTCAATTTTGCTGGCGGTGAAGAAATTGAACCAGACACACACACATTGGTTCGAAGCAGCAATAAGAGTGAGTTAGGTCAGTTCGGAGGAAAGCGGGAAAGTTTGGTAGGGCTGAAGGAGGGTGTTCCTGGAATATACAGTGGATATGAAAAAGTAGAGAGAAAGCCTGGCAAGCTTGAAAGGAAAGGTAAGATCAGGTCTTGCCCGGAAAGGCACTTGACCAAACGTGAGCGCTTACAAAACGCCTAAAATTATGCTTGGGGCTCAATTTAGTGAGCACCCATTCTTTTCAAATCATCCCAAGGGATTTCCCGAAAACAGCATCTTTGCTATGACGAACAAAAGTCTCAGTTCAAATCGTCATTAAGCTAATCCTTTACTAACATGCCCATGCCTGGGTACAAGGAAATTTTCATTTTACACAGTTGTATGGATATGCATTCCCTACGAGCATATGACACCTTTCTATGTCACTACCGTTTTGTATACTTTTTAAATATGAAATATTCCTAAAATGGACTCACTGTTCAATGTTGCTGTTAACAGGTCTTTTCTACGTATATTAAATGCATCCTCAGAAAGGGTGCGAAAGAAGAGTCGTTTTTAGAGCTCATTTTCTTTTCCCAGGACAAGGCCTGGTACAGTGCCATTAAAAAGAGATTTACAGACATTAAGTCTTCAGAGAGCATCTGCGATGGGCCTTGAGGCATTTTGAACTTGCTCTTTAGTTGTTACTAATATTCACAAGAGTTTTTTTTATCAATTTTTTAAGCCAGCAAAGTAATTGTTATAGAGGCTTGATGCTCTTACTATTTGGATAATTTGCAGATGAAATGGTGTGAATGTTTTTCTTGTTTTAGCATTGAGTTTTCTATCGCATTATGCAATGACTTGTTTTTAGGGCCATTAACTAACAGTGTTTCATACCAGTTTTAGTAGGATATTTGTTGACTTTAATAGTTTTGGACATTCACGCAAGATGGTTATCGCTTTTACTTAATTTGCATAGATTTCTTGTGGTTATTTATGTATTGGAGTGTTTTGTTTTTGTATTGCCTGTCTGTCTGTAACAGTGTAATGGTACGCAAACTCGTAGAGTCTTTGCTACGAAAGTCTTAAGAAGGCTTAAGTATTGAAATCATGAAAAGCTATGAAAGTTTTAGTACTGAGCCAAGAAAATTTTGTTTTGAAAATTTTTGTGTATAGATAGAGTATGTTATGATCAAGCAAGAGCAGAAAGTTTCATAGTGTTCTGGAAGCTAATATTGTCTATGTAATTTTATGACATATATGTAGTATACAGACATGACTGACAAAACAAGATTTTTGTTTAGGAAGTGACTCAAGCATGAATGATCGCGAGACGCCTGTAAGGCCGCCACGGAGAGGCAGGAACAAGAGTGACCCTGTATTGGGAAGTGATGAAGGTGGCTATGACCAACTTTGGAAACCAAGGAAGAATCAGAAAGTTGAAGAGCTGCATGCTTATTCACTGTTGGGGGAGAAACAGCAAGAGGTATTTGATGATGTGAAAGAGAGTTCAAGCGATAGATTGGTCATCCTGAATAGCAGTCCCTTGAATGATGATCAGTGGGTTGAAGATGGCAGACGTTTTGATTCACCTGGTAAATTACTTGCCTTCGCCTTCCTAGAGTTAATATCATCACTATTTCATAGCGTTAGCTTCAGACCAGAATGCACTCTTTGTTGTATCAGGCATTTTTGTTTGACGTGGATGATAGTCTTCGCCGTTTCACTCGCAATAGTCTTGTAGACATAAAAGTTTAAATCACGAAGAGAGCCATAGATATTTACACAGAAAAGGCACAAAATAGTGGTTCTTACTGTTCAGTAAAATTGTTGGCAGGGTGATCGCCCTCCTAAGTCAATTTACACGGTTGATGTGAGTTCTAATATACATGATTTTTATGAACTACTTTATAAGTATTAGGAACCTATATGTAGTGCTTATTTAGCAACCTACATGTAGAAGGTCAGAATATCTAAGGAGCTTTTTCTACTCTCTACAAAATCCAGAAGTAACTGTTCAGTTTGGAATAATTTTGTTACCTGCATGCAATCAGGAATTAAAAAGCCTAATTTGCATGGATTTTATATAATTTTTCAAGCAAGTGGTTATTGGGTAGGTTTCCGTTGAAACGGGCAGTTCTGACTTAATGCTGAACACATACAAGTCTTAGGCACTAAGTGTGCAGTTAAAGTTAGAAATATTAAGGAACTTTTAGTACAAAAAACAGGATATGGTCAAAAAGGTCCAAAAATAAGGAAGTGTTTTTGAACTACACGTTTCTTTGTATAAGAAACAAACTTTCTCCCTTCAGCCTGGTATTTCTTAGTATTTTGTCAAATCCAGCCTTAAATGTTTCTTAAGTGTTTCTTGAAATTCTTGACATTTCCTATAGTAACAAGGCAACTATGAGACGATCAATTGAAGTTTATGTTAAAAACATTTGAGAGAGACAGATGTTGTTTGTATGTTGTTTCCAGTTGAATTAAAAACTTTCTCACAAAATCAGATTTGTCAAGTTTACTTTGAAACCAGCCCGCCTGCGTTTCTTAATTGTTTCTTAATTTTTGCCTGATTGGAACCTCATGTTTCCTATATACTTGTTTCCTATAAAAAACGTGCAGGCCTTGTGATAGGTTCACTATAAAAATGTGAATCACTCAAAGGTTTTAACCAATCAAAATTTACATGCCTGGCAGGGGGTTGACATCTGTATTGTGAGACATAAGAATCATCATAGGCTAGTAGAAATTAATCGCAAGTAAATCTGAGAAGTATGTGCCATTTGTCTGTGTCTTATTGCCATAATTGAATGGAATGGTGCTTGTTATGAAGTACCTAAGGAACTAAATCCTGATGTGTGCTAACATTGGAGAATACGATTCAAAGTGTAACGATCTTGTATCGTTGTGGGTTCTTTTTGGTAGCGGCAATTGAGGCAGCTATACATGTGTTATTAAGCCTAGGCCTAAAGTAGATATGGCCCAAGAGAATCCTCACTAGATGTTTTCTCTAACGTCAATCATGAGAATCTGAATCAAACATCAATACACAGAACATAAAACTAACACTAATTTGCACACAATACTACGAATCACAATACACGTTGACAGACTAACACATTTCCCGGAAAGGGTGTTCACTGACAACACAACAGGGGACTTTACGAACACAACATGAACAGTAACATGAATATCAACAAACAAGTGACTTAAGCATACAACATAAAGAACCATGATTACAATGAATGAATTAGATAAAACCCAACACGTTACACCATCCCCTCCCTTTTACGATGACGGTACTGACACTGAAGCTTCAAATGAAACTACACAAGACATAAAAGTAAAGTGTTCAAAAACTTGCGATGGTCCGGAGACTAAAACTGGTAAGCAAAGGTAGTGCCTACAACATCGCTTCATATGTCCAGTTTCAAGGCAATGTCTTTGAAAAGAAAGTTTATAATTCTAATGAAGGCTTCCCGAAGCTCTTCTGCTGCAACCACCCATGGCCAGCCCACAATACCTCTATGTAATAAAAGTCTTGTCAAACCATTAGAATCTCCATAGCAGCGACGTTTCTCGTAAAAGCTTGAATCAACAAGGCGATAACACCATGAACGTGTAACGTGTAATGAAAATCTTGAATTGGCTATCAGTCCACAAAGATCATAACGACTAAAAATGTTTATAGTTCGAACTAAAAATACCACATTGAAAACGAAATATCCCATTGACCATGACCTTCACGCCGCATAGCGTCGAACATTCATTGCCTACCACCATCCCTCTCTGTCACCAATTGTAACGATCTTGTATCGTTGTGGGTTCTTTTTGGTAGCGGCAATTGAGGCAGCTATACATGTGTTATTAAGCCTAGGCCATAGGCCTGGGCCTAAAGTAGATATGGCCCAAGAGAATCCTCACTAGATGTTTTCTCTAACGTCAATCATGAGAATCTGAATCAAACATCAATACACAGAACATAAAACTAACACTAATTTGCACACAATACTACGAATCACAATACACGTTGACAGACTAACACATTTCCCGGAAAGGGTGTTCACTGACAACACAACAGGGGACTTTACGAACACAACATGAACAGTAACATGAATATCAACAAACAAGTGACTTAAGCATATAACATAAAGAACCATGATTACAATGAATGAATTAGATAAAACCCAACACGTTACAAAAGCAATTATTGCACAGGATCTGCGGAAGACAAAAGGAAAATATGATTCATCAGAGGGTTGATTGATACTTTGTATCTCTTTAAATTCATCATTCACATTTGAACTGTCTCAGTTCATCATTGATCTGTTACTAAGATTGATTAGTTGTAAAAAACACAGATCAATTGAAGTAAGAGAATGGCTCTGCAACCAATTGTAACTCTGTATTAACTATTAGCTGTTAAAGCAGGCCCTGAATACAGTGGTCTTGAGAGGGTGACCTTGTAAATGAAAATTAGTGTGTACAGCAGGTATGCATTTTTTTGCAAAATGAACATGAGAGCATCCGAGTATATTACATGAAATAGGTGTTTCTTTTAGGAAAATTGGTGTAGTCGTGGCAAATTCTCCTTTGGGTTCTGCATATAGGTCCTTATTCCTTATTATCTGATAAATAGTTGTCTCGCAAGTATACTTTATTTTAGGCTCTGCTTTAAAGCGTAGAAGCATATGATTCATTGTAATAAGCCAATTTTGAAGATTTGATACTTTATTTAGTTAAGAGATGATGTTACCCTGTTTTGTCATTTTAGATCATCAAGCACGCTGTCGTCCAATGAGTACTGTTGTGTTGCCAATATCTCCAATCGAGGGTTCGCATGAGAATGAGTCTGAAAACGATTCCGATTGGGGGTCAGATTTCGATGAGAGTGTACCTAGTGATCATGATGATGAAGGAGAGTTGTATGAAATTATTGGCGATACATCCATGAAAAATACCCCTAATGTAAGTTGCATTTGTAATCGTTGGTGATGATAATTTAGCAATTCACCAAATCCGCTTTGTATTCTTTTATCACCATAGTGTCTATCGCAGTGTATTAGACCGCGTTATGTTCTTTTACAGAAGTGAAGTTGGGCCTGGTTTTCATTAGATTTCTCTTCCTGTTGTGATGACTGTGAATAGCACTATGATATTGTTAATTTGAGGTTGTGATTAAGTAAGACAATGCTTGTCAATAGTGAGGAACAGATTTTTATTATGAACATAGAAGGACTGAAAAATGAATAGATGAAGAACCAATGGACTAGTGATTATAAGAACGAACAATCAACGACTGAAAAATGAAAGGACATAGAAGAATGAACAATCAAAAGAGTGATTTTAGGTGCTAAAAGAGAAGAAAAATATTCGGAATAGATAATGCTTTAGCTTTTCTCCATTTTGAGCTATAGTTCAAACTAGTAATTCTTTGTGCTTTTCCTTGTTTAGCGAAGCTCAGTCTATGACGATCTGAATGCAGTAAGAGCGAAAACAGCACAAGTGTTAACCAGTCCAGTTGCAAACAAACCATTGCCTCCTGTTCCAGATAAACCTTTGCCACCAATACCCTCTGATTCAGTGTCTTTACACGAGACAGACGAAGGTCGGTGCTTACTCTTCACACATTTTGTGTCAAGTTGTGTGCCATGTCTTCTATGCAATTGCTAATACCATCATCCATGTCAAATTCAAGAGAAATTAAAATGCCTGCAAAAAATAGTTGGAACAACAATACAATTTTATGAATGTCTGACTCTTGCCCCTTTTCCGTGACACCAATTAAAATGTAAACCCCTCCTCCCCCTTACAGAATGTTGATTCGATAACGAAAGTCCATAGCGTTCTACACACGCATCACTTTTGCCTTTTGGGTTGCTCATATTTGCTTCTTGCAACATTGTTTAACGGGGAAGGGGGGGGGGTGCTATGGCTCGCTTATAGCATAAATCATAGCAGGTGCTCAAAACTTTTGTCAGGCATTGTAGTTTGCACTCAGGATGCTCCTCTCTTCTGTCTTTTGTCTTCAAATCTCACTTAACTACGCCTCTAAAGCAGTGTATTAGCTCCTTCGTCTCTGTTCGCTAACTGCACGATAGCCTTAATGATATGACTATTGGGTCAGCTAGAAGCTAATGGGAACAGGATTATCCAACCATTTTCGAGTAGGATGATTTTTGGAATTACATCATAGGTGGAAGGCCCCGTTTGGCATACCTGAATAAATGCAAGCTTAGTCACCTTTGACTGTTGCGCGGGAGTCACCTTTGACTGTTGCGCGGGAGTCACCTTTGACTGCTGCGCGGGACACATTAGATAACAATAGTGGGCCACGCGTTCGACTGTCGTAATTTCGAGCCATGCTATTTGCCAGTCAAGCTCCAACAGCTATTGATAGTGCCTTACAGTTATCGTAAAAAGTAGCTCGTCGTTGGGATGGAGCACCCAAGGGCAATAATCTCCTATTACTTCCTTGTTGTAACTTAGTGTGTCATCCTTAAATATTTTCTTGTCTTTTATTTTTATTTTGTGATCATTGGTTGTTATATATTATACCAATTTTTGTTTAATTGTTATTGGGTCACGGGGTTCATTTTTGCCTTTACTTAAACATTCAAATTGAATGGTTTATTTTCATTCAGAGGCAGTGCCTTACGTCGATATAATTTACGAAGGCAACAAACTACCTATGCCAGCTTTGCCCCCAATTAGTGAATTCGCCACAGAAGATGAGGTGAGTTTTCTGCACGTCTCTATTTTCATATGTACTCTTTATACCTTGATCAAATCAATGATTGACATGAAAAAATGACTGTGTACGCTTTCTACTATCATCTTTCTGCTATCGTAAATAGCAACTTTAAATATTGATATATTTACATATTGAGACCTCTATGTAAAGATCAGTAAAGTCTTATCTATAGTTTTTGCCAGAGGGATCTACAAACATTTGTTTTCTTAAATAATGAATTATGGGCTTTAGAGAGACGGAATGTTCCGTGTGTGAGCTATCTTAGAGTTCTTAGCATTCTTGGGTATTAAAAAATCTGGCGGAAAGGTTTCACTTGTCATCCCATCTTGCCCAATTCAGTTTTTTCACGAGGCAGCAGAGTTGCTTGTCTTTTTTATCACGGAATTATTTAAGGAGCCAATGATCCCTATTGGAATAGTATTGGGTTCTTTGTTCGTTGTATGTCATTGCTGATTTTGTTCATTGCTGCTTGTTGACTGCAGGTGCGATCTGCTTGATCACAGGTCTTGTGGTACAACTGTGTAAATTGTTATGTGATATAGTCGTTCATTGTCTTGTATTGTGTGTTATCGTATTGCTTATACAGTACTGTATACTGTGAATTTTGTTGTCAAATTTTAGACATGGTGTTAGCTATACTCACTTGCTGTTTAAGTATTTTGTAATTATTCACGTAAATCAACAGTTTTCTGTAAACTGTGCTCCCATGTTTTCAAGGCATTTATTATTCTTGTATTTGCCATATCTTTGGTTGGTTACTATACTAAGAAAAGTTAAAATATATCCACAAACGCTTGTTTAATGAAAGAATCACAGAGTTTTTATGTATTGAAGCACTTTGCGTGTCATTTAATGTTTTATTTCACCTGCAGATAAAGCGCTACCAAATTATCAAATATATTCTTGAAAACGAGAAGATGTATCTCACAACTTTAAATAATCTGATACAGGTATGAATTTCAATTTTCTACTTTTTATCTTTCCCTTTCATGATATCAATAAAAATTAAGCTGATAATTCCTTAGGATAGAATACAATAATTTTTTATTTGTCAACTACTGTTTCACCTTCTTTGTTATATTGATGATTGTTTGAGCAGTGTCTGAAGACAGAGTAGAACTTGTATTTTGCTCTGCCTATCGCATATTTTTTATGGTCGTTTTTTGCATGTTCATTTTGAACTACAAACATTTTCATGGGTGATTGGATGTCACAGATCCTAAATCATTATTATCGTGGGTAATTTTTTGTTACTCTGTTGGGTAATTTTTTGCGAATTTGCTTGAAATTGAGTACAAGTGCTTGCACATAAAGCAATGAAATCATCACCATCACAAAGATTGTCACCATCATCATCATCATCATCGCCCAAATGATCATCACAATCATCATCAATCATCGCCATCGGTCATTACCATCACCATTGTCATCATCATCATAGGCATCACAATCATCATCATTATCATAATCATAATCATGGTCCTCAAAGTTATCATCTATCATCAATCATCATCATTATCATAATTGACATCACAGTGATCATGATCAGTCATCACCACCACCATCATCATCATCAGTCATCAGTCATCAGTCATCAATCATCATCATCATCATCATCATCATCAATCATCATCATCATCATCATCATCATCATCATCATCATCATCATCATCATCATCATCATCATCATCATCATCATCATCATCATCAATCATCATCAATTTGATTGATTGCAATTATTTTGAATAGGACTATGAAAAGCCATTGAAAGCTAATCGCATCATCAACCAGGAAAGCATTAAGGTCATTTTCCAGCACCTTCAAGAAATCGAACAGTGCCACAAACTGTTCAACATCGCACTTGTTGGAAGAATGAGCGAATGGAATGCAAACCCAACTATTGGTGATATTATCTACGCTTCGGTATGATTCATTTTTGGCACATTTGTTATTTCTGTTATTGTCCTTCATAGGTATAGGTAGTGAAAATAGAGATGATCCTAATTTCATTGGGCGTTTTGTCATATTGGATTTATGATGAACTGTTGTATCTTGGCCTAAAAGGAATTGCAAATAACACAACTACTGTACTATAGCGCCAGATCTTCTTAAAAATATGATGATAGTTGCACCGTGTTGCAAGCAAACCCCTTTGCAAATATAGACTAGACTTAATACCGGATAGAGTCTCATCATCTCAGTGCATGTTTGCAGAAAGCAAACTGTATACAGTATTACGGCCAATTTTCACTTGCATTCGGATTTCGAATTCCGCACGGGAACTCATTGTTTCCAATCCACCTACGAACCTCGCACATCGCAAAACGTTCGCATCGCAAAACGTTCGCATGTGGACTGCGAACAGTGAGGTCGTATTTGAAATCCAAAATCCAAATTCAATGAAAACGGGCCTTTGATGATGTAGTTGTAGGACAACGGATCTTGAGGATGTTGTTTCTTAAAGCCACATTATTAATATTGTAGACAGTTTTGCTTTGGGGTATGTAGGGATTAATTATGGTCCTCAACTCTTTAGCAATCCATACTCATTTCGTTTATTTTTCCTTATTTATGCATGGTAGCACCTCGGATTATACATTTGTGTTACAGTTGGCCTAGCTAAAGACTACTTTACAACATGTGCAAAGCTAATAACTAATATTTACGAAAAAGACTTAGAGATGACACTTGTCCTGGGCCATCAGCATAGTGAACTAGGGCGACCAGTTCCTTTCCTCGTTGCCAGTGTTGCCATCAGGTACCCACTTTCTTCTGGGTGGACACTGAGCGAGCATCGCAACTATGATCAAAGGATTCATTTCAAGCTATCGGTGTTCCGCACGGCAGTTAAGCGCTCTAACCACTCGCCCGGTCGCTGATACACTATACTGAATTGTTCCCAGACTGCTTTCGTGCATCGTTCCTTTCAATCGTCTTCAATCCCTTGTATTTTTCTGCAGTTTTCAAAATCAATGGTCCTCAAAGCATATACAAGCTATGTCAAAAATTTCACAGCAGCCATGGACCGGGTGAAAGAAACATGCAGGACAGTTCCTTCTTTTTTAACATTTTTAAGGGTAAGTTCGTTTGACTTTGAGAACGATCTTTTGGAATTCCACTTTGTTTTAGGAGTTCTTCTTACGTTGAATTCCTCTTTATGTCCTTGCTTTGGTTTTTTGGGTAAGGTATGGACAACACTTTGCAGGCATGGATTTATTTTGTAATTCCTGGGATTGCCAATAAATTATTTCTATTTGTCATCGTCTTCTAAATGTTGTTGCAAAAGTCCTTTTCTAATTTTCATTACAGTCTAGCATCTCTAATTATGAGGACGATCTCGCATCCCCAAATATCCTCATAACTAAACCAAACGTATGCACACACCTTTCTTCCTCTAGAAATTTATACCATCCCTAACCTGACATATAATGTCTGATGGATTCCTGTTAAATATTGGTCGTTTTTCTTTATTTTTTATAGTGTAGCAGTCATGTTAAGTGTATGCAATTGCAGTCTGTCTTTTTTTTTACGATAGGCCATGTGGGTAGTGACAGTCTTTTGCATACCATGGTATCGTCTGTCTTGTAAAGTAGTTGTAGGTATTGTAATATTTAATCTATATTGTAGAAATTTTTTTTAATAAAATAAATATTCTCACTGTATTCGATCTCTATATTTGTATCTCTAAATCGTCCGTATTTGTTCTTGCTTTCAGAATCGCTTGAGAAAGTCACTACACAAGTATTCCTTTTATGATCTCCTGAAACGACCTATTGGAAGGTTTCCCCAACTGGTCGTTCTTCTTCAGGTAACCGAAAAAGCTCTCCTTTTATGCACATTTGGCAGGGTCATGTTGAAAAATATCCTTACTGCAATGCAAGGAATGAAATGTAAATTTTCCAGTGTTTGACGTTAATGCCAATTTGAAAAATTGCAGACAACGAATTGAAAGGCTTTCATACTTGAGATTTCATAGTGAAGAATCAATACCTATACAGGACGATGTTATAGAATATTTCGAGACAGGCTTGTCCTCTAAAGTGGCAAGGGTAGATCAGATCTGCTGATGGCCACCTAGGAGACAGAATATCTACTATGCGTGTTGTTTGTTTGTAGAGATGGAAGTGATCAGATTAGTATAACTAGGTTAATTTCCCTTGTTATGCAAGTACTCAATTCTTCCATTCGAAATCTAAAACAGCCTTAAGCTGACATCTAATGTTTGACGGGTTCCTATTAAATATTTGTTAATTTTCCTTGTTTGCATTGTGACATTTGTGCTAAATGTATTTAATTGTAGCCTGTGTAAGGGCATGGCGCAGTCATGTCAGTCTTTTGCCCCCCCATGGTATCGTCTTAGTAGTATTGTAAAGTAGTCCTAGGTATGGCACTGTGTAATTTATATTGTAACATTCTTTAATTTGTCCTAGGAACTCCTGAAGGTCACACCAGTGTGTCACAGTGACAGGTTACCACTCCAGATGGCATTGACACACTTGGAGTGCCTGAGTGAGTTAATCTGTGACAAAAGGAGGGACATGGAGATGAAGTATAAAGTGTTACAGCTGGACAAATACTTTGCGGGACTCAATAAGGTATCAGTTATCTTTCTTCTCATTTTGGGGTTGTTAAGTTGCCATTTCTCATTTTCATGCGAGTGATTGGCTTGCTGATATGATCAATGAATACACCAAGACTTATAGTGAATTGCATTGAAATTTATTTTAATTATTATTATGTTTAGTAGTTCTCAGCTCAGAGCATTGGATCTTGAGTTCTTTGGCATTTCCACTGTGAATATGGGCACCAGTTGTTAAAGAACTCACAGGTCTTGAACCAGGATAGTCAAGAACCAAATACCGAACGTAAAATCCCAACGGTTTTCTGCACTGGTTCGACGCGAAGTTCTGTTCCTGCTTCCAAGATAAATTTCTCAAATCGAGTCGTTATTGCTCCCAGCGCTCCAACAACAATCAGGCCCGTAGCCAGCTTGAATTCACAAGGGGGCACAGGCAATTTATATAATATATATACAGTATATATATATATATAATTCATGTTTTTAGGGGAGGCACAGAGTCAAATCTTACAAGTCCAGGGGACCTTGCCCCCCAGGCCCCCCCTTGGCTACAGGCCTGACAACAATTGGGATAACAGTAACTTTCCGAACGCTCCATAATCGCGCAATCTCAGCCTTTAACAATTTGAAGTTGTTGATCTTTTCTACCTCTTTCTCACTTACTCTGACATCACCGGGTATCACAATGTCAAAAATTTTAACCTCCTTACTTGTCTTGTCCAATACAGCGACGTCTGGTGGGCGAGCCTCGATCTCTTTCTCACACTGGACCACAACATCCCGGAATATCTTGCAATTAGCACTATCACCCCACGTGTTCGCACCATTTGGTAACTCAGTCATGTTCGTATTTTCCGCAGAGGCGCCAGTGATTATTTATTGCAACGTTATTGTGCCACCGTTTGTATTCTCTCAGGGCTAGCTTACTACATTCGCTCACTTTTGGTTTCATTGCATTTCTGCAACTTGGTACAGTGTTACTTTCCTAAGCTGCAATGATGAATGGCTCAATATGGTTTATTACGTACCAACCAAAGCTGCTCCCTTCCATAATAGCTGTTCTTACAACCTATTAGCCCCCTACCACCTTTATTTCGCGAAATGTATAATCGATCAACATCACTTTTGGGGTGAAACTCCTTATTTAAGGTCATGATTTTCCGGGTCTTCCGGTCCATCTCATCAGGCTTGCCTACAGTCCATTTAATAATACCTGCACCATATCTCATGAAGAGCACTGCCCATTTAGTCATTGTCTTTATTTTATTCCTTCCATGAAGCCTACTTTTCATAATGACTTTTGCACTCATAATGTTCTATTTTTTGATACTCTCTTGCATTGTACTCTCCGCAATTATTCACACTCTGTGATTCCTTGGTATCTATATCCACCTTCTTCGACATCCCTAATCTTTTCACCACTAGGCAACTCTAACCCATATGATCGCAACACCTTTTCTCGCTTCAAAATACGAATTTTACCGTTGCAGTGCTTTCCACTCTAACTTTTTAGACTTTTTTGTGCGAATATTGATTTTACATGCTACAGAGAAGAGTCGTTTGAAAAGAGGCTAAGTTTGAGATTCATCGATGTTCATCAGATTCATCGATTTTCACCACTAGGCAGTCAGTTTGAAAAGAGATTTTACATGCTACTGAGAGCAGTCGTTTGAAATAGGCTAAGTTTGAGATTTTTAGCTATGTAGCCCGGGTAGAGAGCTGTTTGACTTATTTGTGGCATTTACTACAGCGTGCCATACTGAGGTGTAGGAATAAGTACGAGATAGCGTGCTTACAAATACATGTAAAATCTACGGGTTCCATAATATCATGGAGATTTTGGGAATCGTTTTGAGCTGAGAATGTGTTGTTTGTTATTTTCGTGTACTTTTCGTTTTGAAATATATGTTTCACTACGTATTTTAGTAGTTTCTTGTAAATAGCATTTACTTAAAACCACTGGGAATTTTCTCGAGCTTATAACACAAGTTTGATCCCTTTTAAAGTGTGAGCTGTTATATCATGCTTGAAATTACCAGCTTTGCTTTTCAGTGTTTATGATTAGGTGTATGAATTAAATTCCTTCGGTTGTTTTTGCTTAATTATTGCCTTTTCTTTAGAAAATATGATTTGCCAAAACTGTATTTGCTGACCCTTTTATCATGGCAAAAGTCTTATAGTCAAATTTTCTGTTCATCAGATTCATTGATTTTCCTATTTACTGTCAAGACTTGATCAACAATCCTACAACGCTACTTATTCAAAGTTTCATCGCCTATTTACGGTGTTTTAATATTTTGCTTTCATCCTCTTTTACAGCCTCTATTTTCAAACAGGCGTTACTACATACGGCATGATGATATGTTACTTTGTGTATGTATTTTACGCTAATTTTTATATCACAGCAACAACATTAATTTATTCTCTCCATATTCTGTTCCTTTGTTTCTTCCTCGCTACCTGTACACTTTTAAAGCCGACATTGCCTCCTATATGTTTATCATGGAGATGTTTGGTTATGCATTCAAATCCTGCTGTTGTGATGTCTTCGTTCTGATAAAAGCAACATGTCTTATCTATCATTATAATCAATGTCTTGATGGAATGGACTGATTAGGGCACTTTCTTTTTCGGTAAAAGACAGATAATGATCATGTGTATTCAAGTAGTTGACTAAAATTGTCTTAGTTTGTAAACAATATTAAAAGAGAAAGCTTGGTGCAGGGTTTGTTTTGCTTCTGGAAATAGTGAATCAATTTGAAACTGAAATAGATCCTTTTTTGCAAGCATTTTATAGTTAGTTGTTATATATATATTTTATAGTTCGTTATATGTATTGTCGTTCTTTATATAATTTATACTTTTTTATATTAGTTTAGAGTATTTCGGGTTATGGAATTATCTTTTATGGATTATAGTTGTTAACTTTTTACTTTATTAAGCGATGAGTAGGATAGAAGTGAAATACTTGCACATGGATCACAGAAATGAACTTTTCTGATACTTCCAGACATTTGTGATTAGTTATTGTTTTATTTTTCCAGGTAACAATTATTATAAATGATAGGCTGATTAGAGATTAATGATTTGTGATTGAGGCGATTTCAGCCTGAGTTCTTTCAACACGATGTACTCCACAGTTGCAGGACTGCGTGTCTTTTGTAAGAAACAAGTATATACATGATGCTCAAATCTGACAAAAATTAAGAAACACTTGAGAAACACACGCAGGCTGAACCTTGAAATTAAACTTGAAGGAACTGTTTTTACGAGAAACCTTTTTATTAAAACCGGAAAGAAAATCATATTTTCAGATAATTCACTTCGCACAAAATCTAACTATAAGAGATGAGTTCACGAAATTAGCTGAAACATTGAATGCCCAATTCGTCTTCGAGAATTTTATGAAACATCCAAGAAATAGTTCAGGCCGGATTTAGCAAAACATTAAGAAAGTCCAGGCTGAAGAAAGAATGTTTGTTTCTTATAAAAACAGCGTATAATTTCCAATTACTGATCAGCATGATACTTGGATGGGTGGGGGTATTGAAGTAACTTAGTACAATGCTTGGTATACATCCATACTGAGATGGATGAACTAAGAAGCCTATAGATGTACTCACTACTCATAATAGCTTGTAAAATCCATTATGATACTTTTAGCCTGTGGTCATTCTATATGGCTTCAATGTTAATTCTTTGAGGAAGTATTCTAACGTTCATTTTCAACTAGACAACTTAGAAAAGGTAATACCATAGTTATCGGACTACAACCAGATCTCAGTTAAATGCTCAAATAATTCATACAGGGACCCTTTTGCAAAGTTTGTTTGTTAAGGGCATTTTGCAACCTAGCCATTTCATTTTAATTTGTTTTTTCTTTTATTTCACGTTGTCTTGATTCTCTGAGATCATGCCGAATTTCCAACATCCAGAATGGCTTCTTGTGGCAGATTATGGAGTGGTTTTTATTCATTTTGCAGAAAGTTGTAGATGGCCGCGTAGTTAAAACGAAGCACAGAAGGCTGTTCTTACTTTCAGATTTGCTAATATGTGCCAGTATTATAAACAAGTAAGTCTTTTTTGTCTTTCTACCGGACTTTCGTTGAATTGTCAAAGTTAGTTCATCTACTCTCGTGCAATATTTCGCTTTCGCTCATGGTGCATGGACACCTCAACCTCGTTCCCTTCAAGTCTAGAATGGGTAAGAGGCTTAGGGTTCATTTTAGCTGTTCTATTAAATCGCAGATTGGAAACTTTTAAGATTGAAAGTAAAGAAGGTGATATTAGTGTGCTAGTTTTAGAAATTAGTATTAGATCTTTTGGAAAACAAGCAACAGTTGGTCAGATATTACAGTTGTTTTTAAGAGTTTCCATTTTAATGAAGACACGGCCACACCTTGAAAATCAGAAAGTTGTGATGGTGTAGTAATGGATGTGATAGTGAAACATGACTGTCCTTTCCTTCAATATCTGGCATTTTCCAGCTAGAGCCTTGAGGCAATTTGATTTCTATCGCGAAGTTTATCTGATAAATAGAACTTGCACAGATTGGGAAAAAGATTTCAGTCCTGACGCTGCTTTGCCCAACTGCCATGTTGGACTTTATCAAATTCTGTTACTTTGAATACTGATTGCGGGCTTTCAGCGGTTATTTTCAATTCACTTGAATTAACTCCAGTACTTGCTTTGATTCCAACTCTTGCTTCATAGCTACTTTGCATGCCTCACATATAGCACCTAGCTCAGACTCGTTCCCATTTAAACGCAGCTCCCTTTTTGCCCATTTTATCTAGAAGTTACAAATCCCAATGAATCGGTACACTTTTCTCTCGTGTAATTGGAGTCTCAATAATTGTATATCATTGGTGTAGCACTTAAATTTTACATAATTACCTGGGAATAGCCCGAAAAAGGGCTATATACGTAGGAAATCATTGTTGAAATTGTGTGCTTTAAACTTGAATTTGAAGCTCTAGTTTAGTTTGTTTTTCCACCATCGCATTGCACCATTAGGCCAACATACAGCCAATCTACTTTTAGCAATCAGAACACATTTGCATCACCCATAATTTTGCAGTGGCAATTATTTGAGTTTTTTCTATAACAGTTATCTGATTTGAAGGTAGAGATCATCTGTGCTTTAGTTTAATATTTAATGCTATTTTATTCGGTAATGAATTGTATAAGAATCTGAGCTTGCAGCTGTTTACATTGATTTGAAAGGAAAGAATTTCTTTCATAGATTATTTGTAATTTTTGGATGTCATATTTTTCCCGTTTGTGTCCAGACTATTATAGTACAGAAGCATCACAGCTTCTAAGGTCAAAGGGTTTTTATATATAATTGAGAGGACACAGAAAGATACGAATGTTTGATATGTAAGATAGGCTGAAGCAGATAGATGGGGATAAGAACGATAGCTACTGTTGAAGATAGCCAGATATAGCTAGAGATAGCTAGAGATAACTAGAGATAACTAGAGATGGCCATAGATTGCCAGGGAAAACCAGGGAAAGCCAGAGATGTCAAGAGATTATTGTTATTTGCAATATGGTGAATTTATTATTTACTTTATGCTTGTATTTGTTGTATGCATGTTTGTTGATTTTTTTTGGTTCATATTTTGCAGATCAAGTGCAAAAAGTATTTTGACAAACAAGCGCTATAGTGTCAAATGGTGCGTCCCTGTCGTTGAGGTGGAAGTTCTTGATGTTGGATCAGGCATTACTGTCAATATTGATAACAAAACAACAACAACTATTACTTATACACATCCTGGTATGTTTGCTTTTTAGCCGAAATGTTTGCTTTCAACCATAATGTTTGCTTTCAGCAATAATTTCTGCTTTCAGCTACAGGGTTTGCATTCAGCTGCAATGTTTGCGTTATCAGGTGCTGATATCAGCGTAGGAAAATTGTTTTCTTAGTGGGAATCTGAATGCTGAGTATCAGGACCTCTCCTCACAAGATAGGTTTTTCCAATAGGCTAGGCTATGCGTTGTCAATGCATTTAACTCGTTGTATGGTACCTTATCATTGATACGCTACACACAACCATTCCTAGAAAAGAAATATCAACTGTCCCTAAAAGATGTAACAGAGTATTTTGCGTAGAGATTCTAGGGAATTTATCCTTCTTCGAAATTAACTAAGTCATTGGTTAGTATCATTGATACTTATTGAATCCTAAATGCTTATAAAGTTGTTGGTGCAGTATCTATGGGCAATTTTATTTCACTTACATTTGTATATACACATATACATACGTACGTACATACATGTATATATACATGTGTGTGTGTATATATATATATATATATATATATATATATATATATATATATATATATATATATATATATATATATATATATATATATATATATATATATATATATATATATATATATATATATTCTATCAATTCGGCTAAGGCTGACATAGGTAAATACTAAGTCATGAGTGGGCTACCACAATTGGAAAATTTATTTTGGCCCCAGTGCGGATTCGAACTCACGATGTTTAGATCAGAAGACTCCTGTGCTAATCAATTGCGCCATTCAGGCACAATGCGCAATTGATTAGCACAGGAGTCTTCTGATCTAAACATCGTGAGTTCGAATCCGCACTGGGGCCAAAATAAATTTTCCAATTGTGGTAGCCCACTCATGACTTAGTATATATATATATATATATATATATATATATATATATATATATATATATATATATATATATATATATATATATATATATATATATATATATATATATATATATTTATATATATATATATATATTTATATATATATATATATTTATATATATATATATATATATTTATACATATATATATATAATGTAAATATATATTATATATATACATATTCGTGAAAAGTCTGTTGGTACTACAGAACTTCACTACAGCACGAAAAAGCGGTACCATGTTTTAACCATACTGAAAAGCTTTTTTTCGTCCGACACTCGTCAGAGTATGAAACGTCGGATAGCGACCGAAAGGTGAACCGAAATTTATATCCAGATATGCGGGTACACGTGATATGATGAATAATGTGTCCAGTTAGCCATATGATTGGCCTCTTGGCACCTATTCACATATTCATATATATATATATATATATATATATATATATATATATATATATATATATATATATATATATATATATATATATATATATATATATATATATATATATATATATATATATATATTTGTAGGCCTTCACAATTGAAACAATTGTTTTACGTTTCGCATCTAGCTTCATCAGAAAATTCTTACCTTTACTTTACAGAACGCGCATATATATATATATATATATATATATATATATATATATATATATATATATATATATATATATATATATATATATATATATATATATATATATATATAATCATAATTGAATAAATACAAAAGAATTAGATAAAAAATGCCTTAGAAAAATAGTATATATATATTGTTATCTTGAAGTCTTGAAATATCACTTATTGCACTCAATTTATTGCAGTATCTAGCCCAAGACCTGGTGCGTTGAATGTTGAGGAGCGTCTTGAAGATTTGCAGCATGACTTGGCTGTTATTGGTCAAATAGCAGGATTGATTGCATCATTGCGTCAGAGTTATGACGTATGTATACTTGGTTTATTATACTTGTTTGTGGGCTCAAAGGGTTGCCCTTTTCTTAAATGTGCAATTAGAGTTGGGGGCATCAAGTTTGATTTCTTGTTTTTGAAGTTCTTTTGGATTTAACAGCTTAATTGTCTGTTGGCACTGCAAAATTTAACCATTGCTCGAAAAAGTGGGAACGTTTTGTAGGATACAGACGTCATATTTTGTTCGACACTCGTCAAAGTATGAAACAGCCGCCAAGATTCGGATGCAAGTAGCGTTCAGTATGCCAAAAAGTGTTCCCACTTTTTCAAGGAATAGTGAAATTTAAGAGGTTGTACAGTTGAGTTTGAGAGGCCGAGTAGAAGATATGCCAAAACAGGTGTATCGAGGAGCGGTAAAGGCTGTGAGTCGGGAGGTTTTGCAATGCAACTCTGTCTTTTTTGGTTTAATAATATATCGAACGAATAATTGCTTATTTGAGTACCAACAGTTGCGCAAAGTGATTTGAAACGCCGAGTTAACATACTTTATGAAAAGTGAAAGCATTTTGTAGGATGCTCGCAGTACTTTTTCCTTTGAACACTATTATTATCATTGTTATCTATATATAATTCAAACATATATGTATTGTTTTGATTTTATTTATTTCTTTTTTATTTAAAGATATATGAATAACTTTTCTTGTTATTTCATTTTATGCTCAGTTTTGTGTTTATGCCACCAGGCAAGTCAACTACAAGTTGCCTTATTGTGGTGATATTTGTATTTGTTGTTTTTGAATATGAATCAAAGAATGAAATTAAAAAAACAGTGCAAATCCAAAGTCATATCCAGTCCATACGGCGTATTTCGCGTGTGTCGAACTGCATTATTATTTTCGGCACATGTAAAATACGCCGTTTGATTTGATTAGATATGACTCTTGTATTACAGTTGACTTCAATAATTAAATACGACAGATTTGGTCAAATCTAATACAGGAATATGGCTAGATTATATTTTTGCGTCAAACGCCTTATTTAACATGTTTCGAATGAAATTCATGAATAGTGTATAATTCATTTTCCTTGATTGTGGCTATAGAGCATACATAGTAGAAGCAAAACTGCGCAAAAGTGCCGAGCGGAGTTGAATGCGACATATTCAATACACCATTTGACACAAACCAATTTCATTTTAGAAAAATTCTGAACATTACTATTCAGTTGGGTTCGACGCATGTGAAATACGACATATGACCTAGGCCTGAATGAGCTATTTCCTAAGTGTAAGAGAGTCAAAGTTGTTGATGTTTCTATGAGCGCTCAGGTATCCTTGGTGCTTCTTGCGACTCATTTGTTCAGATTCTTAAAGATCTCCATCAGGACTAACGTATACAACACAACGTCAAATGATAAGGGGAATAACGAACATGTATATTCGTTGTACGTAGTATTTGCAGTATTCAGATAGCGACAGATATCGCATATTTTCAACTGTCGCAGCAAGTCTTGAACCATTCCCGATTTGGCGAAAGGAGTTTTAAAAAAGTTAATATTTCATTGACATTTGGCTACTTGGATAGCCACCAAGACGAGCTAATCAAAACCAACGCGATAGTAAACGAATTAGCGTATTTGACTTAGGCCTACATACGCAATATGTAGCTAAATTAGCTGTAATTAGCTGAAATTTACCTATCTTTTGTGTATGTAAGCCTACGTCAAATAAAATGATAATGATGATGTTGATGATAACGAATGCACAATAGACAAATGTGTAAATGTGCTTGAGAAGGAAAGTATAAAAATTAAATTGTTGACGTTTACAATTATAGCAAGTATAGGATAATACGGAACTAATTATATGCTGTTTGCAAAGTCTGCAATTGAAGTTACTACTTATATTATAGAACTATTTATAGAACAACTATTATAGAATTCTAATGATTGTTCGAATTGAGGTACGGAAGTTGAGTTCTTGGTTCCCTGTGGAAGAGATTGCCAGATGCTTTGGCCTCTATATCTAGTTGTTGCAGGTCCATAATAAACGTTATGTGCAATGGTCAGTAAGATGGTACTTAAATGTAGGTGGCATTTCTTTCTAGGAAATTTTCTTCCACAAGAATAGGGCTAAAGTGATTAATGGTTTTGAAAATCTGATTCACTAGACGTTGTACACTCATCAGAGTGTGAAATGTTGAATGATCTCTGAAATGTGGACTGAAGTATGCAACCAGATGCGGATGTAAACGTAATGGGTGGAATATTGCGTTTGATCTGCTGTGTTGTTTGCCAGTTGGCGCTCACTTGCACCCCACCTGGTAATGATAGAGTCCAAAGAAGAAAGCGAACTCCGATCTATACAAATAAAGAAGCAGATTTTGTTTGTTATTATGTAGACAGAATCCAAGATGCCCGAGTGGAGAAGTGACTTATTTATGTTTACGTACACTCTGTTTGGTCATGTGCAATACAGTTCATTGTTTGCGGCATTTGCTCTTATTACATAGGTACCGATACAAATTGAATTATAACCTTTGGTCTATTCTCAAGAGGAATTTTCTGGAACGTCACGATTGGATTTCGATTAGTTTTGTTAGGTGTTCAAGGAAAGAGAAAGAATACGTAGATTTGGTTGATGAGTAACTGTCATTTTCCATAAGGCCCTCCCCCCTCTCTCTCTACAATAACTGTTATATTTAGTGCTGTTTTTTCGACTTGTGTGCTTATCGGCTGTCTTTGAGTTTTGCTTTCGAGTTATCGTTGCTTTTTGATGATAAGGGTATGGAAACTGGGCGTGATGAATGCAGTCCCCATTCATATTGAATCCTTTTGTACTTTTTGTGTTTTCATTGGTATTTACAATACTACAGTAGCCGAGTGATCGATGACATCTCTGTTTTTTTACCGTGGTTGAGTCTGTATGACAGGTGTGGAGCGTCAATTTGCAGTGCAGTTACTGTTGCCAACGGAACTCTGTTGCCAACGGAATTCTTTGGATAATTTCTCTAGGCAGCTTGTACTTCATCTTAGTTTAACCCATTTTAGTCGGTTGAAGGTTTTGCAGGTTTTCTTATCATACATTCTATACCTTGTAATGCCAGTTTCTGGTTTTCTTGAATTCTCATTACTTCTCGCGTCACTGCCTCTAGGACGGAGCTGCTATTGTACATTCATATCTACATTAGTGTGATTCTTTTGTTATTTCTCTTATTTGTCAGCTATGCACTGCCTTAGTGTAGATTTTTTTACCATAAAAGTCGGATATTCGTGTTGCCGCAGACGACAACGATTGAATTCTAGTGTGCCATCCAATGTAGGGAAAGACACAAAGTCGTCTGGTCCTCACTGTGAATGGCACTTGCAATTTAACATTTTATCTAACAAAAAAGCAATAAACAACAATAAACATATGATGAAGGGAAAGAAAAAACGGAAAGAAAAAAGAGCAGGAAAAAACATAGTATAGTGAGGTGTATGATTGTTTATATACTTAAAATATATTACTATCATGAGATTTCAAAAGTGTTGTTGTAATTCAATGTAGAGCGTGACTAGCAGATGTGCTTTTTTCGCTGTCTGCTGGTGTAGAAAGGACTTATGCAAGCCTGAGATTTGACAAGCAGAAACGAACATATTATAAGGTCTTCTGGGGTTGCCCTGAAAGTTCTCCCATTAAAAATAGATTTTCACTTGCAGAGCCAAGCAAACAACAGATCGTCTTATATTTTTAGTCTTTTTCTCCCTGAGTCAATCGAAATAGCCATCTGCTGATTACCTTGTTAAGTAGAACGTACTGCTATATATATAAGCTTACTGCTATATATATATAAGCTTACTGCTATATATATATATATAAGCTTACTGCTATATATATATATATAAGCTTACTGCTATATATATTGTTAAGTATGTATACGTTTTTGTAAGCATGAGGAATCTAATTGCAAAAAGGCCAAAAAACTTGAGTAGCCTGTACTTCAAAAGACAAAATCCCAAGGTAAGTTTTCAAGTTGATGAATTTGTTTATCACTGCAGACAATCCTTTTTCTATTAACATTGAAAGATTATACCAAAAACACACAAGCAGTATTACATTCTGCTGTCTCACCCAAAGCAGGAAAGGATGCTTGGTCATCTAGTCCCCACCATGGATGAAATTTACAATTTCAATACTTTACTTTACATCAAAGAAATATAAATAGGTAGAACCTGAGATAGCATGGTGCCAATTACAACCTGAAAAACAACAATGAAATAACATAAGAGTTTTCATCCATATGATTGCATCTCAAGCTGGATTATTTATGTATCGAGATGAACAAGAAACAATGAAAAAGGGAAGGGTCTGTCTGTTAACTCTCTAGGAATTCATAGTAAGCCTAAATTAGCTGAAAAAGCTAGATATAACAGCCTACTCAAAGTAAACAGCAAAAAAGATTCATGGAGGGGATTGCGTTGAAGCTTTGATTACAATGTGTGTATTACCCAGTCTTGACACTTACCACGTACATTGTCTATTTAGTACTAAATATGTAGTTAAAGTTATTGCTATGTTTTATTGCTGCAATGTGGCTAAAAGAGGTACAAAACTAAAGAATTTTACTTAGGTACCGTATAAACTAGGCTAGGCCTTTACTTAGGCTCCATATGAAAAAGGCGTGCTCAATAGAGATTTAATGGAAGAAGTGGTGTTGTTTTTCATAGCTTTTTTCTATACTATGCTATGATGAGTTATAAAGATTTGGCATCTCCTGATCCATTTCATATTTTTGTGTCATAGCCCAGCTCTGTGATGGTCATGGGAACCTCCCACGCTCACTTTTTCTACGTGAAATTTTTGTAATGGGACGCTTCTACCTATTTATGTAATATTTTAGTTTCAAGATCATTT
Organism: Mastigias papua; assembly: GCA_964019165.1. Classification (NCBI taxonomy): domain Eukaryota; kingdom Metazoa; phylum Cnidaria; class Scyphozoa; order Rhizostomeae; family Mastigiidae; genus Mastigias; species Mastigias papua. The sequence goes on from OZ025285.1 coordinate 10,864,199, forward strand.
CTTGCAGATAGTTTTGAGCACTCTTTTAATTTGGCAATGTAGTTATTTTTATGAGCTGTTATTTTTCATTACTTTTTGTAAACATTTTTACTTCCTTTCAATTCAGTTCCGATCTACCCAATAAGCACCTATCTCTTTGTCATTGGGTATTCGAGCCCATCCTTGATATCAATGCTTCAAGTAAGATCTCTTTTTCGAGATGCGTGCCTCTTATTCAAGATCCCAGACAATGGTAAACGAGGTCATTTCGTCAACCTGTCTGCTAGCTCTTTGGGTATTTGTAACAACTCTTTAGCATCCTTTATCGGCACGTGCGATTTTTATGAAATCGGCGAAGAGCACTTGCTTTAGCTAATCCTAAAATTGTCCAGAACAATCTATCGAGCCGCAAATTTCATTTTCTGTCGCAGAACATGACCATGAATCGAAGCAGAAATTTTTCATCCCGAGGCTGACAATGTTGTTGTCTATAGTAGAAGCATAATTTTGATAAGAGTGGTTAATAGAAATCACCCTTTTCATCGTTTCATCATCATTCAGGAGATTCTCCATTCGAGGGAAAGTTCTTATTTTTACGAGCAATTAAGACATACATATGTTGAATTAAGTGGAGTGTTTCAGTGTAGTTACATGTTATGTTGAATGTTGTGAAATTTCGAGAGCCAACCATTTAGCTTGTCTTTTTGTTTCTTTGTTTCATTTTATTTCTCGCTTTATGTCCTATTCCTTCTATTTAACCTATGCAAATGAATATAGTTTACTTTTTCATGGTGTAAACTCTAATGAGCTCCAGGGCTAGCTCTAACAGTTCCTTATTTTTGGACCTCTTTCGAGCAGATATTAGTGCTTAAAGTTCCTTAATAGTCCCTTAATTTAAGCTGCTCATTCAGTGCCATAAGTATTGTATGTGTCCAGTGTTGAGAGAGGGCACTATGCGAATTGCAAGTTTAAACGAAAACCCGCCTATGAACCACTTGCTACAAGAATTACACGCCATTCATACGAATAGGCCCTCTTAATTCTCGATTGTTAGCAGCGCTGAAAAAGTTCGAAATGTAAAAGATCCTGGGGGGTTTTGTCCATGGAAGTACAGGTTGTATGAATTCTTTGTGCTTCTGCATGTAGGTTCCTTAAGAGGGTATAGAAAATGTAAAAATACCTTTCTCTACCATTATATCTACTGCAGTTTATTTTTTCAATCTTCTTCTTTTTGTTTGTTATTGCAAAGCACCGTTGAAGGATAAATTCAGTTCTATGAATGAGTTTTCCTTATGTCCTGTTTGTTAAGTGATAATGCTTTATAGCTGCAACTTTTAGCCGTTATTTTGAGGGTAACTTGAGTCTCATCACGTTGTGTTGAAGCTTTCATACCAAGCTGAACCATTCTCTTTGCAGTCGGGAAACTGCATAAGGATTACAACTTTATTTCAACCAAACATTTCGTTATTCATCAAATCAATAATGTATTACAACATTTGTGTTGACGTCATTGTTTTGATTGGATTTTGTCAGAGTTTTGCGTGGGTAGAAGAGAGAACCTTGAGTAAACTAATGCAGTTACACTGTGACCCATTTATCTCGCTTTAATTTCCTGCCAAAAAGAGTTGACTAGCATGGATATTGATCGTGCAAGTACTTTCACTACTTACACTTTAAAATTACTTTCGCTGCTCGAAGGTGGTTTGAATAAGGGTTGCCAACCATTTCTTCTGTTGGTTACTGTGCACTTTATTGTGCACTTGGTTATAGACTGTACGTCAAGTGAGTCATAACCAGTTCCTTTTTTGATAGTATGGGTTTTGGATTATATGGATTGTTTTAGATTCTCTAGGATTTATACCAAACCAGTTTTCCAATGACTTTGATTTTTGAACCAAGTTATTTGTTGCACTCAGTTAAGGTTTGAAAATGATTGGCTATTGAATTTCGTTGGTTTTCAGGCACTGCAATATTTCGTCATTTTTGAACTCTGGGCTGAATTTTGATTTCCTTGTTTAGTTAGAAGGTGTGATCCACCTATCTCAGGCCTGACCTATCCATTGCAAGTTGCACGCTCATGTTGCACATAGTATCAAACTTCTTTCGCTCAGTCAAAGAAGGTGGTTTTTTACTATTCACAATCACCCTATTCATTCCTTCTATATCTCATTTCTCCTTTATTACGTAAAATTTTTCTGAGAAAATTAATTGTGTTGGATTGCGGAAGTGCCTCTGTTGGGGTAAAGAAAAAGATGGTTTGTAAGTTGAGAAGCTGAAGAAAAGACAACCATGCCATTTCAGATTTATCTTTACAAGCTCCAAAAAATTATACAAATTCCCATACTGGCTGGAAAAACTTTTACATAATTAAAGGATGGATATCTGCTCTTTGTTAAATACTGGTGTTTTGATCGTTTCTATTGGTCATGGGCCTTTCCTCTTTGGAAACTGTACACACTATGCTTAGTAGGTTTCGATGTTGTTTTTTAAGCAACTTGGTATTTTCATCAGATCTGAACTTGCTTAGTTTTTTAGCCTTACTTTGGACCTAAAGTTGCTTAGTGGTTGCTTAATTTTTTCAAACCATTTTCAGAATCATACAGAAGGAAAGGAAAGTAAGAAAGGAAATAGTATTTTCAGTATACAGCTTCTTTTGCGAACGTTGCATAATTTGCTTTATTTAGGTTTGAATGTAACTCTATAAATAGAACGGTGCTGTTTAGTTTTTGTAACGGGATATGTTGCAGTTGTCTTTACGTAACTGAAGTTGCTTGATAATTTTTCAAATCGAGTTCAGTTGCTTATAATGGGGTTGCTTACAAAAGGCGAAATGCATATAGGATGACAGGATAGTTTAAGGATAGGTAGAACTATATTTCAGCTAATTCTAGAATGAGTTAAAAATTAATCGTGCTTGACTACTTAATTTCAATGCTATTCTTGTTCAAAACTAACTATGGCTACTCAGTCAATGTTCCTAAGGAACGGACGGCGATTGTTCAGAAGTTATTCTGTTTCACATTTGGCTTTCAGCGTCTTTGCAATGTGCCTTCCCTCGTGTCTTTTCAAGTCGACTTTCCTGAAGAAGGATCTTGAGCATATCTTGCACTCAAACGGCCGTATCCCCATGTGTCTTCGTAGGTGTGTCAGCATGTTGGAAGATTGGCTGAATCTTCTGCCACACTTCTCGCACTCGTATGGCTTCTTTCCGCTGTGCATCAAACCATGCTTTTTTAGGTCTGATTTCCTCAGAAACCTCTTGTTACACTCGCTGCAGACGTGTGGCTTCAAGTCAGTGTGTATAAACTTATGCGTCGCCAAACTAGATCGTCTCTTGAAGCTCTTCTCGCATACTGTGCAGTTGAACGGTCTTTCTTGTGAGTCCTTTGTCTTGCTCGTGCTGATGTACTCAAATGTTGGTGATGACGAGGTTACCCCCTGTCCTTTCAGGTGACCATTGCTAGGGTTATCACTCGATATCTTTGGCCAATACGTTGTTAAGCCCTGTTTCTTCTGACTCTCGTTTTCGCCAGGGTGCTTCAATCTCTGCATGGGTTTCGCGACTTCTTGTTCGTGATGTGAAAGCTGTAATCGAAATCGGTCAGCTGCAGCAATCATCTGTGGATCAAATGCTCCTCCCATGCAATGTCGCTTCCCGTGCAGTAGATAGTCTTGGCGCTCATGACAGGAATAGCACTCCCTTGGCATTGGAATATAGCTGCGCCCATGTCCAAAATAGCTTGCATAAGAGTGAGCGGGACTTACCATCCAGTTGCTCTCATGTTCAATTTTGCAGAATTGTCGACCGTATGGACACTGGCCTTCGTTGCTGAATTTCTGATTACGGACTCCGAGATGTCCAAACTCGGTGGTTATGAATCTATTTATTGGCAAGCATGCTCTGTTTCTAACAGGGTAGCTGTCACATTTTTCAATTCTTGGCTCCCATGGCCGATGTATTCTTTGCTGTATGCCTTGGTATCGAGCTCGTTGAGGCTCTGTATTTGAGCTTGTTCCAGGCAGGTGAACCAACCTGGGCCACATGCTAAGCTCAATCTCAGGTATGTAAGTGGACCGTTTCTTCATTGCACGCTCCTCGTTTGATATCTCTGGTTCTTTAAAAGGCGATGTTCTCTTTAGCGAACCTTTGGTCCCCTCCTCAACTGATGCACGCGTCCTAGCATCTTCTTCACTCATCCCCTCTGTTTGTGTCCTTCCAGACTTGCCCTTCTGCTCGAAGCGCCTTGAAGTATCCTTCTGCTTTACCTCACTCGAAGCACCCATTTCGCCTTCGTGTGTTGAAATGGTGACTCTGCGAGAGTTCCCACTCTCATAGTCATCGATTCCTATCGAAAGAGAAATTAATATAATTCGCTTTCGTTGTTTTACCAAGGGCCCATGTTGGGACAACAGGTCATTTTCTTTCGTTTGTAAGAACTATCAAGGGATTGACATCATGAGCTAGCGTAGAAACAGAGTCTAACCCAATCTTAGCTGTATCATTCGTTGTACCAAACACTTTAGAGATTTGGCTATTTCCGGAGACGCGAAATATTTCGTTTAGTTTCATTTGCTAATATTTAAAGATGATACTCTTTCAGCTTATGTGTAAAAAAGGTAAGATGTATAACATCTTAGGCAGATAGGTATGACATGTATAAAACCTATAAGATAATCCTCTAAAAGTTCGGCTTTTGGGTTTTTTCCATTGGCGTGCCTTAAAGTATTGTTTGAAAATAGACATTGGAGCAGTTTCTCTGATATTCCTTGCAAGGCCTTGGTAGATTGCTCCAGCTCTTCACAGCACTATAGCAGAAGCTCTTTTTTGTGAACTCAAGGCGAGTTTTTGTAGCCTGGAGCGCTTCAGAGTTCTTAGCTTGATAATTGGAGATTTCAGATCTTGAGTTTGAGTGCAAATAGCAAGTATGGCATATTACATTAGAATTTTGCATGTGGAGAACAATCTCTTTGTGCAGAAGATGATAGCTTAGATAGATAGTTAAGCTTTGTCATTGCTAGTTATGTGTTTGAAAATGCTTGTCTTTTAAGTTCCATAGAGTGCGGATTCTATTGTTTGCCATTGCAGCTTTCATTAGAAGGTTTTCCTAGAAATCTCACGGACATTACGTCATTTCTTGGATTTTCAAGGCAAAACTCCCCATAGATTGCTGTTGATCTTGTTTTTGAGATATCTCAAAAGTTTGATGTTTCATTTTCTTAATTGCTTTCACAAGATCAATCAAATTGTCCCAGTTAGTAAACTTACGAACTGCGATGCCCCGTCCTGTGTTGTTTGTTGCGATCCTTTGTATTCGTGCTTTTGTACACAACAAGTATCTGGACGCATATTTTTATCCAGACACAAGACATTAAATACCCAGAAGTGTAGGCTCACCTTCTGTTTCTTCTGCTTCGGTGCTTAATTTTCACAAGAATTCTGGAAATATGAGCTTATGAAATTATGAAATAATAATACAGCCAGTAGCTTCTTTATATCAATGAAGACAGGAAGGATGTCACAGCTTTCTTTAAGACCATGCATTCAACTGCTTGAACAGATAATTCTAATGAGAGTGGCTCTCTAGTGTCTGCGCATTCAAATATTTAGTTTTTAAGAGTAGTAGAGTCTTTTCCTTTCTGTCTGTCACATTGAAACTCCTGCTAATCTTTATAGAAACTGTTTTCCCGAGTTGCTATTTTTCGAAATTTCAGCCGTTTTACGAACAGAAGGTAAAGTAATATATATGATTATTTGCAAGTGTTTTAGAGTCTACTGAACGTGGGAATTCTCTGTTGGGCTTTTTAAAAAGTTGTTCACTGTTCCAACATATTTGTTCATGTTTCTTCTTGAACTGCGTTCTATCACTTAGATTTGCCAATCAGAAAATGTGCTGACTTGTGTGTATTCCCTCATGTTGGGAAATGCTTTTCTAGCAGATATAACACGGAGATACGGTAACTCGCGTTATTTTGAAGTATAATGTGTCCCAAAAGGGGACAGAGATCTGCAATTTTGCATATGATACGACTGTTTATGCACATGGCCCAGATACCTAAATTATCATTGAGCATTTAGAGCATGATGTGCTGAAGCTAACTGAGTATTTCCCAAACAATCTCATGAAGCTGAATGAGGATAAATGCCATTCTTTAACAAGATAGTAAGATTAGTGGTAAGAGCATGTACTCTGATAACTAGAAATATCTCATTGCAAATAATTATATGCAGGCTCATTTCAAAGTCATAGCTTCGTGTGTGCAGGATTTTGCTGTATATTCAGCATCAGTTATGCGAAGTGCAAGTCTTTATGCACGTTTGTGAGATATGTTTACTTTGTTCGTTGCCTTCCTGTCTTCCTATACCTGAACAAGAGGGTAATAGATAAGTGTTTACATTTTGTAGAATGTTATCATCATTTCTTATTGTTGCTGTTTATTCAAAATATTGTTATGTTGTTTATTTAGAGCATAGTACAAAGGCCTTATACTTATTTAGTTCGTTATATTATTCCATTGCACTAGTCTGCATAGTATGTGTATAACAGATTTAGTTTATGTATGGTAATGAGTGTTCAAGGCCGTATATTTGGGGACCATGTGATATTTCATTGATAGGGTGGAAGCGAGAACAACGGTGAGTTTTGGTACATCTGTGGGGGTATGGCGAAACATCCTGGCACATCTAGTGACCCTGCTAAAAGAATTGTAGGTGTATCGATACAGCGATTTACAGATTTGGTGCAGCCTTCAAACTTCTATAGAGTTTACTTTCAAGGACCATGAGCGGTTTTCTATAGTTGCAATCACCGCCAGAACTTTTTGGCACGCCCTTTGAATATTACTTTCTATTTGACCATAACGAGTTTCCAGTCAGAATTTACAGCCAGTGATTCCCTCACACAATGTTGAGTTAAAGGATCAGTTTTCTTAGGGTTATTTGAGTGCAAACTGACTTTTTACTTTAAATGAATAGCCTATGTATAGCTCAATATTGTTTTTAGGAGGGGAGAGCGGTGGAGAAGCTCTCTATCAGCCCAGAAAGTACTGTAGGCGATTTAATTACTTTTGGTGGACATTGAAGATGTTCTGTGGAGATCAGTGCCTTTTTACTTGCCTTCATCACTAATGATGATTTTGGGTACAGAACACTCGAGAGAACATTTTAATTGTTTTGTTTCCAACGAATAAGTGAAGAGGAATAGTTACAAGTGCAAGCGTGTTTTGTTCTGTTGTTAGTCTATAAACATGCAAAAAAATTCAGGATTACTTGCATTCCAATTGTTCGTTGAATTTAACCTCCAACGGCTACTATACAGCCAATGTTTGTACAGTCCAACGTTCTATTTCCCAGAAGGAAAATGTACCACTAGGAATTTTAGAGAGCTCAGATTTGGCTGTCAGCTGAGGAGTTATCAGAAATCAGCCTATGCACAAGAAGCGATGTTTGTCGTCAATAAGTTCAGTGATAAGCGTAATCACCACAGTGCAGCCTCGTTCCCTGGCGTAATTTGTTATGGCTAGTTTTGCTAGCTTTGCCTTTATGTCCCTGGTTCTGTGTGATATTTTCAAAGTACACATTTTTTACAATGTTTGATAAGAAAACAGTACTGGACTGCTCCGAAAGTCAAGAAATCCCAGTACTGGATTTTTGAGACCTAAGAGAGTTGATATGTTGATATATACTTGAAGTTCCAATTTTCATGCAAGCCCATCTTCTCCTTTGCTTGATCCGCATTGATTTCATATGACAATTTATGTATTTCAGTGTTTTTTTTTATTATTGAAACCATAAAGAACGAAAGTTTTAGTGCTGGGTGGAAAAGTTTCTTATAAAAAATATGTGTACTTGCATTTCTGCACCCCAGGTGGATGCGCTGCACCTCGATCTCACAAGTGTAATCAGCCAAGACTTGGAAGTAAGGTAGGGGCAAGGATCATCTGGTAGAGTTCCTTGCCAAACCTTTAAAATATGGTAATGGCTAGAAAACAAACATTTGCATACACCATAGTGAAGTGGACAGTTAGAATTATATTCATTTGCGATCTGGCATAGATTTGAAAGCAGTTTTGCATCACCTAAGCCTGAACACGGAAGAAAATGTAGGGACACCGAGGGAGATCGTTAGAAAGTGCTACTGAAAAGAGCCAGGAACTGCCCTGACCTATGAAAGTACGTTTGTATTATGTCTCTTGAAACAATACTTGGCGTCTGGCTAAAATCCTGTTAACAGCTTAAAAGAAGTTTGTTTATGATATGGTTTTGCTTGGTTTCCTTTTTCGTTTTCAATGCTAATCCGAGCTGCCTTGTTGGAGGTCAGTCATAGAATGCTACCGTTTAACCTCTCTTTTCTAAATTGCCCTGCCTCTCGTCAAGGGTACGAGGGGCCGAAAGAAACTCCCCTGGTTTCATGAGTTGGATTTTTCACAAAGTTTATTTGAGGTTCATTTATTGGCTTTTTAGTATTCAGGTACCACTTTCTTTTGCATCATTTTCGTATAGAGAAATTGTACTCTCCCATCCCCCCACCTCCATCTTGTTTCTTTCGTGTACACAGTTCCGCCTATTTGTGGCATGGCGCAATTTTACTGCTTTCTGCAAAGGATTATTTTTGTGGGACTTTTGATAAAGGCCTTTTTGATTGATTAGCGCCAGAGGGTCAATCCCTCAAACTTTTTGGCAAATTGACTTTCAGCTGAATAACTGGCAAAGTTTCAAGCCCTGAAAATACCTTACGGCCATCAGTCCCGGTGTATCTGATCTTGACTAGCTATCTGTGATATACAGAGCCTCACTTTCATTTTCGACCATGTGGCCTCACAATTTGATAATGGACCTAATCTCGTTTGTTGCTGCATTAGAAACCTCGTTTGTGAACTACGGTGTTCCTTTCTATCGTATATTAAGTAATTAAATTTAAAATATATGAAAAAGCGAAGTGAGATTACATATGATGAATTGACATCCTGTTAGATGAAATGAAGCATGCTAATCTCATCTAAACTCAACGAATCCAGCCCATAGTTAACTAATCCAGCCCAAAGTTAACTAATCCAGCCCAAACTCAGCTAATCTCATCTAAATCCTGAATTTGGGAATCGCGGTCTTGCTATAAATTGTACGATGAGGGCGACAACAAAAAGGACATTTTCAATCCATTTTCATATGATGACTAGGACATAAATCTATACTACTCTCTAAGGCCTGAAAATAATGACAGAACCGTTGGAGGTTTCTACGCTAGCTAGAGTTATCATCTGCAAATATACTAGAGGTGATAGTGCCTGCATATTACCTTTGCATATTACCTCTGCGTATTTCCTTTGCATATTACCTTTGCATATTTCCTTTGTATATCCTCGTGCTATTTTATCAATTGGGTGCTTTTATTTACTAGTTGTTTCCCTTGTATTGATGACCCATGGCCCCTAGTATAATTTGCTGATGATGACTCTTGCTAGAGTCAAAACGTTCAACGGTTTTGTCGCTATTTTCAGGCCTTAGAGAGTAATATAAATTTGTGTCCTAATCTCATCTAGATTCGACTAGGCCAGCCCAAACTGAGCTTATCTCATCCAAATTCAGCTAATCATGCCCGAACTCAATTAATCTAGCCCAAACTCAACTAATCCAGCCAAAACTCAACTAGTCCAACCCAATCTCAATTAATTCAGCCCAAACTCAGTAAATCCAGCCTGAACTCAACTAATCCAACCTGAGCTCAACTAATTCAGCCCAATCTCAACTAGTCCAGCCCAAATCATTCCAATCCTAACTCAACTACTCTAGCCCAAACTCAGCTAGCCTCATCTAAACTCAACTAGTCCAGGACAAACTCAACTAATCCAGCCCAATCTTAACTAATCCAGAATAAAAACCGAAATTGTTTGAGGGGAAGGAGGATGAAAGTTCAAAGTTCAAGGTGCAAAGTGTCTAAGGACTTTTGGTGACTATTGTATATGAATCTAAGTTAAGTTAAGGCTTAAAAATGTGAGATGTAGTTAAAATCAGTTAAGCTAAACTGAATCTAATTAAGCTTTATACGGATTTGTACTGTCGTTGACTATTTTGGGTCAATCCTAAACTGATTTCACTCATTTTCAATTACTTTGAATTCCAACTAAGATTTAGATTCAAATCTAAGTTTTGACGAACATCTGGTGACAGAGGTGGCAGAGAGCATCTATTTTTCAATAGCTCTCCGTCGTACATCATTTTTCAGAACTAGCAATTTAGGAAATGACATCTTGCTCTTTAGTAAAGAACTAGTAAATCATATGGCAAATTTAGTATTTAAGATTAGATCTACTAAACAGTGATTTTAAGTCTTCACGAGTCATCTCAGAAGTAAATCCTATCTGACACACTGGGGGAAATATGGCTGTTTATTGGCAGGAAGGAAGGCAGTCAAACCATGGGAGCTTGGGAAACTTTTAGCAACCACGCCTTGATGAATCATTGTTTTGGAAAGCTATTGGGGAGAACAACCACCCCCTCGCACCCAAGAGTCCTCTGTTGATCTAAGGTTGACCTGTTCACATCTAGAGTATTTTACCAAGTATGTTGCAAAAGAGTTCTATGAAATGATAGAAACGGTTGAAATACACAGACCTTGCTTGGTTGTGAGCGGTTTCTAGCAAACAGTGGTAACTTTATGAGAGATAAATGCAGTATATACCTCCCACGGTAAGGAACTGAATACGCGAGGAGAGGTTTCTACTACATAGGTGCAAAGACTGAACAACCACTTGCTGCATTGACGTCCGAAAATGCATTTGCTTTCAGGGAGTTTATGACAGATACTTATGGCTGAGATTTTGACACGTTAACAGCGTACAAATGTGTTTTGGGCGTGAAGTTCTAGCACATTTGTGTTTTCTTTTTAGGCACCTTTCTTTTTACCGGACAAGCAATGATAAAAACAATTTTGCAATTGTTGAAGTTTTCATCCTGTTTAAAAATCTTTATAATAGTAATAGTTATTATTATCATACTATTGTTAATACTATTTTTCATTGTTAAAGAATATTTACACTTTACAGTATGAATGTCTGGATGGAATGCTAGGAAATGGGAACATTACAATTCTAGGGGATACTTCGTAGGCTAAGAAGAATCGTTGATTAGGAGACATCCGTGAAGCACAAGGCAGTCAAAGCTACTTGAAAACCATTTGAGTTAGTAAGATACCCACTTGTTGTATACTGTATCGATACTTTCACAAATATTGAATTCCCAGTTCTTCATTGTTTTCATTCTGTTGTGCTGAAAGCGAGTGGATTACCAGTGTTGGTGTAGTGAATGTTAGATAATGTTCTTTGGTATGTGCAGAGCACTTCTATAAATGGATTTATGTTGGGTTGACACACTGCATCGAACTTTTGATTGAAATTAATAATAGTATTATGATATGTTGTCATCGTAAAATTGGTAGAAATGCCTTATGACAAGCTGCTGCAAAAGCTACGATTGCAGGACGAGTAGCGACTTTACAACTATCCAATTGACTCATGTTAGTGCCTGGCTAAATGAGACGGTGCCATGGTACTCAGGCTGTTTTGCTTGTTGTCGTTGTTTTGTTTTCTTACTTAAGGTTATTGTTAGAAGAGTTTCTTATTTCCGTTTCTAGCCAAAACCAGATGACGTTATGTCCATTTCTGCTACGTACACTATATAACACCTTTCGGGCATTTATATTTTATTGATAAAAAAACTTTATACCACCATGTTCTAAACGTGTCAAAACGAAGAACAGTCCAAGCGAAAATCAGTTTCAAGCAAAAACGAGCAATACACTGTGATTTCCAGATCGCTCTTTGTCACAGTTATCAAAGGTTGAAATACATACGATGTCGTTCCTGTTTAGTAGAGGAGATTGAAGTCAATTATCCCTGATATAGTGAAGCTAAAATGGGCTCCATCTTTCGTGCTATTTTATCACTGTTGTACATTATGTTCATGCGTGAACTGCTGTTAAGAAAGCAGGGATAGTTCCCTTACCATAGTTCGAGCTCCTTTGCCTAATCCCTACTAGTATGCCTTCTGTTTGCAGTTTATTTTTCTTATGAACTTGATATTTCACTACTGTACAAAAAAGAGGCAACATTCTTTTTGTATTCTTTATGTTGCCGCTTATTCGTGCCGTAGTGAAGTTCTGTAGTACCAACAGACTATTAACTTGATTTATGAAAGTTCCAGTTCTTAAAAGAACCTGTGTTTTCAATGAAAGTTTCTAGCAGAGTGCTTTCGTCTATGTATCCTTCACAGAATCCTTACTGGACATAACCGATCTAGCACAAATACCAGGCTGAGGGTACTTTTTGCGATCATGTTTGGTTCTATATAGCATAAATTGTTCAAGTTCAGGCAATATTTTATATGAGGAAAAGCAGGGGCCCAAATTTAGGGGGAATACATGCTGTTTTGATTTTGTCTGCTTTGCCAGAAGACTCTAGAATATTGTTGGCCTAACGACCGATTACGAATACGTGTCAACCGAGGCACGAAAGAAGAACATGTGTTGATTCTGAATTTTAGACGATAATGCGATAGCAAAAGCCTTTTTCAAATTGCTAGCATGTTGGTTAAAGAAGATGACATTGTATGGGCTCTTTAGGCGAAAAAGACATATCAATTGACGAATAATAGAAGACGGATAACAGAGAGGTGATAAAAAGAAGAAAGATAGTTATGAAGAAGGAAGTAGAAGAGAAATGGTAACGATGGATCGAATGGAAGGAAACAAAAAAATACGGGGAAAAATTAGGGTAGAAATGACAGTGAAGGTAGAAAGAGAAAAGAAAGATAACAGTGGGAAGAACTATAAATGAAAATGAAGTATAACAAGCAATAAGAAGAAGTAGGGGAGAAATAATGATGAAGAATGGTTTTTTCACGCTTCACATTCTTGACTTTTTATAAAGTTGGAATAGTAATTTTGTCATTGTGATGAATACGGATAATTCGCAGAACAATTTGCAGCCGATAGAGAAAATAGAATTCCTTGTCTATAGTTGCACACTTTTCATTTATGACATTGTATGGGCCAACATTCTGGCAGTTACGGTGGTAATTTGTTTTCTTATTTTTACGTGGAATCAGACCGATTGTGCGTGAAAGTCATGATAAACTGTTTTTCGGTGCTGCTAGGTGTATATGTTGGACTTAGAAATTGTTGGTGGAGAGAAGATTTTAATGATAGATGGCAGATCTTTTCAGAAGCAGAGCCAGATTTAATATCCGCGTTACAGATGTTGCGAGAATGTGAAATAGATTAATGGCTGCAATTTTTTTATAATTTGAATTGAGTTTGTGAGGCTGCACGAAGAGGTTCATGGACAGGAGATGAATAAGTAAATTTGGTAGCTGTTGCTCTGCCGAAAAGGTGAGTTCGATTGGTAAGTTGATGAGACAAGATGGCTATGAATTCAATGTTTGTCGAGACGTTATTGAACGAATATGAGCCAAAATTCTGCAAAATATTCTGCGATCGTAAGTTCATGGAAACCTACAACTATAGTGATGAATGAGGTGGAACTGACAAAGTAGGACTTACCTTCGACATCAACATCTTGGTCCTCAGATGAGAGCTCCTCAGACTTACTCTTTCCGTAGCGATCTTTCAAAGCGAGTAGCGAACGTGGCATGGTTGTAAACATGCAAAGTGGTCAGGCCGGAGAGAAAACCAGAAACGTTTTTGCGTCTTGTCTGGTTTGGCGAATGACTTGGTGATTTACGTTGCTTGAGGTATAAACGATTGCGCAGAAATGGTTACCGCACTGTTGTGGACAACTCTACCTTCGTCGTTCAATGTTGACGTGATGCTATCACGATACACTTACGAAGCTTCTCCCCTCTCTCTGTAATGCACAACTCCTTCTCTAAATTGTTGTCTCAACTCTTCACTATACGTGCTTAGTTGATGGCTGGAAGCTTTTGCGCACGTTGGGGGTATCGCAGCCTCTTTTATATGCGGCCTTCAGTCCGCTTTCAATCGGCTACACACCCAACACGCCAGCAAAGACAGGAAGCTATTTAACCAGTGCCACCCAGTTTATAAAAGGAATCACTGTCATTTGACTTTTAGAACGCTATTTTAGTTGTTGTTGTTGTGCTGCATATGTCTCAAGAGATACTCCTGGAGTTCTGACACCCCCTATGGTTTATTCATATATATCATGATTTCTTCGTGTTATTCTATTCTAATTAAAAGATTTATGAACAAGAGGTAAATTTCTTTTTGACAAATTGAGGGAATTTCCTATATTCTTTATCAAATATTCATACGAACTGCTACCCTGCTGCTTTCGATATCTTTCAGTATGTGGACGCTGCGCAGCATTTTTCTTTTGTTCTTCCACTATTGGTCATACCTCTCCAGTCCCTTTTGGTGAACTACGATTGTAGGGAGTTCAGGTGGTCATTGGGGGTAAATGATAATGGCGATGGCCTCTTTGTTTAGTCTTCATTCGGTTTCATGAGTTTTCAGGTGTTGCTCTCCCAATTTGCTTTATCTCTCTGTTTGTTTTGAATTTTCAGTCCTTCTCTTAGGGGCACATGAGAGTGGTATGAATTTTAATGTCTAACTGATGTATTTGAAATATTTTTAGAATGACTCAATTTCACTAAAATTCGGGCTGATTTTCCACGTGCAATGAGATCACTGCTAGTGTACTTTAGTTGGAAAGGAGGCTGCCACTTAGGTTGCGGTAGAGACCGGAGAGAAGGATGTGCATATGACGTAATGGGTTGGTTACTGCGGGATGAAACTAGAGTTATATATCGTATTGGATAGTTTATCATAATTTATCATAATTATTAAAGCTTAAATTTGAACCACACATCCATGTAGTTTGTAAAGAAAAGCTAGGGAGCTTCCATGCCACTCCAAGCTAATTTTAAAGAACGAAAAAACTTTTTCAACTATACTGATATTGATCGTGTTGGATATTTGAGAACTGTAGGCCCGTTTGCTTATAGTTGATCACTACTATAGTTGATAACTGGCGTGCTATTGTTGTCTCTTCTCATTGCAGTACTTGCATATTTTATATGAGATAAGACACGGGCCACAACAGCCACAGTCCAGATCTCATGCACAGTTAGACTGGTACGTCAAGTTGTAATCGAACACCGTCAGCTCAATTTTTGCAGTTTGCAAAAACAACGAATGCTTTGGCTATGGATAAACACTTGCTTTAGAAATGCCTCCATATACCCAAAGCACACTGTTTTTTTATACGAAAGTGTTTTTTCGTCCAGTACTGAAACTGGCTTTATTTTAACTTTTTCATGATTTTAGTATTGAAACGTTCTTAAGACTTTCGTGACAAGAATATCCGAGCGTGTGTAGCATTGCAGTGGCTGCAGTGTTACACACAAACAGACAGACAATCACACAAACACAACACTGACATTCATAGATGTTGATATGAAATCTCTGCAAATTGAACAAAACAACGATGTGCATTCGTGGAAATTGGAATTTCGAGTGTTTATCAACTTATCAGCTTTCTCAGGTCTCAGAAATCCAGTACTGAACTTTCTTAACTTTTTGAGCAGTCGAATACTGGTTTCTTATAAACCACTTTCTTATAGAAAGATCATGTATGACTTTTGTGGGAAGACTAAGAATAGATTCGTGCGCTTTCTGTCTTCAATTGTATTGTTAGCATCTTCCATTGTTTCCTTCGCTTGTGCGGCTGTTTCTACCTTCAGATGAAACCGAGTCTTCCTCAATCACCTATACATCTAAAGTACTTATGAAAAGTTCATTGTATGACTTTGTTGATACTAATAATAATAATGATACTGATGATATTAATGATAATAATGATAATAATGATATTAATGATAATAATGATACTGATGATATTAATGATAATAATGATACTGATGATATTAATGATAATAATGATACTGATGATATTAATGATAATAATGATAATGATACTGATGATATTAATGATAATAATGATACTGATGATATTAATGATAATAATGATACTGATGATATTAATGATAATAATGATACTGATGATATTAATGATAATAATAATACTGATGATATTAATGATAATAATGATACTGATGATATTAATGATAATAATGATACTGATGATATTAATGATAATAATGATACTGATGATATTAATGATAATAATGATACTGATGATATTAATGATAATAATGATACTGATGATACTAATGATATTAATGATAATAATGATACTGATGATATTAATGATATTAATGATACTGATGATATTAATGATAATAATGATACTGATGATATTAATGATAATAATGATACTGATGATATTAATGATAATAATGATACTGATGATATTAATGATAATAATGATACTGATGATATTAATGATAATAATGATACTGACGATACTAATGATATTAATGATAATAATGATACTGATGATATTAATGATAATAATGATACTGACGATACTAATGATATTAATGATAATAATGATACTAATGATATTAATGATAATAATGATACTGATGATATTAATGATAATAATGATACTGATGATATTAATGATAATAATGATAATGATACTGATGATATTAATGATAATAATGATACTGATGATATTAATGATAATAATGATACTGATGATATTAATGATAATAATGATACTGATGATATTAATGATAATAATGATACTGATGATATTAATGATAATAATAATACTGATGATATTAATGATAATAATGATACTGATGATATTAATGATAATAATAATACTGATGATATTAATGATAATAATGATACTGATGATATTAATGATAATAATGATACTGATGATATTAATGATAATAATGATACTGACGATACTAATGATATTAATGATAATAATGATACTGATGATATTAATGATATTAATGATACTGACGATACAAATGATATTAATGATAATAATGATACTGATGATATTAATGATAATAATGATACTGATGATATTAATGATATTAATGATACTGACGATACAAATGATATTAATGATAATAATGATACTGATGATATTAATGATAATAATGATACTGACGATACTAATGATACTAATGATACTGATGATATTAATGACAATAATGATACTGACGATACTGATGACAATAATGATACTGATGATATTGGTGTTGAAGGTGATAGTAATAATAATGCTTGTAAATTCTAAATTTTTATAATGGAGGGCCACTTGAAAATCAGTATTGCTGAAAGGCTACTCTCCTTAAATATTTGAAATGAAATACTTATGAGTTGGCGTTTCATCCATGGTTGAGTGATGAATCTGTTTCCCGACAACAGTCTGACATTCAAGGTTTGGCTACTCTTTTTGTGTATGAGCAGTACAAGCGAAGTCTGTATCTTAGAGTAGAGTAGGCTCTTACAAGCGACCCCCTCGATTCGTGTATCAATAATTACGCGTTACTTTTATATAAGAAACAAGCTTTCTCCCTTCAACCGGGATGTTTCTTAATATTTTGTCATATCCAAATGTTTCTTAGGGCGTTTCTTAACATTCTCGAAATTTCCTACAGCAACAAGACAACTATGAGACGAGAAATCGAATTTTAGTTATAAACATTTGAGAGACGGATGTTGTTTGTATTTTGTTTGCAGTTCTATTCAAAACTTTTCTGCTCATAACAGATTTTTCAAATTTTCTTTTGAAACTCAGCCTGCCTGTGTTTCTTAATTGTTTCTAGTTTTTGACTGATTTGAGCCTCTAGTTTCTTATATACTTGCTTTTTTATAAAAAAAAGAAACGTGTATATGAAAAACACTACAATTTCGTCTGTACTACTCCGAGGCACAGTGAATTTTCAGAACACCAATATAGTAAATGAATAGACGTGATTTCTCACTATGGTTCTCATGAGGCATATATGCTTACGCAAGCATTTTGTCATTGTTTAATTATTCGTCATCTTTGATTCATTTCGCTCAGCTCGATTGTCGCCGGTCACTTACGTGGCCGTTGGACAGGTTTGTTAGTCAAAACCGGTCAAAACCGACACTCACGGTTAATGCCCATGTAGAAGAAACCGACCTAATGGGCTGTTTTGATCACCCTGTGGTCGATCAACCGGAATTTATCCACTGATAAATGAACAAGGGTGACTCTTAGCGTAGGGCTGCATTATTTGAATTGCAGTTTATCTCTGGAAAATGAACAACCCTGAACAAACATGGGTTGTCTACGTTTTTGTCATCTATTTTAAGTGTATACGTGTATGCGGTTAGGAAATTGTACATATTGTTATCCTTTAACTGTGCAGACGTGTGCCTTATGAAGAGGGCAATGAATGGTCTTTGTCTACTCCTAGACCATCGCATTATAAGCTACTCACTGCAATTAAAACCCACTAGCTTAGGTTCACTGATATCTGATCAAAGGCATCTTATGACACAGTGCGAATGGTGTCTTAATGGATTACTTTTTTATCCGTTACCCTACTCATTTAAATCTCTAGTGTACCCTTTGTGGCATTGGTGCGTTACCTCGTATACTTTGAATTACATCGGCTTTTTGTAGCGCCTTGCCATTTCGTCATGTGTGGAGTACTGATGTAATTATGGGCCTCGATTATGGGCAGGGACAGGAGGGCTATGTCCAGAACAGTCTCTTATTCATGTTGCATTGGTGAAGCTAGTTTTGCGATAAGTAGGTAAAACTATATCTCTACAGAGCATTTGTACTCCTTTTTTATAAGAACAATTTTATAAGAATACGAGCCTCAAACGTTTTGGAACGTTAAGAACAAATTAGGAACAAGCTGAGGCTGAAGCACTATCGTAGAGTGATTTGAAACTGATATAAAACTTTTTAAGCTCAACAATGTTTGCCAAAAGGCCTCGAAACACCCAAATCATCACAGTGTAAAACAAGTCGTAAGTGTACCAAGACTTTTAGCAACGATTATACATCTTTAAGAATGTATATCTTTTGTCTTCTGCTAATGTTGTTGAAAATAATACCTGTTTGATAAACATCCAATGTTCTCTTGTATATTATCTAATGTCTGCGTTGCTTACACCCCAATAATTTAAGAACGAATTAAGAACAACCCAGCCTCAATTTTGGAAAAATTAAGAACAGCCAGCCTGAGCCTCAATTTTACTGGTTCTTATAAAAAAGAGAGTATAATTAATTTTGTCATGGTTTACTAGGGGCGCTTTTTCGAGGTGGGCACTCTTTCGAAGGGGCGCTCCTTGAATTTCCCTGATATCACTCGAAATAATAGTTATCAAATGGTAGCTACATCATCTGTGGTTCGTGTAGTAGATTTGTCAACGGACTAAGAAGCTATTGACATGGGTTCAAATCATGGTTGAAGACCGTTTTCAACAACTGTGGTAGTCTACTTATGGAAAGACTGTTAGAAAGCAAATATTATGGTCAGTGTTCAATCAACTTCAATACAAATCTCTTTTTGATTCCAACAATATCCCTGCTGAAATTGCATTGAACCAGTATTTAGGATTAAGAGGGGCTCGTTCGAGGGTGAGATGCTCAGTGCAGTTTTCTCAGTTTTAGGGAGGTGCTCTGTCGAGGAGGGGGTGCTCATTATAAAAGGGGGTGCTCATTAGAGGAGCAGGCACTCATGAGAGGAAATAAACTATATAGACATTAGTGATTAGATATTTTTTATAAGAAACCTAGCTCAAGGACTAGTCCCAAAAGTTTCTTAATTTTGAAGCTCCTCTTTTCACTATATTTTAGTACTAGAAGTTCCGTAATTTTCACTTCTCATTTAGTATTGTAAACATTGTAGTTGTCCAATGTTAAGACGGGGTGCGCTGTGGAAATTGCAATTTGTGCGAATATGTCATTTTAATTCTAGATTGTTTGCAGTGATGAAAATGTTTGAAATTGAAAAAGGTTCCTTAGGGGTTTCGTCGTTAGTAGTACAAGTTACTTTAATTTTTTGCCGTCCACATGTAGATTACTCATAGAGCGGTTCCTTGTACGAAAACATGCATGTCACGTTATTGCAGCTGTAGACATCTGATGTCTTTCCCCTTGCATTACAGACCCCGCCTGTTTGGGCGGAATGGGTTGATGTATTTAGACCAAAATACCCGCTTTCTAGATCAACTTAGATTTCTTGTTTGAAATGTTGAACTTCTCTGGCCTACATGACACATACCTTGAGATGCATATAACTGCTTTGAAGAAAAACTACCGTACATCGAATAGTCATGCATTTCTTTACGAGTCATATGTCGTTTGTCATATGTCGTTTGTTTATAAGAAATCACCTTGAGACACTTTTGGGCTCAAATAGTTTCTGAAAGGCTCTGGTTAATAAGAAATGTTTTAGACTAAATCGTAGCCAGATGGGACCTCGATGCAAGCCGAAGATTTTCTCGAGGAATGGGTGCTGCAATGATATATGTACGGCAATTTATATGATAAATCATACAGCATAGTACCAAATTTTAATGAAAAATTGAACTGCGCCTTGTGGAGTTTAGGAAACATTCAGGGAGCTTTTTGCCCAAAAAAAACAAAAATACCAAAGGTATAAAAAACACTTCTTAGGCTGTGTGTGGAAAAGAACTGTTTCTTAATTGCGTTGCTTTACTGTACTCGAAAGAACACTTTCCCGGGCTTTTCGAGTCCTCGTGTTCCCTGAAACTGAAAGCCAACTGAGCCAAGTGCCGCACGTGTATCATTTTAGTATTCTACCGTTAAACTGTCATTGTATCTTTTCAAAATTGGATATTTACCACGTTGCCATTAGCTGTAGTTTCATTTTTGATTACTTTATCGATATCAGATATGTGCATAGTATCATAGTATGTTTTGACATGCTTCAACCGATATGTACCAAGTTTGCCTCATAGTAACAGTTGTTTCTTGTGAGAAAGTTCTTTTTGATCCAGTACTGAACCTTACTTATCTTTTTTATGATTCCAGCATCAAATCTGTAAGACTTTCTTAGCAAGAATGTTCCAGTTGGCGTAACATCTTTGTGTTACGCAGACAGACAGGCACGACACAAACGTGTACTTGAATATATAAATTAACACAAGAAATATACAAATAAAGTAAAAGAGAGGACATTCTTGCGTGAATATTGGAATTTTAAGGGTGCATGAATTGTGGACTTTGTTGAGTGTCTAAAAACCAATTTTGAAGCTTCTTAGCCTTTTGAGCTGTTGAGTATGGTCTTTCCTATAAACCTCTCTCATGTAGAGAAAGCTTTTATCTGTGAGGAATTTGTAGTCTTTACTCCGAGCTATATATCTAAGGTGTATTGATTGTGCAACACTTGAAGTTCATTGTGCCTTGGTATTAGATACCGTGATTGATATAACAATGTATTCAGAAGCATCAATAGAAGCATTTTTCTGCATGACTGCTATTTTGTATCTGGTCCATTTTTCCATAAGTGATGCCTAAGATCGTAAGCCAGTTGACAGGTGTGATCTGTTGATGGAGTATATAATATAAACTATAATAAATATAATATAATATAATATAATATAATATAATATAATATAATATAATATAATATAATATAATATAGCATGATGTAATATAACATAATTTAATATAATATAATATAGCACACTATGATATAATATAGTATAATGTACCATATAGTGTAATTTAGTGTAATATAATATAAATATAGTATAATATATTATAATATAATAGAATATATTTAATATGATATAATATCATATGGCATAATTTAATGTAATATAACATAGTAGAATATAATATGATATACTTAAGTGTAAGTTAGTCGATTTATTTAATGTTGGCTTTCTAATTTGAATTATATAAAAATAACAACTAAATAAGGCCAACAAAAGCTGAAAGAAAACTGCATAATAGTTAACAATTAAATAGGCAAGAAAAGACCTAGAAAATGACAAGGATGGATTAATCTAAAAGCCCCAATTCTATGGTGAGGAGCGTTTGAGCAGTCAGAGTCTCTTGTGAGTAATTTC
The DNA here is from genome assembly GCA_964019165.1 of Mastigias papua. Taxonomy (NCBI): domain Eukaryota; kingdom Metazoa; phylum Cnidaria; class Scyphozoa; order Rhizostomeae; family Mastigiidae; genus Mastigias; species Mastigias papua. The sequence continues at coordinate 10,886,167 of OZ025285.1, forward strand.
TTGTAGAAAAGTTCATCGTCAATACATCTGCAAAGCCAGGGCAGTTTATGTTTCTGGCTACAGCCCTGTGATGATTGCGTCATCGTAATTCAGTTAGAAGAGGGAACTAGCACAGGACTGTGTAATAAAACGGAACACTTTCTTTGGCATTAGACTACCATTCAGTTTTAGTTGTATTACATTCAATGAAATGATCTTTGTTAATCTCTGGAAAATGGTAATGCTATTGAAAGGGCAGAGGCTAATTTTGCTGCTTAACATCAAAAGGTTTCTTGTTTGACCGCTACTGAACTGGAATAAATATGAGGTTTTAAAAGTTGAGTCGCCTATCGCATTGGTATTACTGAATTCCGGCAGAAGAAACAGTTTGTCATGTTACCTCGGGCTTTACTTCGCCGTAAAATTCTAAGTACGATTTTATCTGTTTGTACCGTTGCCGGTGATCTTATTCAATTGTGATTCGTTATTTTTGGTTTTTGGTTGATTTTTGAAGTCGAAAGTGTCTGACCAGTCAGCTATTTTATTGGGTCAGTAGGGGAATGGCTGAACTTTTTTGGTGAGATCGACCACTATCGTGATCATCGCCAACATTCATGTAGCCTGAAGCTCCTGAGCTAGATCATTTTCCCATTTTTGGTTGAGTATTCTATCACCCTTCCACAAATCTTCGAGTAAGTGTTGCCCACCCTTGATTAAGCGCCGCACCACGATTCGTGTCTTGATTAAGCGCCGCATCAAAATTCGTGTCTTGATTAAGCGCCGCATCAAAATTCGTGTTTTGATTAAGCACTGCAGCAATTAATCGAGAAGTAACTGTATTTATGATCATCAGTGTCAGTCATTATTGTAGCCATATTCGATTGAAAGTAGATATTAATTGAGCAGTTAGTTGGCGGCCCATAATCTAATTGACCAAAGCATTCAAGTTTAATTGAGTTAGAAATAGAAGTATTACAAGAATAAAGGTGTAGCCAGTTTTAATTAGTGACAAGAAAAAACGACATCCTCCATAAGCCACCAGTATTGTATCCTCATTTGGCTGTGATATGTCGAGCGATATCCCCTGGCTACAGTCTATATTTCTGTATAGAAATCTATACTTGCTCCACGTGTCTCGAACAAAAGAGGCCGATGGGGAGGATACTGTGGTTCCTATCGAGATGCTAATCGACTGGTATAACTGGGTTTTTCTGTTATCAGCAAGGGCACCTCATTATTTCCAAAGTGGTGCCGGCTGTATTTGCGTATCTGGGCTAGTTTTCCTTTCAGATACCGTGATATCATATAGCATGTTGAAAACTGACGTTTTTCAAGCATCCAAGGGTATTGTTTGGCAACTTGTGGTTCTAGTGTGTCATGTTTGTTCCTTCAAGAAATCTATAAAAACATGGTATGGAAGGAAATGCCGTTGCAAAATTTGTAATTAACGGTTATTATTGTTTTATCTTTTTCATAATGATGCTTGTTAATAGGGTATTTCTTTTTGTTATTTGTTATGTAATGTAACGTATTCCTTTTGCTATAAATAGATGGTCTTAATTAGTTCATTAAGTAATTGGAACTACCTGTAAAAACCAACTTTAGAGAATGTTATTATAGTAATGAATAATAATTATAATGTCGTGGATTACTTCATTCATGATCACCCATTGCCGTCGTCATCATCATCATTATCATCATCATCATCTTTGTCACAATTATCATCATCTTCACCATTTTCACCATTATCGTCATCAGCATCATGGTCAATCGTCATCAACGATCATCATCAACAGTCATCATTCACCACAATCAATCAATATCATTCTCATCAATGACTGTCGTTAACATAATCACCAGCCACTATCGTCTTTCTTTAGTATCGACCATTTAATCACTAATTGCATGTTAGCATGATATTTCAGGTAGTACCAGACTCACCTGATATAATACAACATCTTCTTACCTGTGATCGTTGATGTCATATAAAAGTTTTACTTTGGTTCATTACAAGAAGGATCAAGAGAAGACCCTTGTGTCACTCCATACTTCCATTTTTGGTATGGAAACGCAGAAATACGTGATTCATGGCATCAAGTCCAATCTCTTAAATAACGCCTGTCAGCAGGACCAGCACTGATTCGTTAATTATCATGAATATTATGGCGAATGCTGCGAACAAATGATGTAGAATATTCCTTTTGTTTTGAGTAATGTGTAGAACAGTGCAGTTGTTGTGCCTAGATCTGCTTATTTTCAACAGACTTAGATGCAGGTGTTAGACTTGAGTTATATTGTTAGAGTTAGGCAGCATTTTTAAGTTGCATGGTGCTTCCAGAGTTACGCATCACTGTTAGCCTTGCGCAGTATGTGAGAGTCGGCCAGTGATTTCGAGTTGCGCGATATTTTTAGGATTCCTTAGTGTTTTCAGAGTTGCGTAGCACCGTTAGCGCTGTGCAGCGTTTGAGAGTTGTTCAGTGTTTTAGAGTGGCGCATTATTTTGAAATTGCGCAGTTTTTCAGAGCTACATAGCAGTAATTGAGCTCTGTAGTATTCTGAAGTTTGCGTAGAAGTTTGATTTGATTATCATTGTTAAGATTACATAGTGTTATTGGAATTGGGCAATATTCTTAGCCTTGTTTAGCGTTGTTGAACTTGAGTATAACCCTGAAATGACCCTTTCGTTCTTTTCCCAACGAGCGAATGACCTACCTTACTTGGAATAATACATCTTAGCCTCCTCAGCAGGGGTCATCTACTGGAGATTATGTGCCCCACTTTAGTTCTAAAAAGCAACAGTGTCAACTTGAGCTGGCAAGTCAAGACAATACAGTCATCTGAGATTGAGAAATTCGATCCTTTCTTGGAAAGCGCGGCGTATGAGCTGTTAGTGTGAGGACCACGAGAGCAACAGTTTAAGTTAGAACGAGACTGAACAGGCAAGTCAGGAGTGGCGCCATCCACCACAGACTGGCGAACTGCATCTGACTGCTCCCTGTGGGCCCATACGCTTTACTACAGCGCAAAATAGCATTTGCAACTAAAGGTTGAGAAGCAGCTATGCAAACGGCAATGATTTGACTTAGCAATGAACATTGTTTTATACCTTGCTGAAAGTTTCCCACATCTTCAAGCCTTTTATACTCGAAATTCGACGAATATCAATAGTGATCTTGAAGAAGCCTGGGGGACATGTACCCCCAGTCTCCCATGGTCCTGCCTGTGAGTCAAATCATTTCATGTCATTGAATTTCGTGTCATTGACGTTTACACACTGAACCGTCCCATCTGATTCTAGGTTACAACCACTGGCGTGCCAAAGTGGGTAACACTTTTCGCAGAACCTGCCTGTAGTCATTTTTGTTTCCTTTAATTCATTATTTCATATGAGTGGTTTTTTCACCATAACAATTGTTTGTGCCCCTATCTCAAACGTTATCCCAGATATTTGCGATCTTATCACATTGATCTTTGGTTCATATCGCTTCTGTCTTTGTTTATACAAACTCCAGTTACTAAGAGGAGTTTCAATAGGTCTGTTAATTTTTTCAATCTAAGAAGAATTTGAACTCGAAACTGTAAGACTCAACTTTCTTATGTTTGTAGTTTTTGGTGTGAAACTGTCATAAAGAAATATTAGAATACGTTTCGTTGAAAGGAAGGGAGATTGCACCTTATGATAGAATTGCCTAGAACTGTGAGAAAGTTCAGAAAAATCAGAAAATCCAATTGAAATAGAGTCTTATTAAGCAGTGACGTGCCGGAGCACTCTAGAATTAGGGAGGGGTGTACCAGAAGAAATTAAGCAACAGGTTTGAAGAGGACTCTATGATTTCTAAAAACCATAAACCTTATACCAATTTGTACAAACAAGCTAGAAAATCACTGACGACCCTTGTAAAACTGAACGATTTGACACTTCTCTAAACTCCCAATTTGGCACGCCTCTGTTACTAAGGGCCTGTTCACATAGAGTGGACTGGCTCGATATAGCGGGCTGGCTGGGTAAAGCGGGCTGGCTCGCCATACTGAGCTGTTTTACAGCCCGCATTCACATGGGCATTCTGCAGTCGAGGCAGCTCATCTTGCCGGGCTGTAAAATACCAGTTGATCACCTTGGACCAATAACAGCATTCCATACTTGGCTGCACATGCGCTGTACATTCATTTTCATCCCGGTTAGACGGGCTGGCTCGCTTGTATGTGTTCAAATGAGAAATTTCCATCTCGGCTAGCTGAGATCTCGGAGATCTTGGCCAGGCGGACTGGCCCGCTTCTCATGTAAACACAAGTAACTTTTTCAGTACAAATCACTATAGGGGTGAGATCTCGCTTTACCGAGCCAACCCACTTTACCAAGCCAGCCCGCTCCATGTGAACAGGCCCTAAGTCGTGTACCTGCTTGATGTTGTCAAACGAGCTACTAATAGAGGATGACATGTTAGGAGTCTTTTAATCCTCCAGCTTTTTGATTAATTGTGAATAAGGCCAGAGAAACACTGCAACCACAGAATTGCGTTTCAGAAATTGTTTACTTCTTTTCTTAGCACTTACTTCGTCTAAGATTAGAAATTCTAACGTGCACAGAGAAGCTCTATGCAGATCAATTTTTGATACAAACAATCAGTTGGCAGCGATCTCGTGGTTTCAGATGGGTTTAACCGCATTCCAGCGTACGCTACAGAAGCGTTTTTGTGCGGAATGTGCTGTCCAGTGCGTAGTGCGACCTTTCATTCTGCTTACAAGAACGGGGTGTTTTGTCTGTTGTGCAGAATTCAGCTCTAACAACGTCGACTTCCTACGACATTTTCCAAAGCCAAGAGTAATTTTGGACTGTACGACCGTTATTACGTAAATTTTCACCCGTTATAAGTGTTTGTTTGAACTTGATTGCTATGGGCTATGCTGTATTGGGATTTTAATGTTTTCTGCCTGCCCTGATAGTGACCAACGAGCCTTTTTTGCGCATGTCCTTTGTCTATCCACATACGGTTTTCTTTCATAAGAAACTTTCCTCAATGCCTAGTAGTAAATGTTTCTGAATTTTTGGCCACATTATAGCTCTAAAGTTTCTTAACAGTTTCTTAATTCGATAAAAGAAATTGAACTCAAAACGAAGTCAACACGCAAAACATTGTCCTTTGTAATGTCCATAAGGCTTGGTACATAAGACATACTGTAGTGAACACGTGTTATAAGATCTGTGGAGGGAGAAAGGGCTTGTCCCTACTGTGAAAGATGGCACAGAAAGTTCTACAGCTCCTTTACTCTTTCCATGTAGATATGAAAGTTTCTTAAATTTTAGAGTGTCAAGTATTAGGTATCTTGTCAGCCCGTTCCTTATAAAAATGCGTGTAGGTCAATACGGCTAGACAACAATGCATTCGTGCAAAAGATCGATGATTCAGGAAGACAGTTTGCCCCCTACTAAATCTAAAGCCCCCCTACACCCAGTTCTACAGTGTCTTAATTTTTTCCATGTAGTTCTAAAGGCTTCCTAAATTTCAGGGTGTCGTGTCTAGACCTTGAACATGTTTTACACTATTCCATACGGGTTGGGTAGATTTCCATCTTAAGTTACTTAGTGAAAATGAAATTTCCAAGAAATGGAGAATTTAGCTAAGAAAATATTGATTGCTTGTAAGCATTCAAGTTCAGTCAAATAGAATGTAGAAAGTGTTGGAGCTGAATTCGTAAGCGTTTGGTCAATCTGCCTGTGTTTGGTAGGCATGCTTTTCAAGTAGCTATGATAAAGTTTGCTACACCGTTGTATTATACTAATGTGCTTAACAATGTGTACGCTTGTTTCTCAAGACTTACAGTGTTTATTTGACTGACTTTTGAAAGAGGAGAGATTGACTTCAGCAACTCCTTTATCGAGTCAAGCGATAAGAACTCTCGATACTTTTCGCGAAGATTTTGTCTTCAATCTTTCTTCATTGGCTAGTATTCTCATTTTGACTTTGTGTTTACAAGTTTTATGTCTTGCTTGGACTTATTTTTCTACGAACGAATAGCTATTTATGAATTAGTAACATTGTCTCTCATTCTGTTATCAGTCAGTACATCATTGAGTGCATCAGTGAGTCAATCAGTGAATCACTGAGTGAGTTAGTGGCCGTTAGTAAGTGAGCTAATGTGTGAGGTAGTGACGCATATCAATGAGTCTGTAAGCCAGTTGATGAGCAAGTTTGTGAGTTAGTGAGTTAGTGAATAAGGTATTGAATCAGGACAATAGGGAGTGAGTTAGGGAGAGAGTGAGTGAGTACGTGGGTTAGTGAGTTAGTGAATAAGATAACGAAGTAGAGCAATAGCGAGTGAGTTGGTGAGTGTATGAGTGAGTGAATTAGTGTGTGAGATAGTGAATTAGTGAAATAGCGAGTGAGTTAGATAGTCAGTCACCTAAGTCAGTTTATTACCCATTCAGTCAGTAATCAAAACTGGTATAGTAGACTGAGATTAGTTCATATGACTAGTACCCAGGACTACCAGAATATCATATAGTCTTATGTAATGAGCTGTGAGACATCTGTTGTTGTGTGCAAGCTACGTGTACGTCGAAAAGGGCGGTAAGATGGCACCCTCTGTTCTCGTGTCTACTTCGTGATAAGGGGCATAATAACAAGTAATGAAGCATTCAACCAGTCATAAATTAGCTTTATTTTTCGTGCCACTTAACCCAATATTTTTGTTTTTTAGGTAATAAACGGTGCAAAAGTTAGCGAATGGTATCGCGATGTCAAAGATACATTCGACAAGGAAATTGAAACAGCTAATTTACACTGGCTTGAGCTTTCAATACCCGCAAAGTGAGTTTCTTGTGACTACAAAGATTTTTTGTGTTTAAACCAATTGACCATGCATATCACGTAATGCTGTCAGAAGTTTTTTGCTGACAAACAAACCAGTGAGGTCAAAGTTACCATTTAAACTAGCTGTTACTTCCTTCTTCCTCGTAAAATCAGGAAATTCAATTTCTTGTGAGGAAACATATCATGCAGAAATACCCTCAACATATCAAAGGTTTTGCAGATATATTCGTATCTTTTTCTGGTTTGAAGAAGGTTAGCATAGCCGAGATACTCTGGATTGATACCTTTTTCTGTTTTGAAGAAGATTGGCTTTACCGAGAGATGCTGGATTGATATATTTTTCTGCTTTGAAAAGATTAGCATAGCCAAGACATGCTGGATTGATATCTTTTTCTATTTTGAAGAAGATTGGCTTTACCGAGAGATGCTGGATTGATATATTTTTCTGCTTTGAAAAGATTAGCATAGCCAAGACATGCTGGATTGATATCTTTTTGTGCTCTGAAAAAGGTTAGCGTCACCGAGACTTTCTGGATTGATATCTTCTGTTTTAAAATGGTTAGCATACCCGAGATAGACTGAAGCCCTTTTCGACTGAAATTCTGCAGAGAATAAACATCTGCACCATGATCGAATTGAAATCCACCCAAAATTTGGATATAAACCAATTGTTCTATTCTTTAGCAAGAAGGAAGTTTTTTTATCAGTTCCTCCTTTATGTTAAGTCATGTATCGTCTACCAATGAAAGTTCTGCTACCAAGCCTGTTGTGTTTAACTTCGCGGTGTTCCATTTTTCGCGCATGCCAGACTGCGTAAATCAAGTATTGCGTATACGTATTGCGCGAAAATTCTGCTACGTGAAAAAGGCGGTGCTTAGGTATAAGAACAGGGAGTTCGTCATCGTCATTGTCATCATCATTGTCATCATCATTGTCATCATCATTGTCATCATCATTGTCATCATCATTATTTTCATGTACAAAATACGCGTAGTAGCTCAATAAGCTCCTGACCAAAAGCTTCTTTGGTACGCACTAGCAAGGCACTAGCAAGGTTAATTAAACATATTTAGAATTTACTCATATGATAGAAACAAATCAGGAACAATTAAATAATCGAAAAAATAAATTAGACTCTGAACTACCCTGTCAAGAACCCAACCAGCGGGAAGAATATTTTACGTGATCAATGGCTGCATTTATCACCCTTCCATCACTTGATTTGTTTTTTGAATATTGTGAGTGTGATCGATCGTTTGATGGTGATCGATTGTTTGATAGTTATCAGCAACGAATCCCGTAGCTTATTTCGAAGGAGCGGCACCAACTCAAATGTCCAAAAGAAGTTGAACTATGTTTATAAGTTGTCACCAAATTTTATTTAAACTCGCAATTTGTAATTGCATCTCATATTTATCTATTTCACCTTAATCATCTGATGTTTGCTACTAATTTTTAGCCAACTTTAAATTTATGTCAAAGAAATAATCGCAATTATGAGCAATATCTATCTACTCATATTTAGGACGTGTGTGACAATATTACTTAAGAAAGGACGGCACATCATTGCGTGTAGTCCCAGTCTCCTTATCATGTGTTGTCTTTGCAAAATATTTTTGTCGTTTATTGTTCATCTAAAATTTCTTTCTATTTGCTTGTCCTGGCCTGTTTGCTTTTTTTTCCAGAGAGACAAACCTAGAATTTTTGCAGTCCCCGATCTTAAAAGTTGGTTAAGGACATCTTTTTTGAACGTACTGATAGGAAGCCCCTTAGCGAATCGATTTCAATTCAAATCCTGGATGAGATATGCGTCTTGGTGTTGGGCAAGCATTATCAGTTGCCACGTTAGCAGCTCCTATTTCTGCAATAGATCTGATTTTTATAGGAGGTACATGATATCCCATAACGGCCTCATATCTCTCAAAGCATAGTTGTCTAGTTGCTGCCAGGGGGTTTGCCGAAGTAGCCAGTTTGGTGGTCGAGAACCCCCCCCCCCCCAACTTATTCAGAAACCGTCAGTAATTGTTTATCTTGTCGGTAGAAGTTGGCATCGAGATCATGGCATCTTATTTATGAATTTCTTGTTGCTACAATTTCCCCCTCTGCCCCTCCCTTAAGAGTTATTTGGCACTCCACTGGATGCGGATGTTTTTAGAAGTTGCTAGCCCATACTCATACATGCCGTTGAAAACCATCCCATTTCATTCCTGCACCTCCATAATATTTCAGTCAAGTCAATCACGGTGGAACAACTAACTGGAACATCTTACGGTTAGTTGTCGCAAATCGGTGCTGTCCCTGTAAATCATTGTTAGCCGTAGGTATATCTGAATCATAACCAACAGACACAGTTAACCATTCGAGGTAGCTTTGTAATTTGCGATTGTGGATTGAGGCCCGACGATTAATTAAACGAGTGGTCCATAGTTCATTCCAGCGGTGCAATCGGGACTTACAAAGCAATAATTGACTAGCCAAACTGATTCGTTTGAGTGCTGGTCGATTATGGACTGGTTTTGATGTAAAATACGGCAGGGTATTCCTTAGATCTTTGGTCTGGGCTCCCATCAGATATCGTTCCAAACAGAGACAAATAGCACTATATGGACTGAAAACTGCAAAGCGTATTTCCATGTTAATCAAAGGCCCCGTGACAGTTTTGAGAGTAGAGTCCTCTTAAAATTTTACTTTATTCATCTTTTGAGTGGTAGCTATCTTTTAACTTAAGGCAGATTTGAACTTTCTATCTAGCAACCTACATCTACGACTTGATCCGGATTTCTTTTGGTCTGCGGGAACTTCTGGGCTATCCGGCTGGTGTAGTGCCCGGATGTGCGACAGTCTTCATCATAGACATTATATATGCAACCGGAAATTAGTTTCTCATTCTAGGCAGGGACCAATAGCCTTAGTGCAGAGGTTTAAAGAATGCATGACAAATGTCCTTATGTTTTGTCATGATTAAATTGGGAAGATGATGACATCGAAACTCTCAACCCCCAGCATGAGCACGCTCTCTGATCAAGTGTAGAAATTACTTTCTTGTTTGTCTTCTTGTGAGCAGAAGAAAAATCACGTTCGATATGCTGTTTGTAGAATATGGTAACATGGTTCTAGGAGACCCTCACTAACCCTTATGAAATAAGGTGTGATCAATGTTTATCTAATAGACAAAATACTTTAGTAAGTAAATTGGAAAAGCTTTTTACGACTCTAAAAATGTTTTTAAAAATAATTTTTTAAGGTGCGAGATAATAGTGGACTCTCATTTGCTTTATGCTGCGTACAGAGTTATGAAGCCATAAGGCTTAAATATGTCTACCTGATTAGCGTTTTTCGTGTTGTGCATCGCGCACAAATAGTGAGTTAGAAGTACATATCTGTTTCCGCAAGAGCCTGTAGAACAGTCGCATTCAAACTGGGGTCCACTATCCTATATTGGGCCGTGAAGGGTTTTACGGGGACTGCAAAGGGTTTCATCGTAGACCACGAGATTTGCCTTCGCTTCTTCGACTCTTTGTTTTATTAGTATATATCACTCTTGATAATTGTTTCCCGTGAAATGATAGTATCCACTACACATCTTTATCCCTTCAAGAGACCCTGCTTCGATACGTATTTCATATATCCATAATTAAAGTTGGTTGGGAAAATAGTAATTGAAGACTATTTGGAACCAGCTATTTAAAATACAAAGAGAGAAAAAGTCAGATAACTATATACAGAATAACGTACATTATAATGATAAGTTAGTTGTAAATCCTGCAAGTGCATTCTCTTCCAGACCAATTATTGATTTTCTTTTTGAATGCTAGAAATTTTTGTTCATTTTTGATACTGTCATCTAGAGTATTCCAGAGGAAGCATCCCCTAAGAGACAGCGTGTACTCCTTATTTTAGGTAATCTGCAAAGGTTTTTTTCCTCAGATTATACTCTCTATGCTTCTTTTCATGAAATTCCCAAACAAGCGATGGACTTTGATGATTTGTTGACTAGTAAATTTCTATACAGTGTGATATAGGGGACTGCCCTGCAAATAATTCGAAAAGTTTGTGAGCCACTGTTGTAGAATGTCTCGGTTTTTTAAGAAGTTTTGGTGTCATTTATTTCTCTCTAACTCTTCTGAATTGAACTTGTAGCTATGCCTAGATGTCTTTCCTACTCTTCATGCATTTGCCTTCCGTTGCACTGACAACTGAATGACAGATCTTGCAGTCATGTAACGTTCATTTTAAGCACAGTTATTGCTGCTAAGTTAAATTATCCGAGCGCCTTATAGTGAATCAGTACAAATTCGTGCCTGATTTTTCTAGCTCAGTTGAAGGACACATGATCTTGTAACTGGAAACCGGAACCTTTTGTAATTTGTTCCCTTCTCGCTTCTAAGAATGTTTTCGTGAATTATGCAAGAATTCTGATTTACAACCTTCTCTGACATACACAGGTAGGTCTAAAGAAGCCATAGCATAAACTTATTGGAATAGAGATTGACATAGGAGCCCTGTTTCTTGATAATAACAGAGTTTTCTGATCGAGCATACTTCATGGATTGGCACTCGCGATTTCTAGTTTAATTACAAAGATATCTCATCTTTCATTCTTTTCATGAAAAATTGTACAATCAAAATCGAAACTTTTGGCTGTGAAATTACTTGTTCCTCGTTGACTTAGCATCGGTTTTTGCATCTTCCTTGCAATCTGGGCCAATTTGATCGCGATATGAATCTTCAAGTTAAGACTGAACACCATCATTTAAATTTTATCGAAGATGAGAGCACTGTCAATATGTATTTTTTCTGGTGACAAATTGTTATACGCCTTACCTTGGCTTTTTTAGCATTAACTTGGTATTGTTCAGAAGCAGGCCAGGAACATAACTTAGATCTTACATTATTTCTTTGTACTGAACAACCCCAAAGTTTAATTTCATCTCCTAGATTTTGTCCATCCGCATGAACGTTTATAAGGAATAAGTTCGTATTGCAAGGTGATAAAGCTGAATCGTCATGCCTAAGACTTTCAGATTCTTAAGGACAATGTAAAGCAATTATAGACACTTTCCTCTGCGTATGTTAAGCACTTTATGCTTTTCAACAATAGATAGTTTTGACATTACTTTATCGGCGAAACTGTCTGTAATCTGTCGAATCCATTTGAAGTCACAATCTTCGTTTTCATAAAGGTTAGATAAAGTTAACCTTCAATAGGAATTGTTTTGTCCTAGAAGTATCCTAAGTGCTCTCTAAACAAGAACCTGTGTAGAGTTTTCATTATGGACTTGGGATTTTGTAGATTAGTTTATTGTATTTGTTGATTAATTGTAATGATATTTTTATATTTTTGGTATAGCTGGCCTTAATTAGTTTTTCTTTTATCTGTTCTAAAGTAAACTTAAATAAATTGATGACGATTGTGATGACAATGTTGATGATGAATCTAATCTAGTTTGACCCATGGAAAAGTATCTTTTTATATGCGAGGAGTTATTATAACTAAAAACCTATCTTCCAACGATGTCTTCGCTTGGTTCTTAATCACATCCATTTCATTTATAGAGACAAGAGAACTACCACATGTCTCTTCAATCTTCACCCACCTCAGAAGAAAATCGAATGGACAACAGAACTAGAAAACGCACAGCTTCGCTTGGGTGAGAAATTTGCTTGAAAACGTTCTTCTACGTGTTATTTTTTCTCCTGCATAGTTGTTTTTCTCTTCTTTCTATGCTGATCACCAAATTCTATTTAACTGTACACAAACACATTCATATGGTGTGATGCTGCTGAGATCACGTAATTTGATTAATTTTCTTCTGTCCACGTGCAAGACCTGCAACTGAATGAAAAATGGATCGAAAGTTAGATTTTTGAAATACTTCTTGATTCGTAGTATTGTGAATAGTTGGTTTGAGTTAGTTTGTAACCATGTGTTATACTAACTCTAATTAATTTGATAGTGATCGTCATGACAATTTGAATAATTCATGCACAAGAACGTAGTTCTGATGAAGTCGATGAATTTTCATTCTTACTGTTGTTTTTTGCAGTTTTTGATTTTGTCTTTTTACTAGTGCTGTGCGCAAGGGTATTCTTGCTTCCCCATAGTGCATTGTGAGACGAGACTATTTTTATCGTGGAAACAGATCAATTTGAAGTAGCGAACGTGAAATGTTAACAAACCGATTTCCATTCTTGTTCTATATTTTTAGCCTTTGACAACAATCCCGGCTGGTTTATTCTTGAAGATGAAAGCACAGACGTTGGAAATATGGGCATACTGCGAAGGAATCTGCCTCTGCTAGCAAACAAAGTACCACTGATTATGGTTGAAGCTAGATATGCAGTACGTAGTTTTACATTCACTATTAGTAAATACTGTGTGTCAGAGTACAGATGTTGTCTCAAACAGTGCTCCGCAATACAGATGAACGCCGTGTGGTCTAGTCCAGCCAGCGGCAGGACCTATTATATTCTCTCAATGTTGTACTGTTTACCCTTGCCACGGCATTATTTGTGATTTGGCGCGATTTCGTGCTTATTCTGCGTTGTTGTTGTCCACACCGTAATTCAATACCTCAAATGAGATGCAATGTTTTAGGTAGATTAGCTCAGAAGATGAGATTTTATATATTTTGCTGACATTGCTTCGTAACAATCTCGATTTATCTGAAACTACCGGTTACACAACCAAACGTACGTTATTGTGCAAAGTCCAGTGTATTATTTTGTCAATCATGGCTATGAATCAGCTCTATATGTTGGCGGTTGTCTTTGCTATTTTTAGCAGATTTCGTCGTTCCCAGTAGGTAGATAGGACCAATGGTCCACCCACCACTACGATTGTTTACTTGAAAACTCAATATACCCTCGGTCTCTCTGAGCCACATAAGTAGCCATCCAAGACCACTTATTTCCGTCCTGAAATTCTTCGGTTACTTTTCCTTGAACCGCTTGGCGATTTTGATAAATTATAACAAAATCATGTCTAATGGACAAGGTTTTTCTCATGTCCAAAATTTTGCGGCGATGTTTTCTCAGGAAAACTTGCGATGGTCCCTACACAAATAGCAATGTGTCCAGAATATTTGTCTGTACTGACGTTTCATGTATAGCCTTTCCTCTCCGTGTTCAAATGATGAACAGACAGAATTACATGCAACACAGCGCAGAATGTTGTACTGCATTCAGATATTTTAGTATTATTATTTTGATAATATTACTCAATTGACGCTTAATATATATACATATATATATATATATATATATATATATATATATATATATATATATATATATATATATATATATATATATATATATATATATATATATATATATATATATATATATATATATATATATATATATATATATATATATATATATATATATATATATATATATATATATATATATATATATATATATATATATATTAAGCGTCAATTGAGCAAGGCATCGGCACACCATTTTTGAACGTAAGTTCTCATCAGTGTGCCAACAATTTCTCATTTTATTTGCGTCTGTCTTATTCATAGTATCAAAGGTTTTATTAAGTACTACTAATATCAAGTGTATGAAGAATAGCCAACGTTTAAAATGGGGCATCTAGGTGTTATACCGTCCACTTACTAACGTGGGTGCTTGCTATTCACTTCTCTGCTTACTTATCTGCTTACATAATTTAATAAACAACTTGTTTACTTACTAACTGGCTTACCTTCGTTTTTCACTATTGCTTAGAGAAACTCGTAATGAATTCTGTATGTTGCAGAGCAGTAAATAGAAGGACAGTACACCTCAGTTAGGCTTACCTTAGTGTTACTCATCACTGCATACCAATTTTTAGTGTGCAATGATAGCCAACTTGTGCAGTTGTAACACGGTTTTATGCAATGATAGGCAGTAAGCATGTGCATTGATAGAATTACTTTACCCCTAAAAGAAGTGCATTCACATCACCTTTGTGACAAAAGTTGCTTTGATGGAGACATAAATTGCGACATCATTAGCAATCAGAAATCAATATTGATTCAATAGCAGTTAGTAATCAATGTTCATTCAATAAGAACCAATAGTCAATGTTCACTCAGTTAGCTGTGTAGAAAGCCATTGTCCCTAATAGTATAGGCCAAAATACAAGGCATAGGTGGAAGCATTTCTTAAGAGCCCTATCCATTAGTTCCTGTGTTCAACAGCACACGCAGTGATGAGTTTTCATTGCAGGTTGTTGTGCATTACAGGTAAGCATTATACAATGCAATACGGTAATAATTCGTTGTAGCTTTGTTTTCTGTTTGAGTAATCTGCTCTTTTCTGTTTGGTCCAGTTGTGTTATTAAGGTTTGCTGATTTCAAGCATACAGCCTTTAACTGCTTTTGTACATTTCTCCATTTCCGGAGTTTCCACCGTATTACTAATCAGCCAGCCAGCCAGCCAGCCAGCCAGCCAGCCAGCCACTCTGTCAGTCAGTCAATCAGTCAGTAAGTCAGTCAGTAAGTCAGTCAGTAAGTAAGTCAGTCAGTAAGTCAATCACTCCATGAATCTATCAGTCAGTTATTCCGTGAGTCTGTCAGTTAGTCATGGCAAGCACTTTCCTGAATTTGACATAACAACCATTTTGTCATAACTTGGTCGTTTTCCTAAAATTTGCAAATGACTCACAACCGACTCATTATTTCTCAATTTTTCACATTGAATATTTCCTTTTGGTTTCACAGACACAATCACTCTTTGATAAACAGACTCACTTTGCTGAATGCTCATCTCACTGTGGTTTCCTCTCAATTAAATCCATGGATGATTTCCGCCCCGCCCAGTTTATGGCTAGCATCTGGTTTCGATAAAATCTTTGTAAATTTCTTTTACTTAACTGTTTGCTTGCTGAAATAGCTGACTTTAATTTAACATCCGGTTCCCTGGTATTTTCATGCTACTTAATAAGGACAAAGCTCTCAGTCATGGTATAATGGGTTTTATGTTTTATAGTTTGGCCAGTTTCTGTCCTTATGTCTTTTTGAGAGGTTGGTTTTATGAAAGTCTGTATTAATGTACGTTTGTGTATTTGTATGTTTGTATGTGTGTGTTTGTATGTTTGTGTGTGTGTGCTTGTGTGTGTGTTTTTATGTGTGTGCTTTTGTAACCTGGTATGTTTGCGCGTGCGCATATGTGTGTGTACGCGCGCACGCACGTTTGTATGTGTTTGTGTGTGCATGCTTTCTGCTGTCACTGGACACTCCTTCATCATAGATCTTAGTACTGGTGTTGTAAATTTCGTCTTTTAGCATAGCGTCTTGTGCTCTGCTATATATGGAGCATAGTTGTCACACTTGTGACCACGTCCTTTATGTGGTTGACACACCACAGCAGTAAAGCAACCTGAACAAACTTCTGTGTTTAGTGTAACTTTACCTGTTTGTCATAGTGTTGCTCCTTTTTTCGAGTCTTGTTTTACCCTACTGAATTTTTCGCTGTTTCTACATCTTTGAAAAATTTCCACTTCTCAAGTAGACTCAGCCTAATCATATTGAGCCGTCTAATCTATTGGCTGTCATGAATACGTCCAAAATGGAACAAAATGGAAATCTCTTTGCACTTGTTCCTCGTCTACGGAGACCTCCTCCATCCCCCTACTTTTCATTTAACTATAGCCCCATAACGAACTTTTCTTTTTCCTTGAGAAATATGCACTGATTGGTTTTCGGAGCTAGAGCAGCCTGGCGTCTCGAGAAAGCCAAACTTTACTATGTCTATCAGGAATATTGCCATCTGAGCCGAACAGTGACATGAAATATCATGCTAATGTTACACGATAGGTGATAACAATCTTCATTACAGGTAGAGAACTTTTTTCTAAATGTCAAATGTGAAAAGCCAGAGTCGATGCAAATGCGGGCTCAGATGTGTTCACAACTGTCATTACATTATAGAAGTTGCCTTTTCGGGCAGCCTATTTTAAAGCGGCGTATCTTGTTTTCTGTCGTTTTCTATTCTTTTATTTTGAATAGGTTCTCACAAATTTTACCCATTAGCATGTAGTATTTGTTACCTTTCTACTAAAGTTGGTCTTGTCAATTTTTCTCAGATTGATCGAGTGTTGGAAATTACTCATTCCGATTCATGCAAGCCAATCTTGTGGATTTTCAGTGGAGTTGATCATTCCGGAGTAATAACTTTAATGGAAATGAGTATGTCTTCGGTACCCCATGTTATCGAGAGTTTTGTCGCGTGTGAATCACGAATTCTCGCTGCTGAGGTTGTCAAAGATAAACCGAATGAATTTGCTGATCCATTGAGGCAGAAAATATCAGTTTGGTGTGGAACAATGTCAGGGAGGTTAGAAGATTCCTTCAAATATTTACTACGTAATATTATGCTTGGTCCAATATTTGCAACGTAATATTCTACATCGTCCAATATTTTGTACAGAATATCATGTATAATTCAATATTTACTACAGAATATCATGCATCATTCAGTATTTACTACATGATATTCTACATTGTCGAATATTTGCTACATAATATCATCCATACTTAAATATTTACAACAGAATATTTTGCATCATGCAATATTAACTGTTTCATACTTTTGTATATTGTAGCATATTTTCTTATATTGTATTTCATGTTTTAGTTTGCTCTTAAATATCACATTTTTTGCATTGAACTTCATTGGTATCATTGTAGTATATTTTATACCATATTTTTAATTATTTTCTTTAATATCAGGCTGTTAAAATGGTAAGAACGGTAAATAAATCAGTTAATATAGCGCAGTTTTGATGTAATATCTTCAAGTGCGTTTCATTGTTCCTAAAAATCCCTACAAACCTAGCATGTCCGTTTAAAACTATCTACAATAGTGTGTGTATATAAGCAAAATATTAAAGAGTAGAAACCTAAGAAATAAAGAGTAATCGCAACTGCACAATGAAGATCTTTAACCATAGTGCACGTCCTTGGTAAAAATGCATTGTGTTTTGAATATACAATGATAGAGACCCGTGGTAATGGGTATTCATTAATGACTAAAATAATTTGCATTTCCAAGCAAGAAGCAACAATGCTATGTAAGATTGTGTGCGCGTGCGAATATGTGTGCTTTGTGTGCATGCGTGTGTGCTTGCGTGTGTGTATGCGTATGTGCAAGCGTGTGTGCATGCTTGTGTGCATACGTGTGTGTGCGATATAAATAAAAAGGACTATACGATTCATCAGCTATCTACCTGTAATTGGCGTTTTGTTTGTTTTGCGTTTTGTGATATTGTATTATATTGTATCAGATTGTATGATACTATACTATAGTGTATCAGATTGTATCATATATCGTATTGTATGATATTGTTTAATGTCATGTGATGTTGTATGTCCGATGAGATTGTATGATATTATGTGGTATTGTATTAGATTGTATCAAACTGTATCATATTCTATAATATTGTATGATATTGCATCATATTATATGAGATTGTATAATATTATATGATAGTGTATCAGACTGTATCATATTGTATGATAGAGTCTGCTATTGTATGATATTGTATCATGTTGTATGAGATTGTATAGTATTTTACGACATTGTTTCAGATTGTATCATATTATGTCATATCGTATGATATTTCTTTTCCATTCTGTTATATATCGCTATGTGCCAAGCCCCATTGTGTGCTACTCTTTTCGCTCAATTTTAAATAATGATATATTTTGTTTCAATAACCCTATTCATTCGCATTTTACTTGCAGAATCCATGTATTTAATGCATCGTTTGAAGAAGATCACGAAGAAATCGCCTCCACTCGATTAAGGGATTCTATATTGTGTTTCAAGTACGTATCTTTGTATCATTAAAGTTTAACGTTCGATGGTCGACAGTAGGCTTTGAGCACAAATAATATAGTACACTTTGCATGCAATATTGACGGTTAGCCGAGTTGCTAGAGCGATCGTCTGCTGTGGAAAATGTCAATGATTCGAGGTCCACCTCCTAGTTTCTATACTTTGTCAGATTTTCTGACATTTTGCTGAGGAATTTTTCATTTTTACCTGTGCTACAGTTTAGACAAAATGAATCATTTGTCTTTGTAGACATGTTCAAGGGAAGATGTTTGCAGGCCTTGCAAATGGAACGGTCGCTTGCTTCAGAAGAAAAGCAGGTATTTCTCATAGTTATGTCGACCATCTTAAATCATTGCAGAATGCTAACAAAAGTGGATTTTGTTCGTCGTCGTCGTCGTCGTCGTCGTCGTCGTCGTCGTCGTCGTCGTCGTCGTCGTCGTCGTCGTCGTCGTCGTCGTCGTCGTCGTCGTCGTCGTCGTCGTCGTCGTCGTCGTCGTCGTCGTCGTCGTCGTCGTCGTCGTATTGACTTCTTGTACTGCAGAATTTCAATACTACACAACACAATGGAATCATCTTTCGGCATACTGGCAGTCATTGCTTATATAAATACCCAAACGAGTGTATATTTGTATCTGGCTATACGTCTCTGTTTGCTTGCTTTTGCGAAAAGTGCCTTCTTGGTGGCAAAAGATATTTCCATTTCGTTGCGATTTTTCAGTGAAAAATGGCCGGAATTGAATTCGACTATATTTGATTGGAAACCAGACAATAATGTACGTGACGCAGTCCTGACAAAGAACTGGCTATAACCTCAGGATCTGGTGAAAAATGATCTTTATTGAAATTGCTGATTTTTATTAAGAATTGAAATTAAAAATTTTGATTAAGAGTCGTGAAAATGAGTCAGTTTTTGGCCAACAGGCCCAAGGATATGATCATTGCACTTTGATGCTGCAGTATATTGTCGTATTTTGTATTGATTTGATTTCAGATGATTCATGGGATTATGCTAACCCTGTGATTATCTCCTTGAGCAAATCTTCCGTTATGGACATGACAGATGCACGTGGTAGATTGTGGTGCGCTGCGGGGAATTGCATTTATGTATTAGATATCGAAACATTGGGGACAGAGGTAAGTATTCACATGTCCATAAGAAGATATATTGAGTATATGTGTGAACAATTTGTGGACGCATGAGTAGCTACTAATTTGTAGCATGAAAATGTAATAAATTCATATATATATATATATATATATATATATATATATATATATATATATATATATATATATATATATATATATATATATATATATATATATATATATATATATATATATATATATATATATATATATATATATATATATATATATATATATATATATATATATATATATATATATATATATATATATGTATGTATGTATGTATATATGTATGTATGTATGTATGTATATATTCATCAGTACTGATGAAGATATTTATCGAAACGTCTACATTTAAATGAGGTATATTTTTTATTTTATCTCATATATATATATATATATATATAAATGTATGTGTCAGATTTTTGTTTGAGGCTAAGATGGTAAGTGAGAGAGTAAATAGGTTGTTATCAGCTATGGGAATTTTTTTTCTTTCTAGTAAGGCAGCTGAGAAGATGAGTTGATTTTTTGTTTAAGTCCACTGAAGATTATTTTTCCTTGATAAAATTACAAACTTCAAACGATTTCCATTTAAGTAGAGTTTACCAAAGTTATCAATACTTTTCCCTGCAAGTGTTTACGTAAAACAGTTATAAAATGGTTTTTTGTCAATAAAATCCCATACTGAACCCTAATTTTAAATATCCACAGAGGTAAGTTCCAAATAGTACTATTTATGTTATGTTCCTTGAGAGTTTAGGACGTATTGTGGTGTCGCTATCATGTATCCTTTTCATGACAGCGAAAGGTTGAAGTTTGTGACAGTAGCAGAGCTGCTGTTAAGCATTTGGTCAGCTATGGATCAGGTGTTTGGGCCTCGGTTTGGAAGTCTCCTATGCTGCATCTTTACCACAACGAGACATTCGAATGTTTGCAAAGTTTGAGTGTTGTCACACCCTTGGCACGAATGAAAAATGGTATGTAGTACATGATTTGGTAGTACATGATATGAAGATATAATTATTCAATACATTTTGTAATAATATTTTGCAGCAATATTTACAGAAATTTTTTCAGTGCTATTCTACGCTACAATTCTAACAAATTTGTTTGCATCACCCACACCTTTACAAACGTTTCGTTAAGTCCAATTGGGTCATTTTTGGGCAAAATACCAAGGCTGTAGCCTTACTTTTTGGGCAGAAATTACTCATTTTCATTACTTTTCAATCTGCAATCAAAATGAGTGAATTTAAACATTGTTGAGCAAAATACCAAGGCCGTAGCCTTAGTTTTTGGCCAAAATGAACTTATTTTCATCATTTGTCAAGCTATAATTAGAATCGTACTTCAAGTGCACTGAGCTATCGGGCCACGCTTTGAAACCCCAGCTCAAGGGTAGGTCATTTGCTCGCACCCCCCTCTCATAGCCAAATCCTGTTGCCTTTGCATAATTTCAATTTTTTTCATTTTTCGATCAAATGCCGTGCAATCAAAGTCGTCCGAGAAGAAAGCAAACTTTATTCGATGTTTGCTTTTAGTTTAAGATGGATCCATTATTTGCAGGATAATTTCTGTTTCATATTTTTAGACATTGATACTCGAATTCAGGCCGTCAATATTGACAGGATGCATGTCACCTCGCTACTTGCTCGCGGAGGCTTGCTCTGGGTTGGCACTGACAATGGAATCATCATAACTTACCCATTGCCTCGTCTTGGTGGAGTGCCTCAGGTCTCAGGAAAACCTTGCGTTTCCTTTCATGGCCACGAAGGAGCTGTTAGATGCTTGCATGCATTTAGAGTGAAGCGAAGGATTAAACACATCATAGAGAACGTCTCTGGTAGGTGTTACTACCTGGTTTAATTTGATAGTTACTTGTTGCATGTCCTCGTGTTTTTCACTTTGTTTGAACCTATAATTATTGCTTTTTTATTTTTTCATTATTTTTATTACCATGCAGTTAATTTACATTGCACAGAAGAGACAGAACTTGGTCAAGCTTCTGTTTACTAGACGTTTAGGCCATGGCATTGCTAACTTAGTTTGACTTTTATTGTTGTTATTATTTTATTTGAAGTTGTTGTACTTTTCTGCTACGTTGTACATTTAGTATATTGCAGACTTGCCTCTTAGTACGGTATGATTGTACACTTGAAATATGCATGTTGTCGTGAGGTTTCAGAACATATTTTCGCCAAAAGTGTTGCATATGAACGTTCTCTGATAGAACGGGAATGTCTTAAGTACGTTAGAAACCCTGCTTACAGTCATGTTCTAGGAATGAATGATTTCATTTCACTTCATTCTCATTTTTATTTATTTCATCAGGGTAGAAATACATTCAGTAATAACTGACTTCCAATGTGCCCTATACCAAAAGGCATAGCTAACTTAATTTACATTTGAAAGTTTAAAAGTTACTTAAAATACCAATATAAAAGAAAAGCAAAAAGCCATGTAAAAAGAAATGGATTCATAAGTTACTTTTTTATGCCGAGCATTTAAATCATCCACGTCTTGTTCCGGGGATATTACAGGGATGTCAGGCAATCTCTGATTCCCAGTGATTTTTAACTCACTTGTTAGCCAGAGTTTATGAACGAATTGCGTATCACGTTTGCGGTTGCGCTCTGTGTATAATGCTTTGCATGAGATGCCCTAGACATATTGATTCATGGGTAATAAAGGATCCTTTGAAACTGATGCAATTTTTCTTCAAAATTAAGGAACTGAAAAGTAGTACTGAGAACAATACTATAGCATCTGATCAGACTTTCGTAGTCAGTATTTAGAAGATGCTGTTAGTGACCAAGGGCCTGCTTCCTATAATCAAAGAAGTTGACATTACGAAAACTAGAAATTTCCAGAAATAAAGCAATATACTGACAAGTTTCTTGAAGTCAAAGATTCCATTTTTACAGGCTTCCTTTAAATTCTCAAGTTAAGGTTTAACTTTTTAGTTGCCCTTTTAATATGTTGAATATCTTTACTCCTTCAAATGCCAAAGTTTTGTGTCCAGGCTCCATTCTACGTCTTGGGGATGAATGCGCTTGTTTGCTTTTTCGTGTGTTCTTATTATGCCTAATTCTTGCACAGTAATGCCAGGACCTTTTTGATTCAAATGCGTTTAAATACTTGGCAAATTTAGAGTATATTAAGGTGACGTCCTGGACCGATTTTTTCCAGGGGATGATGCAATCAGTCGTTCATTGTTCTACATTGATCCATTTGATCAAGCAGCTAGTTCGTTGAATCTCCCGCGATCGTATCCAGAGCTAGCTCCTCCTGTCACAACCGAAAGCCCCGCCTGTTCTAATGAACCATTCTACTTCGCGTTGGAACCAGAAGAGGGAGGGGCTGCAGCGTCATCAAGCTCCCCCAGGGGGTATGAAGAGTGGCTGAGATCGTTTGAGGGTAATATCAAAAAGGTGGACCCAATGTTTTCACCTGATGCTATAGAACTTCAGAATCGTCAAGGGGGTTATAACAGTGATGAATCCATGGACTCAGATACTGAGTTTTCGTTCATAGAAGACAAAAGGAAAAGGATTCCAGCGAAAGTTGAGAAGAAGGCGCCAAGTTTTACCGTTGATCTTCAACCAGCAGTTGCAGACGGAGTACCTAGAGGAACTGTAAAGGCAAACAACCTACCTGGAGGCATGTCTCCCATCTCAGAAGTGCCGTTTGCTGATATGGTTAGCAATTTCAAAGGATTCCATAATGAAAATGACAGAGTTAACGGCGATGAAATGAAAACATCAATCGATGAGGGTAGTTTTGTTATGGTAGGCAAAACCAGCTCTGGTTACGAAGAACCTATCCCACCTCCAGATAGAATTGTGACTGTTCCATACTCAACGGTTGGCAGAAATCGAAGTTCTCAAGGAAACGGAACGCTTAAAGAGCCCTTTTCAACTGTAATCGAAACGCGTACTTCTGAATTGGTAGCAGGGACGGACCAAACAGTTAATTCTTCGGATCCCAATGAAGACGTTTTTGCGAAATACAAAACTGAGCCTTTACCGAAACTTCCAGAAAAGACTTTGTATGAGAAATCAAAGGAGTGGGATGAAGCCCAAACTAGCTATGAAAATTTGAAAAGCACTGCCCTGCGTGGAAGCGAGACAGAACCACCGAGTGAAAAATCTGATGCAATCAGTGGGGATCATGTTGTGGATTCAGAAGGTCAAATTAATGACATTGAAACGGCCGCGAGCAATGATATATATGATGTTTTTGGAGATGAGCAATCCGATCAGCTGACGAAGGAAGCTGAGAAGCTCCAATCAGCGGACCCAAAAATGGAGGTTTGTTTATATATATATATATATATATATATATATATATATATATATATATATATATATATATATATATATATATATATATATATATATATATATATATAATAAGTCAAAGCCGCACTAACTTAGTATATAAATAAAATATAGAGAATTCAAAAATATACTTTCTTCTGTTGTAAACGTTTCGATATATTATCTTCATCAGTACTGATGAAGATAATATATCGAAACGTTTACAACAGAAGAAAGTATATTTTTGAATTCTATATATATATATATATATATATATATATATATATATATATATATATATATATATATATATATATATATATATATATATATATATATATATATATATATATATATATATATATATATATATATATATTTATATATTTTTAAATTTTCCCCCCGTATTATTACCATTGTTTTGCCTTTGTTCATACATCAGTGTAAATTTTTGTGTTTTGTTTCGGTTGAGACAATGTTGTCATATTCAAATTACTTAAGGCCCTAGATTTGTATTTGCATATTAAATATATCAGCTATTAGAATTTTTAGGAAAAACTATGAACATCTCAATTAGATTAGGTTATTTCATCTTCTTTTGCCAGAGAATTAGGCCTTGGTTAAACTAATCCACAACTTCTGTTTAAATTTTTGATTGCTTTTATCTTTTAAGGTTTGTTAATATTGATTGAAATGTTTTGATTAACTGTTTTTTATAAGAATTACATAATTCTAAACTGAACCTCGTGATTCTTATCAAATGCCAAAAATGAGAGCCTCAAACACTCTTTTAGATTTTAGTTGTTTTTTTTTATAATTAGTTTGCCTCAATGGTTCTTGGACAAGTGATTGTTAACTATTCGAGTAATAATCAATCATGATGGTTAAATACAGGATTCATTGCAGCATATAAACGAGAAGATCTATATGCTTTCATTTGGCTTCGATTGACACATAAACAAATATCATCCAACACTCTTGTATAACTGGTGATTTTCAGCCTGGTGTGATTCTCATGTAATTCTTATTTTTGCCGACTCTCACCCTCGTGATTCTTACAAAGAGAATTCATATGAAAAACAAGTTTTTATTAAATATTGTTTTCTTAGATATTCTGTTATTCACTGCAAAGTTTCTGTGGGACGCTCTATTATTATTTGACTTATACGTTCCAGGAGAAGTTCTGGTTTTACAGCTGCAGGCCCAGTAGAACAGGCTACATCGTCACTGTAACCTGTTGTATTGAGCTTGCAGGTGTTATTTCGTTAATGATTGATTCTACCTTGTTCCTAGCTGTTTGATACTATTACATGTCTGTCACATGTTTTCACCCCATTTAACTTCTTATAACATAGAAGGTTCGAGTCAAAACTAAGTTGGGATAATTACCCCTATTGAATTGTAAATTGAAGATTGCCCCCTCTGTTCTACAGCGCTTGTGGTTTGCTAAATAAGGGTAATCTAGATGCGAATTGGGTGTTTATAAATACATTCAAGGAATCACTGTTTGTCATACATTTATTTGTTATAAGAAGCAGATAGTTTTTGCCAAGATTGGATGTTTTTAATTTTTTGATAGTTTTAGACTCAATCGTTCTTAAAATTGTTCTCGCTTCAAGAGTGATTTTTTGCAACTATTTGATAAGCTGCATGTGGTATGCAATTACTGTATGAAATTAGGCCGCGTCACTGTGTAGAATAGGGCAACGTTTACGGATGTCCATGAAAACCTCAACAGAATTTCTCTCCCCAGAGAATGTAGATAGTTAAGTATTTATGAAAATTCTCATCTAAAGTTGAGGTTGTTCTAGGGAATTGTCCGATTTTTGTCAAATTGAACCTCAGTGCTCTTATAACGTATAAATCTAAGAACGTTGTAGATCTATGTAGATCAAACAACTTTGTCGGATTGTTTTCCTTTGTTATTTATGTGTTATTCTTATGGCTTAATTGACCTTTTTAAGCACGAAGAAGCGAGAGAGGGGCCGTCAGATGTCCCTGAGACTAGAGAGAGTAATGACAAAGTGGACAATGTACAGGATCCTGTTTCGGTAAGTAACATTCCAAGTCTTGACGATCAAGATGTCGATGAGCCCGAGCTAGACTTTGCAGAGAGCGATTCGAAGGCAGGCACACTTCATGCTAGAGATGTGAAGAGCCCAATATTCATCAAAGTTACCGATCTTGAGACACAGGAAAGTATTGAAGGTGCTATGGAAGTAGAGTCCGGCTTGAGCAGAGATACGAGGGTCATGTCGTTTTCAGGAATCACGAAGCAATCAACGGAAGCACAAAAAGCTAGGAGTGAAACAATGCCGGCAAGCGGTGCTGTAGCGAGAGAGAAACTACCTTGGTCTTCGAAAGCGGGAGGATACCGCGAGAAAAGTGAGCCTGATTTTTCAGCTCCCTCAGACCCTGACTCTGATGCCTTGCAGAAGAACACACCAGGACAGCTTGATCTTTCTGCTGCAACGAAGATAGAAAAGCGAGAGTCAATTTATACACCACTGCTAAGCCAGACCCGTGAGCAGCCAGGAACGGGTAATTTGCCTTGTGTTGGAACGAACACGTTTGAGAGTGAGATGGCACTAAGCAGTTCGCTTGCTAGGGAGAGAGTAACAAGACAGAGCCAACAGGGCATGTACGCTTCTCTTATATCTGTAGCGAACAAGCACGACGAAAGCAGACAGGAGTTGCTCCTACAACCGTTATACGTTGTTAGTGTTGGATCGGGATACGTGGATCTGCGAAGAAAGCAGAAGATCGGCAGTGGACTTGACTTTTTCATGAAGCTGGCTGCGAGCGAACCTTCGCCGAAATTGCTTATTTGGAAAGTAACGTCGTGATCGACCTTTTTAATCATGATTGTAAAGTGATTCGGAATGATTCTAATCATTTAGTTGCACATATTTTGTAAGAAACCACCCTTCATTCATAATATTTTACTAGAAGGCAGATAATTTTTGCAATCAATTAACAGGTTATGTTGTTTTTCGTGGTAGATAGTATTTTGTATAACAGGTAGCATTTTATGATATTTTATCAATCGCTAAGACTGAGTTTCAAGTCCACACACTTTGTTTTTATAAGAATAACTAGTTTTTTGCTGAGTCTTAATATTCTGAAAGTTTATCGATTTCATGCCTAGGATCATTCTTAAATTATTCTTAAATCTCGGCGATTTTGTTCATTAGTGTTGTTATGGACTATAATAAAATGTGTGCATCAGACATTTCCCAGTGAGTCACTCAGTTGCATCATAGCGTAATGATCCCCAGACCGGATAAGTGAAGCTCACACTTTCTAAAAGACTCAAATGAACAGAAAAATCTAAGTCTTCACGAAGCTTGAGCTTTGCATTATTCTTATAAAAAGTGTGTGAACTCAGCCTTTGCCTAAGTTTGTTTATTTTTGATTGCAGTTGTAGAGGTAATAATATATTACATAATAACAACAATAATTAGTATAGTCATCTTTATTTGAAATTTATGGATAGAATACTGCATGATTTTAGTTTAAGATTACATATCGTCATCAATAATTATTTATTATTGTTAATAGTTAACTGTTTGTGCGTGTGGTTTTTGTTTTGAAGTAGGAAGCTTTATTGCACCTTTTCCTACGGTTGAATCAGTATTGTGAGATTTTTAGAAGCTTTTTGCATTTACATCTGAGAATTATATCTCATCAGAAAATGAGGATATTTTTGATAGATTTTGAGGAAACTGAGAAACATAGTTTATCTGTGGTGGTCTATGGGACTGATATTCTAGTTTATCTAGACGATTTTAGAACACTTGAATTATCGCTTATGTTCTACATCGTTTATATACATTTTTAAATCAACTGGCATCGAAATGTCTCACTGATTTAGAAAGGATGCGGTAATTTTCATTCGAATTATCCTGGTTAGGTCTCTTACTTTTCTGTCCACATGGATTCCAGGAGAGATCAGGAGTATTTGTTCCCAGTGCAAAGCCATTATCTCCGTGTACTCTCTCACAGATTTTGCACATCTTTATCCGACTATTCATTCTCCCTTGTTTCTATTCATTCCTCCGTAGCTTTTCACGTTCCTTCCCCGACTACCTACCGCACTGCCAGTGATGTGATTTTGATATGCTTTCATAATATTTGATAAGCTACTCCAATCTCATGTCTTGGTATTTTCCTCAAACATGACCAAATTTGAAATTGATTGATTTTGATTGCAGATTGAAAAGTGATGAAAATGAGGCATTTTTGGCCAAAAAGTAAGGCTATAGCCTTGGTATTTTGCTCAAACATCACCCAAAAATGACCAAATTTGAAATTGATTGATTTTGATTGCAGATTGAAAAGTGATGAAAATGAGGCATGTTTGGCCAAAAAGTAAGGCTATAGCCTTGGTATTTTGCTCAAAAATCACCCAAAAATGACCAAATTTGAAATTGATTGATTTTGATTGCAGATTGAAAAGTGATGAAAATGAGGCATGTTTGGCCAAAAAGTAAGGCTATAGCCTTGGTATTTTGCTCAAAAATCACCCAAAAATGACCAAATTTGAAATTGATTGATTTTGATTGCAGATTGAAAAGTGATGAAAATGAGGCATGTTTGGCCAAACAGTAAGGCTATAGCCTTGGTATTTTGCTCAAAAATCACCCAAAAATGACCAAATTTGAAATTGATTGATTTTGATTGCAGATTGAAAAGTGATGAAAATGAGGCATGTTTGGCCAAAAAGTAAGGCTATAGCCTTGGTATTTTGCTCAAAAATCACCCAAAAATGACCAAATTTGAAATTGATTGATTTTGATTGCAGATTGAAAAGTGATGAAAATGAGGCATGTTTGGCCAAACAGTAAGGCTATAGCCTTGGTATTTTGCTCAAAAATCACCCAAAAATGACCAAATTTGAAATTGATTGATTTTGATTGCAGATTGAAAAGTGATGAAAATGAGGCATTTGTGGCCAAAAAGTAAGGCTATAGCCTTGGTATTTTGCTCAAAAATCACCCAAAAATG
This sequence comes from Mastigias papua, assembly GCA_964019165.1. NCBI lineage: Eukaryota > Metazoa > Cnidaria > Scyphozoa > Rhizostomeae > Mastigiidae > Mastigias > Mastigias papua. The sequence continues at coordinate 10,915,274 of OZ025285.1, forward strand.
ACCAAATTTGAAATTGATTGATTTTGATTGCAGATTGAAAAGTGATGAAAATGAGGCATTTTTGGCCAAAAAGTAAGGCTATAGCCTTGGTATTTTGCTCAAAAATCACCCAAAAATGACCAAATTTGAAATTGATTGATTTTGATTGCAGATTGAAAAGTGATGAAAATGAGGCATGTTTGGCCAAAAAGTAAGGCTATAGCCTTGGTATTTTGCTCAAAAATCACCCAAAAATGACCAAATTTGAAATTGATTGATTTTGATTGCAGATTGAAAAGTGATGAAAATGAGGCATGTTTGGCCAAAAAGTAAGGCTATAGCCTTGGTATTTTGCTCAAAAATCACCCAAAAATGACCAAATTTGAAATTGATTGATTTTGATTGCAGATTGAAAAGTGATGAAAATGAGGCATGTTTGGCCAAAAAAAACATGAATTGATTTTGATTCAGTTGAAAGTGAAGAAAATGAGGCATGTTTGGCCAAAAGTAAGGTATAGCCTTGGTTTTTGCTCAAAATCACCCAAAAATGACCAAATTTGAAATTGATTGATTTTGATTGCAGGATTGGAAAAGTGATGAAAATGTGCATGTTTGGCCAAAAAATTGATTGATTTTGATTGCAGATTGAAAAGTGATGAAAATGAGGCATGTTTGGCCAAAAAGTAAGGCTATAGCCTTGGTATTTTGCTCAAATATCACCCAAAAATGACCAAATTTGACATTGATTGATTTTGATTGCAGATTGAAAAGTGATGAAAATGAGGCATTTTGGCCAAACAGTAAGGCTATAGCCTTGGTATTTTGCTCAAAAATCACCCAAAAATGACCAAATTTGAAATTGATTGAGTTTGATTGCAGATTGAAAAGTGATGAAAATGAGGCATGTTTGGCCAAAAAGTAAGGCTATAGCCTTGGTATTTTGCTCAAAAATCACCCAAAAATGACCAAATTTGAAATTGATTGATTTTGATTGCAGATTGAAAAGTGATGAAAATGAGGCATGTTTGGCCAAACAGTAAGGCTATAGCCTTGGTATTTTGCTCAAAAATCACCCAAAAATGACCAAATTTGAAATTGATTGATTTTGATTGCAGATTGAAAAGTGATGAAAATGAGGCATGTTTGGCCAAAAAGTAAGGCTATAGCCTTGGTATTTTGCTCAAAAATCACCCAAAAATGACCAAATTTGAAATTGATTGATTTTGATTGCAGATTGAAAAGTGATGAAAATGAGGCATTTTTGGCCAAAAAGTAAGGCTATAGCCTTGGTATTTTGCTCAAAAATCACCCAAAAATGACCAAATTTGAAATTGATTGATTTTGATTGCAGATTGAAAAGTGATGAAAATGAGGCATGTTTGGCCAAAAAGTAAGGCTATAGCCTTGGTATTTTGCTCAAAAATCACCCAAAAATGACCAAATTTGAAATTGATTGATTTTGATTGCAGATTGAAAAGTGATGAAAATGAGGCATTTGTGGCCAAAAAGTAAGGCTATAGCCTTGGTATTTTGCTCAATAATCACCCAAAAATGACCAAATTTGAAATTGATTGATTTTGATTGCAGATTGAAAAGTGATGAAAATGAGGCATTTTTGGCCAAAAAGTAAGGCTATAGCCTTGGTATTTTGCTCAAAAATCACCCAAAAATGACCAAATTTGAAATTGATTGATTTTGATTGCAGATTGAAAAGTGATGAAAATGAGGCATGTTTGGCCAAAAAGTAAGGCTATAGCCTTGGTATTTTGCTCAAAAATCACCCAAAAATGACCAAATTTGAAATTGATTGATTTTGATTGCAGATTGAAAAGTGATGAAAATGAGGCATTTTTGGCCAAAAAGTAAGGCTATAGCCTTGGTATTTTGCTCAAAAATCACCCAAAAATGACCAAATTTGAAATTGATTGAGTTTGATTGCAGATTGAAAAGTGATGAAAATGAGGCATGTTTGGCCAAAAAGTAAGGCTATAGCCTTGGTATTTTGCTCAAATATCACCCAAAAATGACCAAATTTGAAATTGATTGATTTTGATTGCAGATTGAAAAGTGATGAAAATGAGGCATTTTGGCCAAACAGTAAGGCTATAGCCTTGGTATTTTGCTCAAAAATCACCCAAAAATGACCAAATTTGAAATTGATTGAGTTTGATTGCAGATTGAAAAGTGATGAAAATGAGGCATGTTTGGCCAAAAAGTAAGGCTATAGCCTTGGTATTTTGCTCAAAACTCACCCAAAAATGACCAAATTTGAAATTGATTGATTTTGATTGCAGATTGAAAAGTGATGAAAATGAGGCATGTTTGGCCAAACAGTAAGGCTATAGCCTTGGTATTTTGCTCAAAAATCACCCAAAAATGACAAAATTTGAAATTGATTGATTTTGATTGCAGATTGAAAAGTGATGAAAAGGAGGCATGTTTGGCCAAACAGTAAGGCTATAGCCTTGGTATTTTGCTCAAAAATCACCCAAAAATGACCAAATTTGAAATTGATTGATTTTGATTGCAGATTGAAAAGTGATGAAAATGAGGCATGTTTGGCCAAACAGTAAGGCTATAGCCTTGGTATTTTGCTCAAAAATCACCCAAAAATGACCAAATTTGAAATTGATTGATTTTGATTGCAGATTGAAAAGTGATGAAAATGAGGCATTTTTGGCCAAAAAGTAAGGCTATAGCCTTGGTATTTTGCTCAAAAATCACCCAAAAATGACCAAATTTGAAATTGATTGATTTTGATTGCAGATTGAAAAGTGATGAAAATGAGGCATTTTTGGCCAAAAAGTAAGGCTATAGCCTTGGTATTTTGCTCAAAAATCACCCAAAAATGACCAAATTTGAAATTGATTGATTTTGATTGCAGATTGAAAAGTGATGAAAATGAGGCATGTTTGGCCAAACAGTAAGGCTATAGCCTTGGTATTTTGCTCAAAAATCACCCAAAAATGACCAAATTTGAAATTGATTGAGTTTGATTGCAGATTGAAAAGTGATGAAAATGAGGCATGTTTGGCCAAAAAGTAAGGCTATAGCCTTGGTATTTTGCTCAAATATCACCCAAAAATGACCAAATTTGAAATTGATTGATTTTGATTGCAGATTGAAAAGTGATGAAAATGAGGCATTTTGGCCAAACAGTAAGGCTATAGCCTTGGTATTTTGCTCAAAAATCACCCAAAAATGACCAAATTTGAAATTGATTGAGTTTGATTGCAGATTGAAAAGTGATGAAAATGAGGCATGTTTGGCCAAAAAGTAAGGCTATAGCCTTGGTATTTTGCTCAAAAATCACCCAAAAATGACCAAATTTGAAATTGATTGATTTTGATTGCAGATTGAAAAGTGATGAAAATGAGGCATGTTTGGCCAAACAGTAAGGCTATAGCCTTGGTATTTTGCTCAAAAATCACCCAAAAATGACCAAATTTGAAATTGATTGATTTTGATTGCAGATTGAAAAGTGATGAAAATGAGGCATGTTTGGCCAAAAAGTAAGGCTATAGCCTTGGTATTTTGCTCAAAAATCACCCAAAAATGACCAAATTTGAAATTGATTGATTTTGATTGCAGATTGAAAAGTGATGAAAATGAGGCATGTTTGGCCAAACAGTAAGGCTATAGCCTTGGTATTTTGCTCAAAAATCACCCAAAAATGACCAAATTTGAAATTGATTGATTTTGATTGCAGATTGAAAAGTGATGAAAATGAGGCATGTTTGGCCAAAAAGTAAGGCTATAGCCTTGGTATTTTGCTCAAAAATCACCCTAAAATGACCAAATTTGAAATTGATTGATTTTGATTGCAGATTGAAAAGTGATGAAAATGAGGCATGTTTGGCCAAAAAGTAAGGCTATAGCCTTGGTATTTTGCTCAAAAATCACCCAAAAATGACCAAATTTGAAATTGATTGATTTTGATTGCAGATTGAAAAGTGATGAAAATGAGGCATGTTTGGCCAAACAGTAAGGCTATAGCCTTGGTATTTTGCTCAAAAATCACCCAAAAATGACCAAATTTGAAATTGATTGATTTTGATTGCAGATTGAAAAGTGATGAAAATGAGGCATTTGTGGCCAAAAAGTAAGGCTATAGCCTTGGTATTTTGCTCAAAAATCACCCAAAAATGACCAAATTTGAAATTGATTGATTTTGATTGCAGATTGAAAAGTGATGAAAATGAGGCATTTTTGGCCAAAAAGTAAGGCTATAGCCTTGGTATTTTGCTCAAAAATCACCCAAAAATGACCAAATTTGAAATTGATTGATTTTGATTGCAGATTGAAAAGTGATGAAAATGAGGCATGTTTGGCCAAAAAGTAAGGCTATAGCCTTGGTATTTTGCTCAAAAATCACCCAAAAATGACCAAATTTGAAATTGATTGATTTTGATTGCAGATTGAAAAGTGATGAAAATGAGGCATGTTTGGCCAAAAAGTAAGGCTATAGCCTTGGTATTTTGCTCAAAAATCACCCAAAAATGACCAAATTTGAAATTGATTGATTTTGATTGCAGATTGAAAAGTGATGAAAATGAGGCATTTTTGGCCAAAAAGTAAGGCTATAGCCTTGGTATTTTGCTCAAAAATCACCCAAAAATGACCAAATTTGAAATTGATTGATTTTGATTGCAGATTGAAAAGTGATGAAAATGAGGCATGTTTGGCCAAACAGTAAGGCTATAGCCTTGGTATTTTGCTCAAAAATCACCCAAAAATGACCAAATTTGAAATTGATTGATTTTGATTGCAGATTGAAAAGTGATGAAAATGAGGCATGTTTGGCCAAAAAGTAAGGCTATAGCCTTGGTATTTTGCTCAAAAATCACCCAAAAATGACCAAATTTGAAATTGATTGATTTTGATTGCAGATTGAAAAGTGATGAAAATGAGGCATGTTTGGCCAAACAGTAAGGCTATAGCCTTGGTATTTTGCTCAAAAATCACCCAAAAATGACCAAATTTGAAATTGGTTGATTTTGATTGCAGATTGAAAAGTGATGAAAATGAGGCATGTTTGGCCAAAAAGTAAGGCTATAGCCTTGGTATTTTGCTCAAAAATCACCCAAAAATGACCAAATTTGAAATTGATTGATTTTGATTGCAGATTGAAAAGTGATGAAAATGAGGCATTTTTGGCCAAACAGTAAGGCTATAGCCTTGGTATTTTGCTCAAAAATCACCCAAAAATGACCAAATTTGAAATTGATTGATTTTGATTGCAGATTGAAAAGTGATGAAAATGAGGCATGTTTGGCCAAAAGGTAAGGCTATAGCCTTGGTATTTTGCTCAAAAATCACCCAAAAATGACCAAATTTGAAATTGATTGATTTTGATTGCAGATTGAAAAGTGATGAAAATGAGGCATTTGTGGCCAAAAAGTAAGGCTATAGCCTTGGTATTTTGCTCAAAAATCACCCAAAAATGACCAAATTTGAAATTGATTGATTTTGATTGCAGATTGAAAAGTGATGAAAATGAGGCATTTTTGGCCAAAAAGTAAGGCTATAGCCTTGGTATTTTGCTCAAAAATCACCCAAAAATGACCAAATTTGAAATTGATTGATTTTGATTACAGATTGAAAAGTGATGAAAATGAGGCATGTTTGGCCAAAAAGTAAGGCTATAGCCTTGGTATTTTGCTCAAAAATCACCCTAAAATGACCAAATTTGAAATTGATTGATTTTGATTGCAGATTGAAAAGTGATGAAAATGAGGCATGTTTGGCCAAAAAGTAAGGCTATAGCCTTGGTATTTTGCTCAAAAATCACCCAAAAATGACCAAATTTGAAATTGATTGATTTTGATTGCAGATTGAAAAGTGATGAAAATGAGGCATTTTTGGCCAAAAAGTAAGGCTATAGCCTTGGTATTTTGCTCAAAAATCACCCAAAAATGACCAAATTTGAAATTGATTGATTTTGATTGCAGATTGAAAAGTGATGAAAATGAGGCATGTTTGGCCAAAAAGTAAGGCTATAGCCTTGGTATTTTGCTCAAAAATCACCCAAAAATGACCAAATTTGAAATTGATTGATTTTGATTGCAGATTGAAAAGTGATGAAAATGAGGCATTTGTGGCCAAAAAGTAAGGCTATAGCCTTGGTATTTTGCTCAAAAATCACCCAAAAATGACCAAATTTGAAATTGATTGATTTTGATTGCAGATTGAAAAGTGATGAAAATGAGGCATGTTTGGCCAAACAGTAAGGCTATAGCCTTGGTATTTTGCTCAAAAATCACCCAAAAATGACCAAATTTGAAATTGATTGATTTTGATTGCAGATTGAAAAGTGATGAAAATGAGGCATGTTTGGCCAAAAAGTAAGGCTATAGCCTTGGTATTTTGCTCAAAAATCACCCAAAAATGACCAAATTTGAAATTGATTGATTTTGATTGCAGATTGAAAAGTGATGAAAATGAGGCATGTTTGGCCAAACAGTAAGGCTATAGCCTTGGTATTTTGCTCAAAAATCACCCAAAAATGACCAAATTTGAAATTGGTTGATTTTGATTGCAGATTGAAAAGTGATGAAAATGAGGCATGTTTGGCCAAAAAGTAAGGCTATAGCCTTGGTATTTTGCTCAAAAATCACCCAAAAATGACCAAATTTGAAATTGATTGATTTTGATTGCAGATTGAAAAGTGATGAAAATGAGGCATTTTTGGCCAAAAAGTAAGGCTATAGCCTTGGTATTTTGCTCAAAAATCACCCAAAAATGACCAAATTTGAAATTGATTGATTTTGATTGCAGATTGAAAAGTGATGAAAATGAGGCATGTTTGGCCAAAAGGTAAGGCTATAGCCTTGGTATTTTGCTCAAAAATCACCCAAAAATGACCAAATTTGAAATTGATTGATTTTGATTGCAGATTGAAAAGTGATGAAAATGAGGCATTTGTGGCCAAAAAGTAAGGCTATAGCCTTGGTATTTTGCTCAAAAATCACCCAAAAATGACCAAATTTGAAATTGATTGATTTTGATTGCAGATTGAAAAGTGATGAAAATGAGGCATTTTTGGCCAAAAAGTAAGGCTATAGCCTTGGTATTTTGCTCAAAAATCACCCAAAAATGACCAAATTTGAAATTGATTGATTTTGATTGCAGATTGAAAAGTGATGAAAATGAGGCATGTTTGGCCAAAAAGTAAGGCTATAGCCTTGGTATTTTGCTCAAATATCACCCAAAAATGACCAAATTTGAAATTGATTGATTTTGATTGCAGATTGAAAAGTGATGAAAATGAGGCATTTTGGCCAAACAGTAAGGCTATAGCCTTGGTATTTTGCTCAAAAATCACCCAAAAATGACCAAATTTGAAATTGATTGAGTTTGATTGCAGATTGAAAAGTGATGAAAATGAGGCATGTTTGGCCAAAAAGTAAGGCTATAGCCTTGGTATTTTGCTCAAAAATCACCCAAAAATGACCAAATTTGAAATTGATTGATTTTGATTGCAGATTGAAAAGTGATGAAAATGAGGCATGTTTGGCCAAAAAGTAAGGCTATAGCCTTGGTATTTTGCTCAAAAATCACCCAAAAATGACCAAATTTGAAATTGATTGATTTTGATTGCAGATTGAAAAGTGATGAAAATGAGGCATGTTTGGCCAAAAAGTAAGGCTATAGCCTTGGTATTTTGCTCAAAAATCACCCAAAAATGACCAAATTTGAAATTGATTGATTTTGATTGCAGATTGAAAAGTGATGAAAATGAGGCATTTTTGGCCAAAAAGTAAGGCTATAGCCTTGGTATTTTGCTCAAAAATCACCCAAAAATGACCAAATTTGAAATTGATTGATTTTGATTGCAGATTGAAAAGTGATGAAAATGAGGCATTTGTGGCCAAAAAGTAAGGCTATAGCCTTGGTATTTTCCTCAAAAATCACCCAAAAATGACCAAATTTGAAATTGATTGATTTTGATTGCAGATTGAAAAGTGATGAAAATGAGGCATTTTTGGCCAAAAAGTAAGGCTATAGCCTTGGTATTTTGCTCAAAAATCACCCAAAAATGACCAAATTTGAAATTGATTGATTTTGATTGCAGATTGAAAAGTGATGAAAATGAGGCATGTTTGGCCAAAAAGTAAGGCTATAGCCTTGGTATTTTGCTCAAAAATCACCCTAAAATGACCAAATTTGAAATTGATTGATTTTGATTGCAGATTGAAAAGTGATGAAAATGAGGCATGTTTGGCCAAAAAGTAAGGCTATAGCCTTGGTATTTTGCTCAAAAATCACCCAAAAATGACCAAATTTGAAATTGATTGATTTTGATTGCAGATTGAAAAGTGATGAAAATGAGGCATTTTTGGCCAAAAAGTAAGGCTATAGCCTTGGTATTTTGCTCAAAAATCACCCAAAAATGACCAAATTTGAAATTGATTGATTTTGATTGCAGATTGAAAAGTGATGAAAATGAGGCATGTTTGGCCAAAAAGTAAGGCTATAGCCTTGGTATTTTGCTCAAATATCACCCAAAAATGACCAAATTTGAAATTGATTGATTTTGATTGCAGATTGAAAAGTGATGAAAATGAGGCATTTTGGCCAAACAGTAAGGCTATAGCCTTGGTATTTTGCTCAAAAATCACCCAAAAATGACCAAATTTGAAATTGATTGAGTTTGATTGCAGATTGAAAAGTGATGAAAATGAGGCATGTTTGGCCAAAAAGTAAGGCTATAGCCTTGGTATTTTGCTCAAAAATCACCCAAAAATGACCAAATTTGAAATTGATTGATTTTGATTGCAGATTGAAAAGTGATGAAAATGAGGCATGTTTGGCCAAACAGTAAGGCTATAGCCTTGGTATTTTGCTCAAAAATTACCCAAAAATGACCAAATTTGAAATTGATTGATTTTGATTGCAGATTGAAAAGTGATGAAAATGAGGCATGTTTGGCCAAAAAGTAAGGCTATAGCCTTGGTATTTTGCTCAAAAATCACCCAAAAATGACCAAATTTGAAATTGATTGATTTTGATTGCAGATTGAAAAGTGATGAAAATGAGGCATGTTTGGCCAAACAGTAAGGCTATAGCCTTGGTATTTTGCTCAAAAATCACCCAAAAATGACCAAATTTGAAATTGATTGATTTTGATTGCAGATTGAAAAGTGATGAAAATGAGGCATGTTTGGCCAAAAAGTAAGGCTATAGCCTTGGTATTTTGCTCAAAAATCACCCAAAAATGACCAAATTTGAAATTGATTGATTTTGATTGCAGATTGAAAAGTGATGAAAATGAGGCATTTTGGCCAAACAGTAAGGCTATAGCCTTGGTATTTTGCTCAAAAATCACCCAAAAATGACCAAATTTGAAATTGATTGATTTTGATTGCAGATTGAAAAGTGATGAAAATGAGGCATGTTTGGCCAAAAAGTAAGGCTATAGCCTTGGTATTTTGCTCAAAAATCACCCAAAAATGACCAAATTTGAAATTGATTGATTTTGATTGCAGATTGAAAAGTGATGAAAATGAGGCATTTTTGGCCAAAAAGTAAGGCTATAGCCTTGGTATTTTGCTCAAAAATCACCCAAAAATGACCAAATTTGAAATTGATTGATTTTGATTGCAGATTGAAAAGTGATGAAAATGAGGCATGTTTGGCCAAAAAGTAAGGCTATAGCCTTGGTATTTTGCTCAAAAATCACCCAAAACTGACCAAATTTGAAATTGATTGATTTTGATTGCAGATTGAAAAGTGATGAAAATGAGGCATGTTTGGCCAAAAAGTAAGGCTATAGCCTTGGTATTTTGCTCAAAAATCACCCAAAAATGACCAAATTTGAAATTGATTGAGTTTGATTGCAGATTGAAAAGTGATGAAAATGAGGCATGTTTGGCCAAAAAGTAAGGCTATAGCCTTGGTATTTTGCTCAAATATCACCCAAAAATGACCAAATTTGAAATTGATTGATTTTGATTGCAGATTGAAAAGTGATGAAAAGGAGGCATGTTTGGCCAAAAAGTAAGGCTATAGCCTTGGTATTTTGCTCAAAAATCACCCAAAAATGACCAAATTTGAAATTGATTGATTTTGATTGCAGATTGAAAAGTGATGAAAATGAGGCATTTTTGGCCAAAAAGTAAGGCTATAGCCTTGGTATTTTGCTCAAAAATCACCCAAAAATGACCAAATTTGAAATTGATTGATTTTGATTGCAGATTGAAAAGTGATGAAAATGAGGCATTTGTGGCCAAAAAGTAAGGCTATTGTGCTTGTCAAAATTGCTGGGATCCTTCGCACTGTTTGTAGTCTGCACTGAAGTGTCATGCTGCTCTCCCCCTGAAACAATGTTGGTAGTCTGGAGAAATTCGTGCTATAATGGGAAGGAGGGGGGTGGAAGGATTTAGCAACTATGACAATATGTAGAGGAAAGTGGTTGTTTATCTGTGTCGTCTAAGTGTCCCAAGGACTGTTGGCGACTATTGTATAATCTGGTGGAACCAAAACACTGTCGAGTGTTGGTCCCCTATAAAGACTCAACAGCTGTTCTAATGTAAACAAGAATAGTTAGTTTTTTTTCCTGGGATTCTTTAGCTGAACAATAGTGAACTGGCCTCCTTATGGCGAAGTGGATGCTTTTTCATCAAACCAAATGAATCTTACGTCTCATACTCTGAATAGTGTCGGATGAAAAATGTGCTTTCAATATGATAAAAATTATTCCCACTGTTCAATTGTGAAATTCTGGCTCCCCGGTTCCTACGTTCCTGCAGTTTTTAAGGTCATAAACATCAATATATTTAGTTAGCCTCTTTTTCACATAATGCTCAGTATAGCCAACTGTAGTGCTTTCTAAACCAAAGAGAGATATACATTCTACGTTGCAAACTTCATCATTTGATAAAGAGAGACGCACCACGCAAAAGACATGAATAGACGCTCAAAGTAAGTCAAAGAAGTACCACTGAAAGCATACCAGAGAGCTTCTTTATTGTCAATGAGAACTCTTCGGGTACAAGGGAGTTTCGAATAATTCTCCAAAACACTTTTGGAATTTGAAGTTGCAGGCTATATTTTATGCCTTGATATGTTAGTTCCTAATTTATAGCACGTCTCATGATATACAGTTTATTGTATCTATTGTATCAAATGCGGCTACAAGCCAACATAGTTAAGCCTGAAAGAATGACAACACTTTACACATTGACAAGTAAAGGCTCATAGAAAAGACTTAAGCTAAGTCTTCCAATTAGCCCCTGGTAATTATGCATTTTATACTTTGTCACAGAGCGGCATATTCGGACGAAGGGCTTAAGCAATTTTCTCAATTTTGCCGTATAAATTAATGATTTCTAATACTTTTATATTCAGACTATATAATGAATATATAATGAATATATAAAGAATAGTCTGAATGCAAAATTAGCCTATAACAATATATGCATCACCTTCTACGATAGGGGCTTACTTGAGGAGGGGAGATTATTAAAATTTTGTAGTTCTAGAATGGAAGTCTTTCATGGGGGAGGGGCCCAGTGGTAGATTTCTGGTAAACAACTTTTGCCATTGATCAAGAAAAGCAGGTTGGTCTTCTTCATATGTACTCTAAATGGCAAAAGTTGACGGTGTATTCGATAAGATAGCACCTGGAAAAACTCAACGCAGCTGACTATGGTATGCCTACATTGACTATCAGTAGAGTAGAATCACCTAAAAACTCTGTCATCGCAAGTTTTTGCCACTTTATCCCAATTAATAGATAGCTGTCATCTGGAGAAAAGGCCTGCTCTATCCTTTTGGGGTTTCCTGATTAATTTCTGGGAGTGTTCTATCGTTTGCTATTTCTACTAAACTAAGAGCGTTCAATTTCTCTTCCAATATGCTCTTCTGTTGTTGCAGTTGTGTTCTTCTCAGCATTTGACGTTTCCACCTCCTTCTCCTTCGGGCAATAGCCAAGTTAGGGTCCTCATCGAGGTCAGGCAGTAACGCATTCCGCCTTCTTTTAGAGTCATGTCTTTGTTTTCCAATAAATGAAACCTTCAGGTTCTTAACTTCGGTTTCCGTATATTTGACACTGTCTTTCAGGGTTTCATACTCACTGTGTTCATTACTGCCATTCTCACAGTCCCCTTGTTTACAGCCTTGTTGAAAATCGATGCTTGATTCGACATCTTGCATATGTTCCTCAGGGAAAGTCAATTTGCATAACTCATCTGCTTCCATCTTATATCTACCAAGTTTTGTGGTACACTTTAACCTCTTGTCGTAATCGCCCAGCGCATTCTGATCGCATGTTTGCAAATTATCCGTAAACTTAGATGCGGGCCTCCACAGTATACCATTCGGTTTTCTCAATCCAACGTTATATCTCGGTACTTCCCTTGCAGATGTTACAGCTTTTTCTGTAGATCTCCATGTTTTAGTTTTATTCCCTGTACCCATACCATTGCCTGCTAGCTTTCTATCTCGCAATCCCCCCTCATCAGAATAACTTGCGATCGACTGCATCCTACTTAGCTTTTTTTCATGTTGCGCTTTAGCTGCACCGATCAATCTCTGCATTCGTACAAATTGCTTTCGCTGGTGACCATTTATTGTATCTAAATTTCTTCTTAAGTTCCTGTCCTCTCGCTCGTTTGCTGCAATCGTCTTGAGGTAAATTTTTAAGGCATGGTCCTTTACTTTGTGCACTCGATCATTGTGTGCCCTTTCCATCCCAATATTTTAAGCACATGAAATTCATCTTTGTACGAAATTTGAACAACAGTTTGGCACTTAAAAATTGTACCTCATTGTTATCAAAGCATAAATAGCTGGGTCGATATGTTTCAGATCATATGCTTGTGCAATGACTTAGAGCTGTTCTTTACGGATAAAAACAGGCCTTAAACCTGCTGAACCAAACCAGTTCCGTGACAAGGCGAGAAAATAATTTTTGGGTGAGAAAAGTATTATATCTTCTCGGAAATACATTCCACATTTCTGTTTATACTTGTTTATACTGTACTTGCGTGGACACTCGGCGCCTTATGGTAAGGAAATATCTGAAAGTCACCATTGAAAGCAAGCCGTAAGGAAATGCAATAGAACTCCCAAAATTGATGCAAGATCAAATACTTCTGCGGAGGATATCAGCAGCAGCTGGCATGGCGATTTACAGATGGTCGAAGAATTTTGAAATATGTAATACAATTTCATATGCATCTCAAAGTTGCTGGTCAAAAAATGAGACGCCATCTGTTACGAAAGGGGCCTTTTGTTGACGAAAATTTCTGCAAAAATAAGGCTCTTTCACGACTTTTACAATAGTCTGGCAATAGAATCTGACACTCGCTCAGTTTCGTTACTTTTGGCTCTAAGTGCTCAAATACGAGTGCCAAGACCGTAACTTTAGGAACAGAATGAAGGGAAATAGTTTATATTGACGAATATTTCAGTTTTGCCCGCACATCTCTCATGCGCGCCCTTCCTATATACACATTTTTAGCAGCATCATATGGAAGTGTTTGTTCTCGTTTTACCATTGTCTGCATGAATGCTAGGTAGCTTTTCGTCGCTTATTTTCGATGCTTCCAAGCTCAATTGAGTTAGCTTTTCTCCCACAATTTGCATCGATTTCTCTTTTCCCTTTCTACGCACACGTCGTTTACGTTTACCGCTGGATATGGGCGCTGGAGAGAGTTCTTGTAAATGCGGCAAGAATGTCCTTCGTCTTACATTTGGGGGTGTACGCTGCCCTGCAAACGAGGCTTTTAAATGCGCTACCTCACTTTCGGTATACTTTACTCGATGCTTCAGAGAAGACAAGCCTCGTCGTGTTCTCTTGTTTGCCATGACTTCTTCTATTGCTTCGATATCATTCTCCAGAACAGGGGGGCTAGGAAGAGTCTGCTTTGAATTCACCGGATTTTCCTCTGTTGTTGGTTCTTGTTTCGAAATCCGGTCTTTTACCACGCGATCATTCGATAGTTTTTTGGTATTGTCAACTGGTTCACTAGCGTAAGAAACATTTGAACGGAGCTTCATCAAACGCTTCTTGCGGTTCACACGGGCATCTTGTATCCACTTCTTCATCTTCAAAAACTGAGCACGATGCTCTAGGTCCAATGCATCTAGCTTACGGTGTAAAATGCGATCTTCGCGTTCATTTGCGGCGATAGTTTGAATGTAAACACGAGAAGCCTGCTCGCGCAGCATTCGTACCGTATCGCTCCTGTCTGCATTCCACCCGGCCATAGCGTGAATCCTTATCACAGTCCCTTATCAAAGTAATTTCGAAGGTGCTTCTGAAGGCCTCCCTTCATTCAAAACAATTTGTTTGAAGCAAGTGCAATATATTGATTCCTCTGTCAATGTTTCGTTAAAATCACCAACGACCAGACATCTTTCATCTGAGAAATACAAACAGATTTATACAGTGCGGAGAAAGTACTACATGTGTTCATTAATCGATTGCGTCATTGAATTAATTTAAGCCTAGACTCCTCCCATCGTCTTTAAACATTTGCCATATTACATCTGATTTGCTTGTTAAGTTCCCTCGCCCTTATTGCAGGTGCAGGCAGGCTTCATGTCCGTTTAAGTGCATACACGGTACAAAACGACAAATACATAATGCTAACTACATGCATAAATACATTCGTACAATGCCTGCCAAAAGTCTTGGAGCACCAAATAAATTTTGTTGGTAGAGCAAACTCCCCTCAGAACAATGTTGAGTTAAGCTGATTTTGGTAGCAGCTCTCGATTCGCTTGCAAATACTCCAACAGTGCTTTATAGCAGAAAGGTACCACTTAGTCTTCAATTCAGACTGTAAACTCCCCATCGTAGTACGAGTTATATTATTCAGTGGTTGTTCCAAGGATTTTTGGCTGCGATTGTACATCTATGTAGGGCTTATGGCCTTTGGGCTGTAACAATTTTATAGCCTCTCATGGTACTTCTAAGTGATTGTTCTACCAGTTCAAATTGCAACATTTGGTGAGTTGCTTATCGCCAAACACGCCTGGCAAAAGTATAACTGAAATAATTGCACAAGCCTCTAGCAAGATCACAGGCTGGAAACAAGGAATAAGTTCAGAATGAGCCGATGATCCAAGTACATGATTAACTGATTAACAGCGATTGTCACACAAGCAAAGCATTCCACATTTTCCTATGGACTGTCGCAAACGAGGCTTCACTTCTAGGCTAAATAACAGAACAACTGAAAACTGACAGAGGTCTTGTCTGTCCCATTATTTTATTGCTAAGATAATGCTGGCATTGTCCCACTAATAGGATACAAGGATACTGTTTACGACAGGAAAGCTTCACCATAGAAGAGGTTGACCTTATCAAATATCTTATATGATCCATTCTTCTCATAATTGTGTGTAACCTTCTAAACCTTTGAAACCTTCTTTGGTACAGAACAGGATTACAAAAGTATTGATGTCTGTTTGTGCTGACAATTGAAAATCTGCTTTAGTACTTTTCGCTATGCACCTAATTCGGATCTCGAGTTTCGCACGCGAATTCATTGTTCCCAGTCAATATGGCGAAAATTTTGCGAAGTGCGAACGCTCAGATGCGGACTGAAAACAATGAGTTCGCCGAGGGTTCATCACTCGTAGATAGTTTACAATACTTTTGTCATTTTCTTGCGACTTTTTCTATTGATTTTTGTCAGCTTTTGTGATTTTTAATAATTATTAGTTTGTTTTCGTTATTCCTTTGTGAATTTGTTGTTAGTTTTGTTAGTGATTTTCGTAATTTTTTGCGATTTTTTCGCAGTGTGAGAGATTTGTCTGAATGATAAGCCACTCGGAGTTCCCATGCGAAATGTGAATGTAAGTGGGAATGGACCGTTAACCCCAAAGGCGTCTCTGCATCCCAGACGACTTTACTCAAAGCGGGAATTGCTGGACTCCGTTTAAGGTCTTTTTAAGTTGAAGTAAATTGACTCCGCTACAAAGCTACAAACCAAGCACATCAACAAAGTGCAGGAAAAACGTGCAAAGTTACAGTTAGAAACTTCTAGAAAGTTGCAATGCTTCCTGGTGGTTAAAACCGAAATTTATAAAGTTCCTTTGAGGTGATTTCAGCTTAAACAGCAAAGCTTTTAGATCTTCAGTACGAGAAATGTCTTAAGAACTCTTTAATATAAAATTGCTCTCCATCCCTTCTATGTTCTGGAGCAAGGCTTTATGTAAAAACATGCATACTAGCCACACCGTCAAAATTGGATGATTTATGGCACACTAATTTATGGCACACTAATTTCGAACAAATTGTGCTCAGATGTTGTCAACATTTTAAGAGCAAGACAAAGGACTAGAGTAGAATCATGTCTGTATGGCTACCCACCCGTACCCCTGGTCTACACGTCAGGATCTACATACGACAAGCACTGTTTGGAATGTTTGTCTGTTCACAGTGTCAGCAACACAAAACTACAGCTTTTTACTTGATGGAAATGGAGCAGGACCCTGCATACTAGTGCTAATCATGTTCTTTACCAGGGTCAACAAGAAACTTCCAACGAATTCCTTACAGACAACGGCGTCAATGTCCTGCAAATCACGAGAAAAGGAAAAGTTCGACTCACCTCAGGGTTGCTATACGGTACGTGCTTGGCTATTTAACTCTGGTTTAGTCACAGGTATGATAAAAAACACTGTAGCAGCACCAGTTTTACAGCTTCAGCTTGAGTTGTTGGATTAATGGAATGAAATAAACACTGAGCTATGCACGTTCTGTGTAACGCGATTAGGGCTCTTTCAAATTGATTACGACCTTGAACAATACGGGTCGCTGTTCATCTAAACGATGACGAATGCTACTATCTCTAACCGATACGTTGCCTTGCAGCTAAAAGGCGGAATTAGGAATCGAGCTCAGCCCAAAAAGAAGGCTAGATAAAGCAAGATTCTGATGCAGAACTCTAATTAATTGTGTTGTAGTCTTCTAGGGTGACCTCTATTGAAATGTGACCACATTAAGGCCCATACTCGTGAATAGATAGACTTACATATTGTATTTCAAATGGTGCTATCTTGGGAATCTCAACAGTATTTTCCACTATACATACATTCCAGCATATTTAACTGGTTAATGGGTAACTTTTCCATGAGAGGATTAAGAACACAAATACACAGAAAGAGTATTTCTAAACGAGTAAACTAACTGTGATGAGTCAAGTAAAGTTAGAAGCTCTTTTCAAAGGGGAGTTTGAACTCTATTCTCCAAAACAGAAAAGGTTTTGCAATCTAGATATGTATACCCATACTGTGTTGATCGTGTCCATTGTTCCCAAAGCTATTACCAACCTATATCATCATGCTTCGTTAGAGCCTATTCAATGTATTTATGGGTGTCCATTAATACAAGGAATCGCAATAATTTTAAGTATTCTGAAGTTCGAATGAATTGATGCTCTCATGGCAGGCTTGCGTGTTCAACGTTGGGATTCACAAGAGAATAAAATGCCTCAAGTACCTGAGCTCGAGCCCCAAAGAGACTACCACCTGTGTTCTCCCGCTTGTCCATTAAGCAAAAATTCGACGCAATTTGAGTGTTTTCAAGTAAATTCAATGGGTAGAAGGATCGATTATCAACACACTGAGGTCAACAGAGAGCAGATCACCTGCCTCAATATCACATCGAGGATAAAAAGTTTATACTTGCAGCCAGAAAAGTCTTCATCACGTTCGACATATCTGATTTTGCATACTTTCACCCCAAAGAATATGTTCCTGTAATACAAGGATTGCTTACTTAACTCAAAAAGAGGATTACCTCTCTTTGAGTTAAGGAAAGGGGCAGCATTTGTACCTAAATTGTTGGGGTGAGTGTTTCAGTTCCCAGATTTTATACTTGATTTTATACTCAGCGCTTTCAAAATAAGCCGTCGGGCGTCACATCCGACAGCAGCTTTTTGATTTGTTATGCCTAATTTCAATTAGATACATTATATGATATATGGTGAATAAAACTTTCCTCCAGGCCTTGCAACTCCTACTCAAATAAACGCAACTCCGACTTCAAAAACTGTTGAAAACACTAATACTTTTATTTAAGAAATTCCTTTTGCACTTTTAATTATAGTATTTATTAAGTTTTGTTTTTATTTATTAAACTGTAAAGTAAATGGAGGCCCATCCTCCTTAAACTAAATGAAAAATAAGTCCACCCATATTTTACCCATTTTAACTAAAAAAATACCAACTATTCTATAGAATTTCTTGACCTAGTTCACACTGACATAAACATCTCGCTTAAGGCGCAGTCTGGTATGCAGAGCCTTCTCACGTGACCAGATTTTCTAAGTGCAGTCGATTCAATCATTCAGAAATGAAACCAAAAACCGGGAAATTCTCGTACAGATGTCACGGCAGGTTGGTTGTAGAACTATGAAATTGGAGGCACATAGACAACTTCTTAAAGAGAAAACACAGACTGAGGAATATCCAACCTACAATCATCTTGTGATTGTGCTACGTTGAACATTGAAGGTTTTGAATCAACACTGAATCACTGTCATTTAAAGGGAGTCTTTGGAGCACCCTAGATGATAGCGTAAGAAAATGAGCCAACACTTTCGGTTTTCAAAAAGAGGATCAAAAACTCGGCTGGTGATAAATGCACCTGCAAAATATGCCGCTAGTTTTTATGTAATGTATATTCTTTTGTAAATAGTTGGTTTGAATTAGTATCTTTATAATTACTATTGTAAATACCAACGTTAAATATGGATTAAATATGAAATACGTAATATCGTAGCGTCAGTCAGCTAGCCAGGGCTCACTAACGTGCGCAAGCGGGCGAGTGCCGGTCACAGGCGCAAAGTGACACAAAAAGAATTTTTACGGGTACCTACTATTGATCGAAAATCTACCTCGATTGTCCGCACATACATGTGTTAGTGTACAAGCAGTTAGCGCAACTGAGAACCCTGTGAAAGACAGTTTGCAAGATATCTGTATCTAACTAAACATGACATTCTGAAAGCACTTTAAATGAGCCATTGCGCTGGTCATACGGGGCTAGTCTTGACTTCTGTTCATTCCACTATCACACAGCACTGCCACTAGGTATCAACAATTCAGCCGTATGAGGCTATATGATGACGTAGCAACCTTGAATATTGCTCCTCAAGAATTACAATAACCTATCAGAGTCTAAGAACTAACCAAATATCATATAAAATGAAGATATACCCAAGGAGCAGTGCAGGTGGATAGTGTATTGAACAAGATGTGTGAAATGTTCTAAAAGGTAAGAAGAAGAGAAGGTCCCTGGCCTACTTCAGTAGATTCGTAGAGGGTCTATATATTTGGGATCTTGTTTGGAGACCGAGAATGCGTACCAAATCCGATCATCGATCAATCAATCAATCACTCATTGGATCAACCAATCAGCCACCCAGCCACACAAAGAACAAGTTCAAGGTATGGGAATAGTTTTCTGATTAGAGATCCATACCTTATGTCTACTGACAAAATTATCCCCCACTCTAGTACAACCATGAAAGATTTTCCTCGTACTAGCACTAAGTCATCTGATCTCTATCATCTACTGTCGAAATATGCGGTTTTCACATATAAGAGAAACAAACCTTCTGCTTTGAGCTTACATGTTTCTTATAATTTGTCAAATCCAGCCTTAAAATTCTTGAAAGTCTCATTAACAGCAAGGCAACTCTGAGATGAGAAATTGAATGTTTAGTTAAAAATACTTGAATGATGAATATATTTGTATTTTGTTTCTAGTTTAATAAAAATCCAAAAACAGCTTTTCAAATTTACTTTTAAAACTCAACCTGGCTGTGTTTCTTGGGATTTCTTAATTTTGGCCTGATTTAAGTCTCATGTTTCTTATATACTAATTTCTTATAAAGAAAACGTGAAATATGAATTCCTACAAAGAATGCGACTAAATCCTAAGTGAACGCTATGATGTCTCTCGAAACTCGAAAACGGACAAAATTCCTACAAAGTAGCAAAAATAGTTAAATTTCGATCGCCCTTGCAAAATCACCTTTAAATAATAACATTGCAAAGCAGAGCAGATGCAAAAAGCATTAACAGATGCAAAAATCAGAAATGGATCTAAAATTTTTGCGCAATAATTGTCGAAATTAAACAGATAATACAAAAATACATCACGCCAGAATTAGAGATGAAGGCAATTAGCGGCTACGTTTTACAGGATCAATAAGAAAGTCACTCGCAACGACGTGCGTAAGATCGCCTATTTCTTTTGCCTTGCTTTTAAGTTTTGGAACAGCTCCGCCTGTAAATCCTTTTGCTTCCGTTGTTCACCTAGGCTGCCAATGGTCCTAAAGGAAAATATGTAAAAATTGTCGACAATAGCAGCAATAGAAATTAGATTGTGACAAAGCAGGAGTAAGACAGGGATTCAGGCTTTTGCAGTTGAAATTAAAACGCTTTGGAGAATTCTCTAAGAATTCTTACTAGAAGTAGGCAAATACACTATGTATTACATTGTCAAATAAAAGCATTCCAATATCTTGCTGAGACCTTCGCTTCGCTTCATTTCATTTTTCAATATTCTCCTATATTGTCAACCATCCCTTTCAGATTTAAGTAATATAACATCAAACAATAAAGAATTAAGAATCTTGTTCCAATCATCTACAGCCAAAACCCTCAAAGATTGTTAGTTATGCTTGTGTTAAGTCCTTCATTTTTCATTGATATTACGTTACAGCCAAAACTAAAGGCAAAATTCAAGATCTCATTGTTTTCCTTGTGACTGTATCATTTTTATGGCACTAATTGTGAGCTGAAAACTAAGGAACTGTTAAGGAACTTTTAGACTACAATTGGATCATTGGAGATCCAAAAATAAGGAAGTTTTGGAACTAGGTCTTGAGGTAGGTTCCTTATAAAAAAAAGTGTGTATTCAGAGCTGAACCCAAATATTTAGCTCGACGTATTTTGAACTCGGCTAAGTGGCTTCCTAAAATCTCAGACAGCACAACTGACGTACAAAAGCTATGCTAAGAGTAACTGTGTCCCCCCTCTGACAAAACAGCGATGGGTACGTGTCTGATTCGATTGTCCGTACTCTTCTACAATCCTAAGCTTATGATGATGTCACTCTAGGTAGTACACTTCAGTGCACTCAAGCCATCAGCCGACAATTCTGCAGTAACGATGTCATCAGACAGACAGGCGTAGAACTTAAATGCTAGTCCTATGTGATGCTACATACTTTCTACTCACCGAAATAGTGGGGTGATCTTTGTGCCTACCTATGGGTCTCTAAAACTATCTGCTCTACAGAATGATGTTCATGGTCCTCTATTGCAAGAACGTGAAAATCCAGGTCCTCCATTATGCTAAGGAAGTACTCATTAGAAACTTATACAAATTTTTTATCATTTGAAGGGGCTCCACCATCTTATATTGAGGCTTCTCTCTCACTCATAGGCTTCTCTCTCACTATTAGGGCGTTACTTCAACCAAAGTGTCATATACCTATAAAGCAGATATATATTGTGGCTATATCGAAATAAAACGCCTTCTTTTTGCCCCTCCATTTAATTACACGACACGTCTCCTTTGATCCCTAATGACTGCATCTACAATAGCACTAAAAAGCGGAAAGCCATGATCAAAATGGATTTTGAAAACACAACTTTCAAGCAAGACCAAATGAGAGGAAGACATTTATACACGAAAAAGATTTTGCTATGAAGACATTTCAATAATGCACTAAAAAGCGGAAAGATTTCATAACACACTGGAAGTAGTTTTTCCGCCAGACACTCATTAGAGTTGGGTACGTCGGGAAATTACAGAAAGATGAACGGAAATACATATTTCCTCTCGTTTGGTCTTGTTCAAAGTTCTTTGAAAACTGATATTTTCATTAAGACTCCGCAATCTTTCATGCATTCGCAGTTTATCATGTTTCATTTCAGTTTCATTTCAAATTCCCTATGAAAGAATATCCCTTCAATCTACCTAAACTGCACTTCAGATCCGCCCTTAAAAAACGTTATAATGGTATAAGATTAAAAATGTGCCATATCTAAACATAAAGAATGAATATAAAAAGAGCACGAATTAAAAAATAGAAATATCTAAATTAAAAATAAAGGGTGCTTTCAAGAGTTGATGGGTGGTCTAAACATGCAAACAGGGAGAGCACATTTGTTAAGGCACAGCCTTAAAATCATTCCAAAGATGAAAACACAGACGATCAACGCAATCCAACTCCGCGGCGATTTTCTCCATAGCTTGGATATCTTTTATCATCACATTTTCACAGAATAACAGAGAACAATAGTCGCTTCTAGTGATCCACAACTTGTCTCCTTGATCGTTTCTCTCAATTTGTTTATTGTTCTAATCTTCTGTTCCTACGTGTAGCAACATTATCTGTTCCTACGTGTAGAGCTAAGACGCCCATTTGAGGACAAATCTCTAATCAATGTTATTTCCTCTTGTTGCTCCAAAATGACATTCTACTTGCAAGTTCAAAATGCTTCTGCAGGCTATCGTCTACGATGCTACTTAACACAGCCTCATAACAATCGCAGTTCTTTAAGAGTTCTCGTTGTTTCGTGTATTTTTCCATTTCTTCATGTTGATTAACAGATTGATTGCTATGCGTTTTAAATGGGTTTTGTTGCATGTTCTGACTATTCATCTTGGTCCGTTCTACATCGCAGTTAATATTAAATAACTATCTTTGTCAACTTTAGATTTATTTCCATCAACATTTTGGGCTTATTTGCACCAATATTCTACGACTGTACTCACACTGGCTCTAAGAGGCTTTTCACATGAAAATTTCGAAGCGCTTCCAAACCATCAGTTCATCTATGTTCCTTTGAATATTGTGTCTACTCTCAAGAAAATCTCGTGGCGTTGCGAAATACTGCCGCACACACTTCACACTTTTAACCAAAAAAATGGCAGGGCAGGAAGAAGAGGAGCATAGATGATTTGAATTTGCCGCTCTCACGCGAATGCGCTCAGAAAACTCGAGCTGAGCTCAGAGTTCCTTGACTAACAGCTCACATATTTCCATCTGCGGGCTTAGACCAGGCATCGAGCTCAACTCACAGTGTTGTGAATTTGAAAGAGATTAAGAGGTTTTCATGTAACGTGGCTCTTAATACAGAAATATCCCACGCATAAGAACCAGGGTTTCAAGAACCTGCTAGGTTAAAATTTTCATTGCAAGCATCCCCCCCCATAAGAACCTATTTACGCTACAATTTTATTGGTAGAAACTGCAGGATTAAGATCACCAGCCGTTTATATATAAATATATATACATATACATATATATATATATATATATATATATATATATATATATATATATATATATATATATATATATATATATATATATATATATATATATATATATATATATATATATATATATATATATATATATATATATATATATATATATATATATATATATGATGTTCATTATATATGTAGTAACTAGTATATTCAGATGAAATTGGCAAGAAAATAAAAGAACATATTTTAAGAACCACGGTCTCCCAAGTTTGCATTAAATACTATTTAAATACTGATTTAAGTCAAGTTCTCATACGCGGGATATTACTGTATCTACCACCCAAATTTTCCTCAGATATCATGATCGTCCTGAAACTATCACAGAGGAGGGGGGGGGTCAGGATTTAATAAGGAGTTTATACAGTTTGATCAGGCAAAAGCGATAACGAAAAAAAATGGTAATCTGCTATAGACAATAAACAAGTACTTGAAAAATTATGGGTAGTAAGAACAAAGAAAGTGGAAATAATCGTATACAAACCTAAGCGAAGCAATAATATCCTTAGTTTTACCAAAATATATGTCATTTAACGTATTTCGCATTTTATTTTCCATATCCTAAAAAAAGAAAATAAATAAGCATATGCACAAGAGAACAAATTAATGATATACTTTTCTTTAATATAAACGGTGTGATTAAAATCTTCATGAATTTTGAAAAGAAATGTTTCCGGTGAAAACAATAGCAGAAATCTTCATATTACAGAAAAAGTACATCATTTAACTTAGTCTCTTATTTATATTTACAGACTTTATGAATGCCCTGTTAATTAGTTCATTATATATCCAATGATTTTTTGCATTAACCTACTCCTTTAATCGCCTGGGCTAAGATATTTGTACATGTAACGTATATAACATATAGACGACATAAGTATAAGGGGTATTGACTAGTATAAACAGACTGACACGCAATAGCAAACACGACTCTTGATGAGATAGATTGTTCATAAGTCATCTGGAATGGCTGCTGAAATAATGACCGAATTTTGGCTAGATGTCTACTTAAATGACTGCATATACTATAATCATAATATTTCATGAAATGGGCTGTACAGAAAGGCTACGATCAGGGGACATGAGGACTCAATGCCACTTAGATGACCTGGCAGAATGTCAACCGATTCAGAACAATGGACTAACTGTAAAATGACCTGTTTGCACGGAAGGTTGCCAATCATGTATGGAAAAATCCAGGCTAATCCAAAATGTCTCAACGAGGCTATAGAAACCGAGGCTAATTGTATTTAGCAACTTTTTTCTAATTTCTCAGTTGGGAATTTGTGGTAACTGAACTTATTTCAAAAGCAAACTTTGTGAAAATCGAGACTTTGTCTAATAAATGTAAAATTATGCCAAACTTTGCTTCAAATCCAAACCATATTTTCAAAGCCAGAAAAATCTCAAAAATCCAGATATGTCCAATGTGGATTTGAAAAATCCAAACTGGTAACCCTGCCTGCGTGGCAGACAAATGAGTGAAAAAATTCTACATAGAACACCAAGTTAACGTCAGTTGGCAAAGGATGGATCAACAGTACCAAGCAGTGAAAAAGGAAGTCCAATTACTTACAAATTTATCAGAACTTGGGATAGGAATAAAAAGTCAATACATTTAAGGCACTGTGAAGGAAGCCATGTTTCATGACTAAAGATTCGTAGAGAACCAGTTACACTTTGATACATAATGCTTGCTGGGAAGTCGTAAGGTGGCACTGGTTATGCATAACTGCAAACATACATCCATCAGCGAGGTAAGATTCTAGTAAAAATACGAATGATCGGAGATGAGAAATGACGGGAGATGGAAGTAAATCACATACCTCGACCATACGACCGATATTCACAATATGTGGATTAGCATCGTTAACAGGATTGTCCGACTCGACCTGAGAATGCAAGCAGAATATTGCCATCTCATTATTGGTATAAAATCGCTTTAAAAGCAACAAAAATAACGAAATGGGCTGCCATAGAAGAACTTTCTCAGTTCACAGTTCCAAAACTTCACAGCTGAGGAAATTTTAACTGGTTTGTTTGCTTTAACATTTCACTTCAAAATTCAGGTCATAGCAGGCTGACCTAGAGAGAGATTCAACCGCAAAATGTGCAAGAAACGAAAGAGTTTTCATATGCATAAATTCTTAAGCATTAATTCATCTGCATTAAACTATCTATTACAAACAGTTCGTCTATGTTAGATTATATGTAAATTATAAATAATTATACAAAAAATCACTTCTAAAGAACTTACGATATTGCTAAGTAAATAAGTTTAATGAAAATGAAAAGTAATAAAAAATACCCGAGAAGATAATGGCTAAAATAACATTTGCCAGAATTCTCCCTATCTGAATATTTACTAAGAATATTCGGTTACAAACTGTTCTTCTCGATTGCTTGGCAATCTAAATCAAACAGAACTCGCTTTGCTATTCTGAGGCTGTGTGCCGAGTGCGGACCAATTAAAGTTCTAAATAACTAATAAGGTACAGTGACAAAAAATGACCGGAACTTTAAAATAATACACGCAAAAATGCTGGAATCTACCGATCTACTATGATTACCAAATTACTTTCAAGGCTTTTCAAAGTGACCGAAATGAATATCTAATGACGAAACGTACGTCTGGGTTTTATTCTAAACAATTGAAAAAGCAGGATGACTGATTAGGTTATTGACAAAGCGGAAAAATAAAGACAAAAAAACGATATTCATATGTATTGAATGTAAGGCCACAGGAAAAATAGCTAGGTAATTATGAAAGTAATGTGGGAGTAGATCTGTAATAACGCCAATAAAGGTATTGTAGGTATCAAATTGAACCTGTCTCGTGAGACTGCCTCCTAGATTCATTGTTCCAGAAGCTTCCTTGCTTGTCTGTAAAAAATGTGAACAGGTCTTAAATAAAGCTTTCGACAAACTCTAAAAATTTCCCAGCAAATAACAAAACCTCCCAGATGCTACTGGTGGAAAAATAACAAATTTCTACTTTACAGTGAAGGATACTGGCACCTTTCTTCCATAAAAGAGTAGTCTTGAGTTTCAATCAAACTGCCTCGAGTGTTGTATGCACGCATGTTGATCAGGGTCAGAAGTGAAGACGTGCCTAGGTCAATAACCTTTTCAGGAGAGGGGTACATATCACCCGGTCTAAACAGCAGGCATTGCAGCTCATGTTTTGTGAAATCTAGAATCTTCCCATAGAAATTGAGGTCCCTGTTTTGACAAACAAAGCGTTAATAATGACGTCAAGGTCATGATTCGCGACTTGAAGGCTCAGCTGTATGAGAACAGCGACGGAAATAGGCAAACTATCGGGCTGCTGGAATCAGGAAAAGCTACCTTAGAAAAATACAGAACGCCTTGCATTGCATGTACTGCAGTATGATCAACTCATGCATCAGTTAAATTCTTGTCGCTACAGAAGCGCACTCGCTGGGCCTAAACTAAGAAAAGCAAAGACTTTGTTTTGATCGTTGACTTCAATAATGTTCGATCGAGAAGACTGAAAATAGGGCAAGATATGACTTCGAATTCCTTACATTTCATGATCTTTGCTCATAAAAAGAAATTGAAATTACACGGCGGAGATGCTAACAGTAAGATTGATTTCCTATCCATTAGCGACCTTTGGATTAAAGAGCTTTCTGTGATGTCAAACCTATGAAATGTGGTAGCACTGGTTCTGAACGTCGCATAATAAGAGAGGAAACATCATTTCAGTAAATTAAAGAAAATTACTAGGTAAAGCTCTTTGCATTATATTAACGAATCAAAGATCACGGGCAAAAGAAAGGCCATTTGAAGGAAAGCTTCAACTCCACTTCAGAATTACCTTCGGACCATCTTCTACCAAAAGTGTAATTGAAGGATATTCAAAACTACCAAGAGAGACCTCATCACCTTCAAAACGGAAATTTAGTACCAGAGGTCAAAACGCTTGAGCTTCATCACAACAAACTATTGCCTGCATCTAGCCAATACCCACCCGAAAACAGATACACGCAAAAAGATCAGTGCGGCGTACTCCTAATAACGACAGACGCGAAAGCTGGTGGCCAGAAATCAAGAGATGGGCAAGATTGGAATGAGTGCTGCTGATGGAGGTGAACGGTGCAAACTGGTTTCCTGCATGCTGGAGGATATAAGTCTAAGCAAGCAAGAGAGGACATAGCTATTTTCTAGTGCCTGTGA
Source organism: Mastigias papua (assembly GCA_964019165.1). Lineage (NCBI taxonomy): Eukaryota > Metazoa > Cnidaria > Scyphozoa > Rhizostomeae > Mastigiidae > Mastigias > Mastigias papua. Next base: position 10,942,766 of record OZ025285.1, read on the forward strand.
CGACAAGTAAAGAATAGAGAGAAGTGGCAATCCATGACAGACAGGCCAGCTTAGGACCTTTGAAGATGCTTCTTAGATAGATAGACATGACGACTAATTCTATGAACAACTAACCAATAATGATACAAGTATTTATAATATGAGCACGAAACATAGCTTGAAGATACATGAATATAAATTACTCTATCAAATAAGAATGGCAACTCACTTGTAGCCACAACATAGCTGTTGAGGTTAATTTGTAATGCGCATTTCTACCCCCTCCTCTTTCTTGCACTTCCACAACGTGGATTGAGTCCCAACAGCCCCGAATTTTCTTTGATCCATCACCAGCTGCAAAAACACCCACATATCACAAAACATCACAAATAATACAGGGCAGCATAATAAAAATATACTTTATATATAATAAAACATTAGAATATGCAAACCATCAAAAATGGAAATGTTTGAGAATAATAAAAAAATGACACCGGATAAAAGTTAGAGTGCCACTTCTCACAAGAGCTTATTGTCAAATTCCAGTTGACAATCTGCTTCAAAATTATGCTTAATTTCAGAGTCTAAATTTACAGCATTGCATTCCCTATGAATCAAACTAAACACATTCTGAATTCTACCATCAGTGGGCTGATTTGAAATGGCATGACACAACATAGTTGCCAACGCATAATTTCTTCTAAACAATTGGGAGACATAAAACTGCCAATTGTAAAGAGGTAGTGCTAAAAATGATACAAATTGACAATCATTATCTACTCAGTGTTTTCAAAATCAGAGTCGGGTGTCACAACCGACGGCAATGTTTTGATTTGCAATGCCTACTTTCCCGTAGGTAAATTGTATGACATATGATAAGGAAAACTTTCCTTCAGGCCTTGCAACTCCTACTCAAATAAACATAACTCCTACTTCAAGAACTGTTGAAAACACCATTGATCTGATTTCAAGATTAGATCAAAGTATGCCCACTAACATCAATTCCAATGATCAATATTTCATATGAAGACTAATAATAGACAAACCTTTTTTGATTAGAATAACCCCAGCAAATCCATGGTCTAAATCCCACAGATAAACAGATGACACCCCACCTTCAAAGTACCTAAAAGAACACATTCAAAATTAAAACAAAAACAACATTGCAATAACTAGTAAACATTAGAAATGTGCTTCAAGACTAGCTTGTATAATAAATCTGTGATGTCATATCAGTGAACTAATGAAAAGGGTGCACAACAGAACCAAGCAGGTTCCAAGATAAATAAGGGAGGTTGGGAGGTCTCCTTAATACTGTATAAAATCTATCTGGCCCCTACCTCAAAAAGCTCCCACCACAGAGGATGATAAGCCCTTGGTATAAAATGATACTTAATGATATTAAGACTGCTCTTTCTATAATGACAAAGAAGGGAGTTTTGAAAATGAGCCTTATATGTGGAATATTTCATGAAATCTTATAAGAGTCCTTTGAATAACCACCACCCAAAATATTGAAAATGCATAAGTCAACTAGGCGACTGCCCAGTCAACTATGTGATAGAGAATTTGTTGCAGTATATGCTTACATGATTCTATATTGATCAAAGGCTTGGTTAGCTTCAATCTCTAGCTTTCTTAGCCTATCAGATGGCATGGCCCCATCACTGAGAGGTGGGTCATAGGTATTGCTCCATGGAGAGCGGTATGAATCACCATCACGGTTGTAGTCGCACAGCAAATAGTCCTTCCCTGTCTCTTTGTCTCTTGCTATCTTCAATGGCTGGTCAATGGATGATAGCAAATCTTCACATAAAGCTGGTGCCTGGAAATAGAAAATGAAATCTCTGCATGATATTCACTTCAAAAACATGACATCAAAATATGGTAAAAATATGACATCAAAATATGGTGGGCATCATGAATGAAGATTAATGTGGTACAAATGAGAGTACTAGGTTATTCAGTATACTGTATAGACTTCACAAGATGAAGAAGAAAAGCAGGTAACTGTAATGCACAGCATAGCCGTTAAATGTTTAAGCGGCTGATCAGATCTATTTTCCCCCAACCTAATTAACCAATCATCATGCAGGATTCTCGCCACATACATGCTCCACAGCTACATTTAGGCCCAATTTGCATGCTGATTGGTCAGCTAGGTTGGGAGAAAACAGACATGATTAGAGGGCTCAAACATTTGACATCTATCCTGTAATACACATGAAAAAATTATTTTCCTATTTTTGTGTTTGTGTCAACTTGTTCTATATCGATTCAACAATATCTAGCTAACAATATACACATATGTACACATACGCTGAACTAAATTGATAATTAAAGCATCATAAATAAAAAAATATTTTTGAATTCTATTAGCGATCTAACATGAAATAAAACTAACTTCTATATATACATAATTACATACACCACATTTACAGCTAGGGTCCTCCCACTTTTTAAACATATTTTTAAAGATATTTAGATTTTCTGCTGATTTCATATGATATGGCAGTCCATTCCATACTTGAGGTCCTAGGGATCGGAGGCTATTTGAGCCAAAGGTGACTTGATTTGGTCTATAATGTTGTAAGGCAAGGTAGAGATACTGTCTCATTGCCCATCTAAGATTGGATGCCCTTTTGAGATATGACTAGATGCTTCAACATGGATAATAACTACAGTAAATTTATGTGGCTATGACAAAGTAGTGAGTGAAAGTTAAAAAGCTTAGGAGCTCTTATTAGATAGAATATAAGGCAAGGTATCATTGAAAGATATACATACCAAATCAATAAGGTCACTTAGATTCTTCTCAATTTGCTGTGGTGGCAGCCTTCTCATTAAATCAAGTGCACAATCAAGCTGTCTTTCCGTCTGTAAATTGAAAACAATAATGACATAACAAAAACAGAGCATATGACAAATGGTAAGACTTTAATCAAACTCCTAACCACTAGTTTGCAGCTACCTGTTCCTGTCTGAGTTCATGAATATTATGATACTCTTTGTATATATTAAACTGTAAAAGCCATCTAGCCTCAACAGAATGTATCTACATTATGATGTGCTATGCAAATGTGATATACTATGCTATGTTATATTGTGCCAGTCTATGCTATCTCTGAATCTTTGTCAAGACCCTCTTTCCTGTTACCAGCAAGCACTATCCTTTTATCTTGCTTCTCAATCTTTTCTCTTTCCTGTATATGCTTTGATGTACCCTGCAGCTTTCATTAGGTCTTCGCTTCTGTCACTTAATAGCCATTCTTTCTTACCATTCTTCTCAATTTCTTCCTTGACTTTTTGACACTCTAAAATATGCTCACTTGATTCCTGTACACCACACCAGCAGTCCCTTTACTTGCCAATATTATTATCTATATCCCACATTTCTAGCTTAGTCTGTGCTATGCTATGGATGCTATATTACATTATGATATGGTGCGTGTTATATTATGCTAAATAAACAAGATAAAAACAATTTTCAGAAAAGCTCATAGGATGGCCTGAAATTTGATACTCGTTGTTATGGGAGCTTCGTCTATACTTGTCCCCCGATTCCACCAACTTTAGTGCGTTCCTAGGTAATATCAACTTCAAACCAATATTTAGTGTCCAAAAACTTTCACAGGAGCAAATCTCTCTTGCATCTGCTGTAGTGATGCATTGAGAAGTACAGAAAATCCGTCAAACCTGATTCTAATTTTTGAAAAGTGTGCTATGAAGGAAGAAGGAAGTAGTATCGTATTGATTTCAAGGTCCGAAGATTCATTTGAGCAACCATAGGTATAACCCGTTGCTGATTTCCAATGTACGCGATGAAGTTTTTATATTGGTAGTCAATAGTTAAAAAATGGCGCAGAATTCATCTGGACTTATAGCAATTAACAATCTATAGATGATCCACGGCAAAGCAATCTGCAGTAATGTAAAGCTACCCTTGAAACGCTTTGCACTGTAGGCCTATCTATAGGGCAGTGCCAGCTTCCGCTCTGTTATAACTCCATAAAGTTGGCTGTGGCTGAGCAAAAGACAAATATAGAACTTACCATACTCGTTCTGTGTTATGCGCAACTAGGATATATGATCTTGGCAGTCTCCTTGAAATTACTAACGAACTCTGGCACTTTAAATTCAGTCAGTCACTTCCAGTAGACTAAGGTACAAACTTCAATATGGCTGCCGCCCAAGTGGAGAAATCCATCAATCATAGCTTGCCGGGAGCCAATCATGCTCAGTCACAGGGTATCACCCAAATCGGTTTGTGTAATCACAGGAATCATTAATGTACATGGTATTCTGGTTATTTTTGCCGGTATATCATCGCAAGACGATATTAAACGTCATAAAATTAAGATAATTGAATTTGAGAATGGTTTTAGTTACTACTGGACACATACAGTAAAAATGAGCAACTAGCTTCTTGACATTTTTCCTGGTATTATAAACAAATTAACCTTCTCACATGGAATCAACCTTCTCGCCGGCCTGCATGAAATAACTACAGTAACTATACATTATGGATAAAGAATAAAAATGAAAGGGCTCTGCATACATTTATGAAAATCAATTTTTAATTCAGCTATATTGAATGATCTACAGCTAAATTTACTCACATACAAGCCACTCAGAGTGGTGAAAGACACAGGATCATCTAGTTTCCACTGAGTCACATTTACAAATTTTCAAATTAATCTACATATTGATAGAATAGATAACAAAAATAAGATTAAAACAAGACAAAATAATTGCAAATGAACTTTCAACATAATTTTTATCGTAGAGGTAGCAAAAAATGTAAAAAATAAAACAAACAAAGTAAAACTGAACTGAACAGAATTTGTTGCTGCTACTATCTTTTTCCATTAAGAGCATCTCTTAGTATTTTTAATAAACTGAAGTGTCGCCTCCAAAAGAAGTCCATTAGCAAATGAATTAAATTCGGAGCTTCTATAAAGTATTACTTCACAGAGTGCCGTAGCATCAAGATTTGAAATGATAAGTCCGGGGACTTTAGAAAGCTGACCAAAGAGTTTAATCTGCATAAGTAACGGTGCAATAACACATACAGATACATCAATATATATATTTGCTGTCATCTACATAGAAGTGTTATTAAAACTTATAGGTCATGCTACTACGTTTTCGAACTCTCTTTGCTTGATGGTAGTAATTGTCCTCCGATCAAATTTTATCGTTTCAGTTTTGCTAATACCCTGTCAAAATGACCGTATATTTGAGCACATTCGATGACAACAAAGGGATCAAAGAACCCCGTCAATGAAAAGGGAAGGACCGTTATGTCAAGAATAGTGATGATTTTGATGATTACGATGATTTTGATGATTAAGGTGAAGATTCTTTCTCAAACCTCGGAAGTAAAATACTCTCAAAGTCAACAGCAACAACGTCTGTTCTGGGTAGAGTACTTTTGCCGCCGCTAAACATGAGTAGTTGAATGCTGGAGTAACTCGAATTGTTGCATTGCCATTCGTATGTATTTACTCTTTCTTAGTGTTCCTGTAAGTTCTTTTTGGCATTAAGTTAGCCGTTTACTGTTGACAGGTTGTCTGATTACGCACTAAGTAGGCCCGGTTGGAGTTCATGGTGGGGTCACGCCAGGATATGTCAAAGCATGTTAAAGTCCCAACTCTGTGTTTGATATGTCTAGCGAATTTTATTTAAAATCTACTTGTAAAATGTTAGGATCAGGCGAGTTGAAATTGGTTGTTTGTTTCCGTGCTGGCATATTATCAATTTACGTGCTGTATAGATCTTAATTTCTGTATGTTATGGAATTCTACTGTAGATTCAAATGAACTGAGCTGTCATGTTGTGATCTTGGCTGTCGTATTGTGTAGTGCTAAACAGCTAGTGAAAGAAGTGAAATCTCATTTTGGAGATACATAGTTCAACAGTGCACAAAGCTCGATTGAAATCAGCGACATATATTGAAGGATGATCTATCTATCTGAATTTTCTTAATTGTTTACTAATAGGTTGGTTTAGTACTTTGACAGGTTTCCCTTATTACATTGAATACTTCAGAGGTCAATCATCTAGGTACGCATCTAGGATTAACATTAACCCTCCCTTCTGTGACACTTTGCCCCATGGGGAAATAATTCATACGCACTGTTCATATGAATGCTGTTTATGAGAATATAAAGGCTCAAAACTGCTAAAATGTAAGAATATTAATGCTTAGACTTTTGGGTTATTTAAAGTTTTCTGTAGGGAACAAATTAAGTGTGAGTTTTGCTTATTTGGCCAGGGAGTCCTTGTGCTATGATGTGACTCAGCAACAACTGTCCAGGGAGTGTCAGTTACACACTTTTTATTATAAGATTATGATGTATAAGAGAATTAATACTCAAAATTGCTAAAATTTAAAAATGAGCATAGGTTCAAAATCAATGAAATTTAAAAAGATAAAGAGCAAAAATTTAGGTATTATTATAAAAATGTGTGTATAAACACAAATGTGCAAACCCCCTTGTTTGATGTTGTGTGTTCCTGAAAACAATATAATATATTTGTAATTTATGACAGCTAGTGTTTTTCCCCATACTTTTGTTCCTGTGCTTTATGCCAAGAATTTTATTCCTTGTTCTTGACATATATGATTAGTGCTTTCATATGGTATATAATTTATACAGGATTTCAGCTGCCTAGATTGTTCACATCCACCAACTCTAGGGTGTCTTTGGTTCTTTAACATTGTCTTTCTCTTCATAGAATTTGTTGTTTTGTTGTCATGTCAAAGGAAAACCAAGCCCCAAAACCTGCAGAACATTCCCCCTGTCCAACACCAGAGAGAGCCATCTATGGATTTGTATTATATCTTCTCACATATGTTGGATTTGGTAAGTATAGTGAATTGTTTATCAACAGCAATTGTCACTGAATAGAAAAAAGGACAATCTGTGATGTATCATTATATATTGGCCAGTTACCCTTAGCATACACCAATTCCAATATGCTATATAAAGTACTGGCTCACTTTTGGGAGTATAATTCCATCCCACATATTCATGCCAAAGACTTGTAATCAAAGGAATGCCCTACCTTCCACCTCAGAATCCTGCAACTTTTCCACTTGGCCTAAACTTGTCATCTTTCAAAGCAAAAATTAGGAAAACATAATATTTCCCCCCTTTGTATTTAGCCTATCTCTTTTCTGCTTTATTTTGGCTTTTCTATAGTCCTAGGGACCTGGTCAGACATATTGAACTACAGAAACTCAAAAAGAATTCAGATTTACTAAGGGTTGCTTGTTGCCAATTTTGATATGAAGATGAATAAAATATAAATAAAATATTTTCTCAGAACACAGCAATAAGACCCTCCCAGGGGAATTTCAGAACAGGGGTGTGGTGGCCACTTTGGTTTTTAAACTGGGGACAAAATTACAAGTGTGTGTGTAAACCATGAGAGGATTTTTGCCAGTTGATGTAATATTTTGCATTGATTTGCTGACAAAGCCTTTTACTATGGGGTTGTCTTACTCCCAGCACCCCTAGTATATTGACTCCATGGCATAGGAAAAAGCTCACTGGGCAATTAATTTATAAAGCAAATACCCTCTTTGAATATTTGTGTATGTTTTTGTTACTTTTAATGCATATGTGCTTGAACCCTCTGATCAGGAGCTGGGGGGCTGGGGGGGGGCTGCAGCCCCCACTTTTATGCTCATGTATGATGTCAAGATTGAGGCATTCAATCCAATTAGAAAGCATATCTCCCTTTTCCGTGTTAAAGTTCACTCACCTTTAAAAAGTACCAGAGCCGGAGTCATCAGGACCCATTGGAGGTAAATAACCCAAGTTTTTTCAAAATATGGTGATATAGACTGTGTTCTCAGTTACCTATCGCTTAACGTGATCTCATTGCTCTGAAAACATGTGTCTCTATCATTTTGCCTGACCTGGCCACAATCTTTATAGAGTAGCAATAAGGTCTATTCAATTTTCTCACCAACACTTTGATGATGTTATCTGCCATTTTCTACTAAGACAGAATGCATATCTATATTCATACAGGGTGTTTCCCACTGAATTATAGGGCGTAGATTGCAAAATTTTCAAGGGGCTCCGCCCCTGACCCCTTTTTCCCCTGCTGCTGTATAGACTTGCAACTCATTCCCAGCCCCCCCACTCAGAAATATGCTCCGGCGTCCCTGTGTTACCTATCAGATTGTATGCGTTCATGTGTATAGGAAATGTATGGTAAAGTTCATAATCTTTGGTCAGTTCTAGATGTATATTGTTAAGTTGCTTTCCAATTCTCAAAGTTAAAAGGTTGTCTGCAAAGCTCTGCACTCGCTTCAATGACCTGTATTAGGATGTAAATCCAAGCTTCATAGAATCAGGAGCACTTTTTCAGAGCTGTTGCATTATTTTGGACATTTTCATTTACAAATTCAATTTTATATTTTGCATAAGTTCTTTTGATTTGAGATTAGTAGTTTATCCTTTTTATTATTTGCCAAGAACAACTCATTAGCTGTTTTACCCCCACAGGATTTTATCTTCTTTGGACTCTCCTACCTGATGAATGGCTTCACTCAATAGGGATTACATATCTTCCTCACAGGTACAGCCACCAACTGTTGTATACAAGAAGATATCTTCTCATCTCATTCTGTTATATTTATAAATATAAATATTATATATAGTCAGATCTTCAAAAACCAAATATAGTGTTCAATTCCAAGAAAAGAGCATAAACAGTTGCAGGATACGATTCAGGAAAGACACAAAAGCTGTTGTGTGTTCTGTGACTCATATCCTGCAACTATATATGTACTGTATTTTCTTGAAAAGAAGCTGCCTTTGAATATAAGCTGCCAAAATTCTCTTTGAAAATTAATTAAAAGCTGTCCTTTTTGATTACAAACCACATTTACCTTTTTGAAAATAAGTTGAAGGCACAAATGGAATGAAAAGGATGTGTTTTCATGACAAAGTTTGTATTTCACTTTCTTCAGTTATGTTATCTTTTAGCTCATTTATGTTCATTTATATTTATACTTATAAATTATTTTGATTATTTTTTCAGAATATGGATATTTTTGGGTCCATTTCTCTTTGTTGCTGGCATAATAGTGATATTGGTTCTTTATCTTCTCCATAACTACATCAATACTCCAGACCTTGATTCCTTGGACTATCTGACAGGTGAGGACCTTAGCTTACATCTGCCAGCATATTTTCCACAATGCTTGGTATCCTTGGATGCCTTTCCACTTGTTATGAAATGTGAAATTGTGCAGTGCCAGCAGATTATTCAGTTCTAGCATTGAGTTGGAGTCATTGTAATGAGATGTGCATCTGGGAAGAGAGATCAAATTATAAAAAAGTTAGCTGGAAAGGATGTGAAGTGATAAAAACTCATGTTAAAATTGCATGTTGATCAGGAAAATATAGATCAAAATGTTGTTAGTGATGATGATGATGTTGGTGGTGGTTGTGGTTGTGGTGGTTGTGGTTGTGGTTGTGGTGGTTGTGGTGGTGGTGGTGGTGGTGGTGGTGGTGGTGTTGATGATGATGATGATAATGGCTAGCCCATGTTTGGTGAGCGGGCACAGAGAGACCCTGCCCTTAAGTTGATAGCAATTAGTTTTGCTGAGATTCAGAACTGGGGCAGATATTGACAACCAGTTGCAAGCCCCTTCACTAAAAGTCAGGATCAGCAGCTTCAGGCTGCAGTTTTGATAAGTAGCTGTTGGGGGTAACAGAGTGGGTTGAGTGTAGCTGACTCAATCACTGACCCCAGGATTAGTCCAAGCCTTGCAGGGGGCATAATGGGAGAATGGATGGATGGACAGATGATAATGATGATGATGAAAATGATAAGGATGGTGATGATGATGATGATGATGATGATCATGATGATGATGATGATTATGGTGGGTATGATGATGATGGTGGTGATGGTTTTAATGGTGGTGATGATGATTCTCAATTGTCCGACGTTCAAGGTTAACATGTAATCAAGGATTTGCGGTAAAGGTGCAAGTTTTTGTAACTCACAGTTGTGGCTCGAATAGAGCAAAAGATGTACTTGAGATAATACATTCCGATGTTTGTGGCCCTATTGAAAATGTGTCAATCGGTGGGAGCAGATATTATCTCACATTCACTGACGAGTTTTCCAGATATACTTTTGTATATTTCTTAAAGAATAAATCAGATGTCCCAAAGTATTTCAAAGAGTTTGTTACAATGGTCGAAAAACAGACACGGAAGTGTGTAAAAATTCTACGCTCAGACAATGGAGCAGAATTTACAAATAATGCCATGAGTTCATGTTTGAAAGAGAAGGGTATTTTGAGACAACTGAGAGCACCCTACACCTCGCAGCAAAATGGTGTGAGTGAAAGAAAAAATAGAACAATTGTCGAATCAGCAAGATGTATGCTTCACTATGCAGGACTGTCTTATAAGTTTTGGACAAAAACGGTAAGCAACGCAGTTTACGTCTTAAATGCCACGGGTACAAGCAGTTTAAATGGAAAAGTGTCTTTTGAAGCATTCTATGGGAAAAAACTTTCAGTAGGCCATTACCGCACATTTGGTTGCGATTGTTATGCATTTATCAGTAAAGAGAAAAGAGCAGAATGGGCGCCAAAAAGTTGCAAATGTTACTCCCTTGGTTACAGCAGTCAAACAAAAGGCTACAGACTATTTGATCCAAAAACAGGAAAAGTCATTGTTAGCAGAGATGTGAAATTTAATGAAAATTCTTTCAGTGGGCGTGTAGAACATAGTCATGATACTGAGTTAGAGATTGAACATGAAGTACAAGAACATACAACTGAAAATGATTCGCCGAAAGAGAGAGAGAAACTGCAAAGGAAGCTGAACAAAAGGAACCAAACACTGAAACAGTGAATGAAAGACAACAAGAAATAAACGAAAACCCAGAAGAAGTCTTACGAAAATCAACTAGAGTAAGAAATCAACCTGAGAGATATGGTGAATAGATTGAAGATGATGTTATGAATGAGATTGTGTATGCAAATTCAGCTTATACTACAGAGCCTACAACGTACGAGGAAGCTGTAGAAAGTCCAGAAAGTGAAAAATGGAAGACAGCGATGCAAAGTGAATATGTTTCTTTAATGAAAAACGACACTTGGAAATTAGTGAAATTACCAGAGAACAGGAATACTATAGGTTGCAAATGGGTATTCAAGATAAAGAGAAATGCTGATGGATCGATCGATCGCTATAAAGCCCGTTTAGTGGCACAGGGATATTCACAGAAGGAAGGAATAGATTTTGAAGAAACATTTTCACCGGTGGCCAGATTTACTTCAATAAGAACCATATTAGCGATAGCCAATGAATTAAACTTGGAAGTTCACCAGATGGACGTTCAAACTGCCTTTTTGCATGGAAAGGTATCTGACGAAATATACATGGAGCAGCCAAGAGGATATGAGAAATCAGGTAATGAAAATCTAGTATGCAAACTTGAGAAAGGACTATACGGTCTTAAGCAGGCGTCTAGATGTTGGTTCTTGAAAAACGACGAATTTTTACAAGCAAATTCATACAGGCAATGTGATGGTGATCGATGCATTTATCTAAAAACTGTTGAGGACAAATTTCTGATCTTAGCTTTATATGTTGACGATGCTACCTTAGCTACTAATTCACTACAGCTCCTAAAGAGTGAAAAAGAGAAATTGATGACAAGATTTGCTATGAAAGATCTAGGATAAGTGAAATTCTGCTTAGGAATTCATATTATGCGCAAAAGAAAAGAAGGAAAGATGTTATTGCTGCAGAAAAGCTATCTTGAAAGTCTAGAAAAGTTTGGAATGGAAAATTCAAAGCCATTTTCCACACCTCAAGACCTTGGTATGAAACTCAGCAAAAATGAAGGTGAACCAATCGAAACAGAGCGTTATCAAGCAGCTATTGGAGGTTCTACGTATTCTGTATGTGCAACAAGACCTGACCTAGCAGCAGCATTAAGTTCACTCAACCAATATAGTTCAAATTCGAGCCAAGAACATTGGAAAGCTGAACGTTTCCATTCTGCGAAGATTGATACAGTAATCCGTAATCCAACGTTCCTGTAGTGTAAGTTACATTAAAGGAACGTTGGATTACGGATTACTGTATCAATCTTCGCAAAATGGAAACGTTCAGCTCAATGGTTACGTAGATGCAGATTGGGGAGGCACTGAGAATCGTAAATCAATATCAGGTTACTTATTTAAATTAGGCAGTAATTTAGTCTCATGAGCAAGTAAATATCAAGCTACAACTGCTTTATCAAAGACTAAAGCGAGTATGTCGCTGCGAGTAGCGCAGCGCAAGAAGCAGTTTGGTTAAGATTGCTTTTAAATAGCTAAGGCTTCAAACAAGACAAACCAAAAACTATTAACGAAGATAATCAGGACTTCATTGCATTATCAAAAAACCCCAAATATCATGCAAGAACGAAGCATGCAGGCATTACACACCATTTTATTTGAGATCTGGTAACAGCAAACCAAATTCATTTATCGTACTGTTCTTCACATAAAATGGCAGCTGACATTATGACAAAGGCACTACCAAAAGAAAAATTTGAACGATTTCGAAATCGCATGCAAGTTACAAGTGAAGTTTAAAAGAATTGTGAACATTGGACAGTCTATATACGTATCACCATAATTGGCGAGTGGGAGTATTGAACTGATTTGATTTATTTCCACCAAGTATGCTATTGTATTCAGTACGGTCACGTGTTTATTTTGTTCGGTTTTTCATGTTGTCTAGTATTCAGATGATTCAGTGTTGTCTCTATTTCGCACTCTGAAAATTTCATCATGTGCTACCTACTTGCCCCTTCTAGATTGTCATCAAACAATTAGCCCTCTTGCTTTGGGAGATAAGCTGTCTCCTTTGGCTGATCTCAGCATCTCAGATGTAAACAAGCTCCTTTTTCTCAAGAAGAAAATTTAAAGTCATCTTTCCATCATTTGGTAAGTCCCATTTTTGCTTTATTTAGTAGTAGTTGAAGGTGTTTAGATTGGAGATGGCTGCATAGTCAGAATCTTCAAGTAGCTTTTGAAATCTTTACAATCTTTGATGTTGCTACTGGGATGTTTAGATGGAATATTCAATGAGTCATCTAGTGATGCTATGCCTGGCTGCTATCGTTTGTATCCTTTACAGCGTCTGTATCCTTTGCAACGTCCGTATCCTTTTCAACGCCCTTGTACTTTACGCCAGGTTTAGTGCTATCGCCCTTGGTCATTAGTTTGGTACATGCGCACCAAAATGGTGGAAAAGTTATCTCCTCTCCCTCCTCACACGCACATGAACGCTTGCTACGCACGCCCCTCTTGTTTACGTACTGTTACCTATTTCTAACAGAAATTTTATCACTATTCAATCAATAACTCCAATTTGAAAATAAATATTTTAAGTACATCCAAAAGATAGGAAAATGATAAACAACCTTATGCATAGATTGTTTTTATTTGATAAGAAGCATGACTCAATGCCTAGTAGTAAATTTTCTCGATTTTAGGCCCCATTTTAGTTCTAAAAGTTTCTTAGAAGGTTCTTTATTGAATGAAAAATGTTGCAGTGAAAAAGAAAACAAGACAGAGATCATTCTCTTTTGTTGTGCCCGTAAGGCTTAGCACATAAAACATGCTGTATTGGTCTTATGTTGAATCCGTGGAGGAAAAAAGGAGTTTCCCAAACTGTGAAAGGGGGGACCAAAAATTCTAAAGTTTCTCATCTCTTTCATTATAGTTCTAAATACGTTTCGCACTGGTAAATACGGAGACAATCCTTGAGTCAAACTGATTCAATTCCCAAGCACTTCGTTTTGTAAAGTAATTCAAAATATTATCAAAGTTCCTTGTCGTGTATGAAATGGGTAGCATATGATATTGCCACAGAATTCCAAAAATTTTCCGACATGGTAGCAATTGCTGTACAAAATTCACGTTTTAATTATAAAGCTTTGTTTCTCTCAGTACTTAGTTTAAAAACTTTCTTGATTTTTTCATGATTTTAGTTCTGAAACTTTGTTAAAACTTTCTTAAGTAGAATATGCCATCTTGGGTAACAGTCCACACGCCGACAGACAAGTACTACACAAATTTAATTTTTTGAAATGCATAGATTTTAGTAAGAAATCTTTGCAAATTAAGCAAAAGAGATGATGTGCTTGTGTGGAACTTGGAACTTCAAGTGTGTATCAACTGATCAACTTTCTTAGGTCTCAGAAATCGAATACTGAACTTTCTTAAATTTTTTATGATAAAATACGTATAGTCCTTCAAAGTAGAAAAGTCTCAAATTTCGTCAACAGATTTATGCTAGAAGGGCTATATTCATTCCTGCCTGCACCAAAACCGTATCTTCCATTTTCTCCCGCTTCAGTTTGACCATAGACACTGTCTGGTGGTTTACTGTTAGGCTTTGTCGGTATATTTGTTGTCATAAAGCCATCGGCGAAAACAGACCAAAGCATGGACTTACGGATTGGACCCTAGACATGGAACTACCAGTACCTTAAAGCAACGTGTTAGAGTTAATTATGAAATACCGTAATGAGTCGATTAAACCCCAGAGGGTTTATTTGTTAGAAACGATTTTACAAGTGAGGGCTTATTTAAGGGGGCTTATTTAAATTACAGGTCATTACAAGAAACATACTCTAAAATCTTTTGATTTGAATATAAATAGAGATGGGATTAAGGAGGAGGAAGTTGTCAAGTCAATTGTTCGCGTCAAATATTGATACAAATAAGCAGATCAATAGCTGAATTTTCTATTTTCGTTGCTTTTATCCTGTATTATAGTGAAGCCAGATAGCCCGCATGGGCGCTTATTTGATGATGGGGGCTTGTCTGTCAGAAATCATCTTTGGAGTGGGGACTCATACGAGATGGGGGCTTAATCGAACCATTACGTTATGTATATTGTATGCCATGATCTGAGCCTTGTCCAGTAGCAATAAAATATAACATTATTTTTTGACTAATTGTACCTTCTGCTTTGGTTAAAGCCCCTCCGCGTCCTTTTTAGAGCATTGGCCTCTAAGCATTCATTTTTTCCAATCATTTGAGATATCAGTTATCACCAATATACAGACTGTGTATAACTAAATCAGTTCACTCTAAAGTAAGTCCCATAAAGACGGGGGAAGGGGGCTGGGTTAGTCGGTGTAGGCAGAATGGTTCATACTACGCGTTCCTTATTCCGTAGTCCGTATTTAGTTTGCATCCACCTTTTATTTATGCCCGCATTGCAAAGATTTGATAAACAATAGTTGAACGGAACTTGAACATTCGAGCAAGGTTGGCTATAAAGGAAGTGTGAGCTAAAGCTATGAATGAACGTGCATAGAACCTGATCAAGCCCATGAATTGGTGATGTCATTCACATATCCAGTCTACAGTCACACTGAGGATTTTAAATGATTGAAGAAGTATTAGAAGTAGGCCCGTGTTTCCTTTGCGAGAAGTTTCACTTTGTAGATGCGCGTCAAGCAAGAGCTAGAGGCATACCCAATTAAATATTGGACACTTTCTAATTATCAGAACGCTTGCCATTACGGTGCGTATCCTTGTTAGAATTGAGTTCCTTAATTCTGCCAAGCAGAGAGCGTTGTGCTTGTCCAGCAGGTTATCTCAAGGCATGATTTACTGTCACACTTCGTCGAGTGCTGTATGAAGCACATGCACGTATTTATGTATCAAAGTTGAATCGTCTCAGTATTTCCTGCCACAATATAGACTGTTATCGAAAATGATTAGTAATTCAGAAAGCTCATGTACAGTACTGAGCAGGTGTTGGACTTGGGGGTTGCCTTTTAGATGTATACTGTTGCTAGGAAACAGAAACCTGCTGATATTTGACGACATAATCCGGGGAGAACAGAACAAATGAGCTTTGTAGTTTAATTCGCTAAGGGTACAACGACACAATAACAACAATAATATTACTTTGCGTGGTCTTGGATACCATTTATCCTACGCAATTTCAAAAATTCAACGAAAGTGCCACTAAGGAAAAGAGGCTGACATATACTTTCTCACAGCATTGATAGCTGCGCGTGTTGTTACCACAGTTGCGAATATGTAAGTTTTTGCTTTCAAATGCAAATGGCGTTCATGAAAAATGTTCTGTTGCTGCCGCTCAGAAGTGGCTTCTCTGTGTTCTTCTATGACCAGTATCGTTAGTTACTTGCAATTTGTGATATATGTGTATCATGCTGAAATCTTAGATTTGAAACCTCAAATTAGTTTTCATGAGTACTAAGAGTTTGATTCAGTTTCTAAACTCCTGAGATATTATTGTCAGCAGAGTTTAGCAGCAAGAAACATTTATTTATGAAAGGAGTCTTAGCACTTTCTCATTATAAATAGTATAGTTTTTGAAATTGTTGACAATATCTCACAGCCTTCCATTCTTATGCCTTAGTTTCTTCATGACAGAAAGAGTGAGTGTAGGTACTTGGAAAGGGGGAAGACTAATCAGTTAGGTAGTGCCATTGCAAGTGTTAGTTGTCCATACACCTGATCACTTATTCCCAAGTGTTAATTTTATGCTATGCCTGTAGGCCAAGAACCTTATATAGGGCCAGTAGTGTGGTGGTTGGGAAGGTTGGAGGACTTTAACCCCCTGGCAGAAAATCAGTCCAAAATTTATGAATTTTTCTACTTTGTATGAATTGTTTGTACTACAATTGCCATCATAGAGAGGCTATAAGTAAAGAAAATCATGGGAGAATTTGCTTTTATCCCCCCAGAACAATGACTCCCCACAGAACCCCTTTGTATGACAAGCCCTGTTTTATTATTACTCAGCAAGCATCAGTTGACCAAAGTAAGTGATTTTCCCAATATCCTAGATGTTGGAAACTTGTACTGTCACCTAGCATGCTGGTTTTACTTCTGTTTTCATCTGAATTTACCAGGTACTGTAGACAGTAGGCCTAATTTAGTTATATAGTTGACTTAGTTATAAGTGCATGGCTAGGTACCTTGTCAGAATATTTATGGTCATAGAAGTGGAAGGATTATGATTAGTACTAAATCAAGACAATCAAGATAAAACAACTATCTAAATTTGGTTGAAGGTTGCCCTTTAGGTTAAAGGAAGTGTTCGTAATTTCAACTTTTGTACATAATGTGGGACATTATTGTCACATGATGGTGAAAAACTGATGCAGTTTCCTTATTTGCATGTAAAATCATTTATCAGTTGTCAAAAATTCAATATAGGTCGATATTGAGTATATATAGGGTCATTTTACCAGCAACCTGCATGCTGGAAGAGTAATTTGGATAGTTTTGGTAATATCTTCCTGTGATATTTTTGTATTGCCATAGAACTGGTTGTGGTAGAGTATAGAAGTGGCATAAATGGTTTTCTATTTAATGATCATAATTATAGTCATTTCTGTGTTATCAGCTGTCTTTGGGTCAGAGAAAGGTGTGACAAAATTTTCTGAATAAATTTTTTATCAGCTGAGCCTCTTGGGTACTAACGTCTTTGATTGTTTTCTTTTTATTTTCAGGCCTATAGAAAATGCTGCTTTCACTTCTGAGTCATTCAAAACAATGAATTTAGAAGGGGATGAAAGACCCAAGAAATACATGGAGGAGTATTTGCAGAAAAAGGAAGCAAATGGAAAGGTATGCTGTCATATCTTTTAACATTTAAAAGTTTATGAAAAGGCCTATAAACAGTGGTCTGAAAGAAGTGAACATAAAAGTATATTACACTTAAATCCCCATCTCTTGTATGAAATTATTATGGGCTTGGAAAATTGTCCCAGAGACTCCAACTGTAAATCCTTGTTTATTGCTAAATAATGTTATATATTATGAAATTCCCTAATCTTAGGCACAAGTCTTATATCATCTTTGGTTTATCAATGGAGTAAGAAGATATACCAAATGATCCAATTAAGCCCACTCTTGTGGATTAGCCCCCCCCCTCATATAAGCCCCCACCTCAGGAGGATCTCTGACAAATGAGCCCACACTCTCAATTAATGGTATCATTATGAAGGTTAGTTCCGCCATAAATCACTTTATAGCATTTGGTACTCCTCTCAGGCTCGGGGCCTGTGGCCAGTTGCGCCACCTGCTCTCCTCTTTGTGGGCCTGCCGATCGTTGCATCCACAGAAAAATGGGGATGGAAGAGCAGGTGAATGATTCAGGGAATGTTGAACAAGGAATTCATATATTATTGATCGGATATGTTGATGCTTGCACCAAATGAATGAATGAGTGAATGAACAGAAGAGTAAAGTGATAACTGAGTGAATTATTGATCAGATGAATGAATCAGTCAATAATCTGAATTGAAATCCAAGACATGGGATTTATCTTCAGTGCAGAAACGGAATGTGATTAGATTCCATTTGGCCCAGGCTCCTAAAAGTACACATTCTAATTTCAACAAAATTTAGGTCATCTCATTGCATGAATTGCACACTTTTTGTAGGAATATAGTTTATGAGAATATCAAGGCTCATAGTCCCTTGATTTTAAGAATAGTTTAAGAATCGTAGGCTCAAAATAAAAATCGTAGGAATATCGAGGCTCCGCAAAAATTTAGGTATTCTTGTAAAACAGAGTGCAGTTAACTTCAAGATCATTTTGTTTGTCAGTAGCAAGATCATATTGTTTATTAGTTATAAGCTTTACCACAGAATAGGGCTTGACATGGTCTCTCTCCACGACGTTTTTCTATCAACCAAACCCAGTACCGTTAATGTGATATAATCAATTTTTTATATCATTCTAAATTATTTATACAAGGTAACAATTAAAGCGTCAATAGCTCTTTACTGCTTTTAAGTAATGAAAAATGCATGTTTGTGATGCTGACTTAGATTATGATGATGAAAAATAACATCACATGAAGCTACGGTCGCTATGACGGATGAGAAACAAATACATTGTAAGCCATGACCATATTGCTTGATCCCTTTAATGAGAAATTTTGATCTCTCATTCGTTGGGGATTGTTATTGACAGATGTTTGAACTTATAATTAGTATTATTCTCTGGTCATCGCTCTCCAACGACAAAGCATGACTTCATCCAATCATACTGCACTGTTTGGCGGGTTTACCACGGGTCTTAAATTATTAAACGAGGAAGAAATAGGACATGCAGGTCATATGGCAAATACTTTCATAATTTTTTATCTGACAGGGATTCATAAGCTTTGAGAACATTTTATTCACCTTAAGCCGCCTCTATAATCGGCCGTTGTCGCGTGGCAGCTTTTTGGAATTGTTATATGAATAGTCTGTTGGCATTTCAGAAGGTCTATATAGCATCATAAAGCTGGAACATGCACTTATGATATGGCGGATAGCCACCAAAGGTGAACCGAAATATATAGCCAGATGCAGATAGAACGGAAATATAATCTATCCGCATCTGATTGTATACTTCGGCTCAACTTTCGGTCGTTATACTTCGGTTCACACTCTGACGAGCATTGCACGAAAGAGTGCTTTCAGTAGTGAGATATGTAATGTGCTGTTAACGTATGTGCACGTAGAAGGCATTGTAGACCGTATGTAGCCTCTATAGACCGTATATCCCAATGCTGGTGTTTTTAATATAGTAATTTTTTATATTTTTATTTTGTAATTATTAACTTTGTATATATACTTTTCTTTCTTTTTAACTTTAAGTTTAGATTGCTGTCGATATTGTAAAGTAGGCCTAAATTAGCTATCTGTTGTGTATATATGCCCACGTTAATTGAAGTGGTGATGATGATGATGATTAGTCAGTAATAGGAGAAAATTCATGGTCTTGACATACATGACGAATGCTTTCAAAGGGTACATAAGATATGTAGTACTTTCTCCGACAAGGTTCGTAAGATCCTTGGGAACACGTGTTAGGTCCAACTAATAAAAGGGGCGTAGCTTCTAAGTGCGACAGCATTCTACAAATATGATCGCAGACTCTTGATTGGTATACCGTACAGTTCGCCTGTTAAAAGAGGACTCCCATTTAATCAGAATGATCTAGTCTCGAATTACTGCCAAGTTTATTTGCATGCAGTTAATAGTTTTTACCCCTGTACTGCTGTCTATGTCTTGTATTTGTTCGGCCAAATTTCATTTGTTTGTAAGATATAGGCATTTTTTATATTAGATATGCATTTCTATAGATACAGATCTTGAGTTGAGAAATGGTTGTTCCTTCATCCGAGATGAAAACTTACCAGATTTCTGCCTATTGGAAGAGTGGATAGTCACTATCATTCGGAGGAAAGTGTTTTTTGCTTTTCTCCGTTAAATGGCAATTGTGGAAGAAACTGCACTGAGTTGATTTCTTGACAAGATTAAATTTTGTAGATGTTCTAAATAACAAATTGTTTTTGATGGCAGCATGTAGATTCTCTGAGTAAAAGACCTAATTTCTGTCCTATTTTAGTGGATTGAGTATTGGGTGATTTTGCGAGGCAGTTACCTTCTGTTTTACGCTCATAAATGCGAAGCAAATGAATTAAGAGATTCTGTAAGTAACCAGTTTATAAATTTTCTAAATTTTATGTATAATAAATACATATATCTTTATTAATTTATTTACTTATTTCTATACATAGAGAGAGACTGAAAACAACTTTTTCTTGCCGTGTGCGTTTCGATTGATAGATGACTGGTGACGATTCAGTCGAAACGTTTTTAACGTATGAAAGTGTATTTTTCAATCTCTCTTTTTATTTTAGTTATATACTTAGTGAATGTCGTTTTTAATCATATAATATGTTTTTTAATTCTTTTCCACTACTATTTTGTTGATTTTGAGAATCAGACCAAGCACAATTTACCTTAGTGTAGTGAGATTTACATTTGTATGGTCAGAATATAAATAAATAGAACTTGATTTAAAAAGTCGTTAATGCGAGACATTGAAAGAAGCCAAGCTGTGCAATAGCAAATAGTCCTAATGAAGGAAGTCTTCATTTCTCTAGGTAAGTACTCGCAAGGACTTTAGGTTAATAATTGATAACCCTATAGGCTATTGAAACCGTATTTTCTGTGCTTTCTCAGCTGACAGTCCTTTACTCGACAAATTATTTATGCAAAGCCATTCCTCGACAAACTTTGCATAATTTTTGCCTAGGTCAAAGCTTCAGTTCGCCAAGACCTCCTTGCCGTATGATAACCTCGATTCCATTACTACGTATATTTTCAGTCAGGCCCTATGATTGATTTTACTCCTTGTTTTTGCAGTTTCGTGGCTCAATCGAATTAACGCCGGGATCCAAGTGTACCATTGGAAAGCGAAAGAAGTACAGTTTTCCATTTTTCTTGTCGACAAGCAAAGCAAGATATTATTTTAAGGTGACTATACATTTATGTTCTGCAGAATACATTTATGTTTTATGAGAAGCCGGTATATAGGAAACTGTGGCTACAAAGGCTAAAATTTTAGAAACCGAAGAACTTTATTGCTTCAACCTAGGA
This sequence comes from Mastigias papua, assembly GCA_964019165.1. Lineage (NCBI taxonomy): Eukaryota > Metazoa > Cnidaria > Scyphozoa > Rhizostomeae > Mastigiidae > Mastigias > Mastigias papua. The sequence goes on from OZ025285.1 coordinate 10,964,229, forward strand.
AACCGGTTGGTTCATATTTAAGAAGTTGAAATTTTATAGTTCATAATTTCCATTTAACTCCTTCCCCTAAAAGCACAAGATTCAAGTCTGCTGCCTGTCTTATCATTAAGTTTTGAAGACAGGTGATGTGTAGCATTCAAGATCACTATTTTATCACTGCACTTTGAATTAAGAAACCGTTAAAGAGCTTTTAGACTTTAGATACCCGAAAATGTGAGAAACTTTTGATCATAGCGCTCTCACTAAGTTTCTAATGAAATTTACGTATATAACAAAACTCACCAAGATCTCGTGCGTGCAAGCTGAAGTTTTGCACATGCAGTACGTGCATTTCAGCGCTAAGAACACTCTCCTATCGTTCCATCACCACTATTTGTACCTTCAGTTTGTATCTTAAGTTTTCGCTTTCAAACTTCCCTTGATCAGAGTAGTCTCGCGATTTCAGTTGCCACACACTAGATACCGGACTTCTTGAATTATATCTGCAGAATATTCAGTCAATTTTATCATTATATCCCATATGTATTATTACTTTATTTTTAATCAATAATCCGCTTTGTTAAATATTTCCTTTTGAGACCATTTGTAGAACTTTTGAGAACATTAGGTAAATGGCATTTTTTCTAGGCGATAGTGTTGCCTACATTTATTTAGAAGATTCTTAGCTGATCTCATTCTGTCTCTTTTCCGCAGTGTCCAACATTGCTTTTAAGACACCAATGGATTCACTCCATGAACTTATCTGTAATGGTAATGTGTATAAATTTTTGAATTTCAAATCTCCATTGCTGAAGCGCAGTTAGATTCCTCGATTTATGAAGCACACACGCTTGTTCGTAGCACAACAGATAAAGAAATTAATTTCAATAGTGATGGCATTAAGTTTCTAAATATGAAGAAAATGTTTGGTTGCTTGGATTGTTCAAACTCGTTAGCAGTTTTTGAATATTTTAATATTATTCCCCCAAAGTTTCCCAATTTATTTAAAGTAGATAAAACACGAAGACATAGACTATATCTTTTATTTTGCAATACGTTTTTAGGATTTTCTTTAGTCATCTTCACTTGCTAGATGCAAGTTGATTGCAAGCTGAAATGTTGGAACATATAAATATACATTCATTCGAAAAAAAAAGCGAAAGCAGTTATAGATACAGGAAATACGTCGTTGCTTATCTTCGTATCGAATCTACTGTAATTATTATAAGTTATTTACTATAAACCTTAGGAAGCATTGCAATTTTTATAGCTTTAGTAAACTTTTTGATTATTATCTCATTATTCGATTGCTTGTACTTTTGGAACCCCTGTTGCATAGAGCACTTTTTGTTTGAAATAGAACTTATTTCATGAATAAAATCTGTCATGGTCCTTTCAAGAATTTACTCAGAGCATTTTGTCCGACCATTGAATTCTTAAATATGGAATAGTCTTAATTAAAGATGGAATAGTCTTAATTATGGAATACTATTACGTGGTTTTGTCAAGTATTGGAATATACTGAAATCATTTGGACTCTTTTCGTCGTTGTCCTCATTCTTAAATTCATCCAGAAGCTGCGTTTTGCAACCTCATTGAATTCTTGTCATATCATTTCAGGGTGCTATGCCAGAATCGCCGCCAAAGGCACTGCCTGCTGTACCCACCTCTCAAGAAAGTTACTCCAGCCAATCAGATGACGAAATCTGTCAAAATGAACATTGTGCAGATGAATCTAGACAAAAATCAATCGAAGAAATCCCATTGACCGTTGAAGGGAGTAGTACAGATGACAGCACGGATTTCCCATCGAAGGTTATCTTAGTGAAATCACGATCGCCAGATTCCGATGGTGTAATTGACTTTTTAAGCGGGGAACGTAAACCAGATTCTAGTAATTTTACTGTGACTAATTTTGTGAATGCAAGAAATACGGAAATTACAAAGAGTTCGAAACTCGGTATTGACAATCTTTCATTTGAAGAAGAAGAGAGTGTTGCACGACGTCGAGATGTTGCTGGACAACAGAATATTGGAAAAGAATCGCGAAAAAATGGATTTGGTAATCATCAAGGTACGAAATAGAAACAGAATTTTTCTTCTTTTGGGGTGTCTGTTATTTTTAACGTTGTTCACGGTTGCCATAGAACATGGAAAACTTTGAAACCTGGAAAAGTCTTGGAGGACTATTGAAAAAGCATATAAGTCAGGGGGAAGTTAGGAGATAATTTTGTCCATTCGCTAGAGCTGATGTCACTATGGTAATTGGACAACTGATTTCCTCCATATTGACTTGTTATCAATAAGCAGCTGAAAACCTCAGAATGAAGATTTTTAGGATATTAAATGCCTCCTTAGATTTACCTTGAATTCACGTTTTGACATGGAGGCCAACTTGTGAATGCAGTTTCGAATAGTGAAGGAACTTTGTTGATTGGTCATGGAATAGTCAAGGGAAATTCGGAGAATTTTGCTCTTCATTTTACCTACCAAATCTGTGATTTGCTGTGTAGATGCAAAATATCATACCGGGATTCTGGACTTGTTTTAGTGATTTGAAAAGACCCATTAATGGCACCACCATTGATTGCTTAAACGTTCTTGCCATATGAATAATTAAAGGTTCTGTGTTACCCGGAAAAGGTATTGTGGGGAGAGGAGTTCTTCACAGCCACGCCCTTCTAAAACTTTTGGAGTGTTATGTAGAGTGCTCAGTTCATATCCTATTCATTTTCTTTTCTAATTCTTGTGGCATTTACCTGAAAAAAATTTTACAATACGAAATATTACCACAGAACAGGGATATTACCGTTTGGGGTGCCATGGCCCCATGCCCCTCTTGGATCCACACTTGGTGTCACTTGATCATGCAGTGTTTTTATACTTTTTGAAGTGTAGCAATTTTAGCGTTTGGTTATTGAATTAATTGCCTCCTTGTTTTTCCAGGGAAGCCAGTCCCTACATTTTCAATTTCACCTCCACTTATGAGATCGAATTGCTCTGGAAGAGTTGTGCGTTCTGCAGGTTCCATTCGAAGTAAGCTGAATTCAAAGACAGTTTATAATTTCTGATTGCTTTTTAAGTTTACTTTGGGTTTCATTTGGCTTTTCTTTCAATATACTGATGCTAAAGTGTTGATCTTAAGTAATCTTATAGTGCCATGTCAGTAGTCAAAGTTAGAAATTTGGGCAGAAATTTCATCTATAATTGTATTGATTTGACCCGATTGCGAGTTTGCTTTGATTTGATATATTTTAAGGAAGATAACCCTTCAGCAAGTGGAAATTTTGAAGTGCCCTCCATCTAAAACACAGTACCTTTTAAGTTTTCAAAACGTAGACGGTTTTAGGTAATTCTGTAGATTACTCATTCGTTTTGTTCTCCTTTTCTAGGCCTATCATCTGAATCACGGATACCTTCTGCTCCATACAATGATGTCTACTCATCAGTGAGAACAAGCTCTGGCAACCTCTCTGTAACTGCAAATAGATTTTCGCGTCATCTTGTTAGCTCTGCACCAGATCTTTGTGCGAGCTCCACAGCTTGAACTAATTGCACACACAAACACACGTTCTGTACACATTTAATGTCTAACGTACTTAGTTTGAAGAGTGATTATGGATATTGATTATAGTACATCCATGAATATGTCTTGAAAGCTATCCTAACTTATTGGAAAGGCATAAATTTTGCGTAACCGCTGTTTGATATTTGTAAGTAGATAAAATGTTAATTCTATCGTCTATTCGAGAAATATGGGGAGAATAGTATTTAACATGTGTAGATTAATGATATTCCAAATGCGAGTTATAGTAATATCTTTCATGATTTATATGTATATATCTTTCAGATACAGTTATATTACGATCTTTGAATTTGTCTCTCTGCTTCTACTTTCCTTTCACTGCAAGGACAGAGCAATCAGACGAAACAGGTATTGAGTTCCAAAGGCTAGGATTTCTGTCCTACCACACTGCAGAGCTTGCAACTGCACACTCGAGATTTTTTGTCACAAATGATAATGCACACTCGGAAATGGGTGTGGTAGGGTGTTGAAAGGCGACAGGGTGTGGTTTATTTGGTTAATTTGAATATTTCCCAACTGTCATAATAATAATAAAGAAGTAAAACTTGCTCCCAAAGGCCATATGCTGCAGTCGGGCCGTCCATGAGAATGCTAACCTTACATATTCACCACGTTGTGTTGTTTATTGCATTGTATGTAAACAGCAAATGGTATAAAGATTCAGTTTGTTTTTGAAAATATAAAATCATATAACAGTTAAGAACTATAGCTTCTATAAGCCGAACTTCTCAGGTCAATCTTGTTTTGATTTGGATCTGAGCAGACCATAGAAAGATTTTACTGAGACTGCTAGTAACAGCAACAACAATATTTCCCCGCGGATTTATCAAAATATGGCGCCCAAACGAGGAACCACAGTGAAACCTAGACCGGAGCATGAAAGATGGGATTGGGTGGAGTCTTTTGAGAAGTCTTTTTCACAAGAAGATATTCTCCAGGAACACATCCATCAGGCTTACGGCATAGACGCGACCAAATGTGAGAGAGGATCATGCAGGTACTATTTGTCAAGGAGTTAGGCCGATGTTTTGAACTGCAGAGTTTGGCCTTTTTCGACGAAACCTTGAGTGCCGGCTCGAGTGTGCACGAGCAAAATGCCGAGTGTGCAGGTGTGCAATTGGTCTCAATTGTGCACTTTATGTGTCCACTTGACCTTTTGACTTACGAATTAGAAGAAGTTTGGCTGTGTTCTGTATTTATGTTGAGGAATAAGATTAAATCACAATATAGCTGAGCAAATTTTGCTATGAAATCAGATTTAATTCTTGAACCACACGCTGTCACACCTTTCAGCTTCTTTCCACGCTCATTTCTGGGTGTACAGCCCCATCTGCGAAACAAACTCAAGAGTGTGCGCTTGCCTATACTCTCACTGCAGAGTTTGGCAACTGCACACTTGAGATTTTTTGTCGCAAATGATAATGCACGCCTAGAAATGGGTATGGTAGGGTGTTGAAAGGCGACAGGGCATAGTTTTTTGGTTAACTTGAATATTTCCAACAATCATACCGATGATAATGAAGAAGTAATTGCTCTGCTGACGTGCATGCTGTTCGGCACAGAACCTTTCAAGTTGAGAAACAACAGAAAATGAATAAACTCGTTATATTTTCTAAACCAGAAATCAAGCAAACACTGCAAGTGCACACCTGAGAACAAGAAGATGCACACCTGACCTGCCCCTGCACACTTGAAATCTCTTCAAAAAAGGCAATATTCTGCAGTTGGGGCCCAAACTTGGCAGTCTGGCCCATGTTCCTTTGGGACTTTGTTTAGAGCTGTAGAATTGTAGAGGGAGTGCTAACTAGGGCAAAAACCCAAGGTATACTTTTCAATGTAAAGGAATTAGTAATGTTAAATATGGTGGTATAGAGTAGGGGAGCATTGTGCAAAGATATAAACTGATGAAAACCTACATCTTGAGGTCCTTTGAATCCAAATTGAACATATGACAGCTTAACACCTGATATATTTCCAGGAAACTGCAACTGCACACTTGGTCAAAAGGATGTTCCTATATCTTGAAGGGTGGGATGTGTGCAAGGCCATTACGTATTTTAATATTGACTTGTTTTACATCATCATCTTGTATAGATTACTTGATAGCCTTGTTGATAGATTGTTTGAAGGTATATTGCTCCCATGTGAATCAGGTAATCAAACGTACACCTGAAGTGCATGTTTCATGATCTTGCACACTGCAAATGTAGCTATTATCACTGCACACCAGAGATCTTGAGCAAAAGTGCGCTTTTCCAATGGGAAGATGGACTAGCAAATTCATTCATCAAACAAGTCCATATTTTAGCAATCTGACTCAAATAATTAAAGATTGGCCAGATAGTGTGAGATCTTGCAATGAACTACCACTTCTCCTCAGTTTGGACTACCTTATCGGCCATTTTTACGTGGGCCCTTAATTAACGCCAGCCCCTTTTACGCCGGCCTTAATTCCGCCACCCTCAAAATTTGGGTGAACGCCGCTTAGGGCCGCATTTTACGCCATCTAGTAGTTAAAGGAAAAAACACGTTTTTATCTTTTCTCTGGTCTTTTTTCCTAATTAATAACAATTTCACTTTTTTCTTCTTCAGTGTCCGATGCAACTGTGATAAAATCTTCTTTTTCCTCTTCCATTTTGTTCTCCTTTTTGTCCTCCTTATCCTCTTCCAAAACATCTTCATGTAGTGTCTCTAAATCTAATACCTTTTCCATTTTTTCAACCTGTTTTATTGTTTTATTTGTGTTATATTAAAGAAAAAGATGATAAAAACAGATAATTTGTCCTATGCTAAGCTACAAACCCTTGCAAAATCCTTATTTTTCCTTACGTATTAGACTTACAGTAAGAAAAACGCTTAAAAAATTAACACCACTTTTTCGCTTTTCAACCATAAATTTGGCCCTTTTTACGCTAGCCTTTTTTACGCCGGTCCTAATCCTAATTACGCCACCCTCCAAAAATTAACACCACTTAGGGCTAGCGTAAAAATGGTCGATAAGGTATTGGGATAGATGCCACTTTCAGAGATGCTGGAGAGTGAGGTACAGGGAGGCCACAGGAATCTGGAGTGCCATTCTTCAACAAAACATTGTGAATAGCTATGACATTGGTATTCTGTTATGGGATGACTACAGAAGTATATCAAGATCCCCAATTTATTGGCTTCATTGCTCACATGTGGTCCTCAGTTCCCTTTCATTCTTGTTACCCCCCTTGTGCTACAATTACTCTTGCATCCCAGACAGCCTTTATTTGGAATATGGTATTGCACTTCTTCAAGTTTCCAGTGTGTTACTGCTGCCCAGAGTTTCCTCTTGACCAGATTATTCATTTATGAGAAGTATATTATTTGGTCCATTAAATGTCAAATTTGAATATTCTGTTAGTACTACAGAATTTCACTATCATGTGAAAAGTGGAAATATCCTAAAGCATATTATAGAATATTTTTGGGCTTTTTGTAATAGTGAAATTCACAAAAGTAAGTCTATCTATTTCTCAAATATTTTGCAAGCAATTCCAGAGTATGGATTGGGATATGAGAGTTAAACTGTACACTGTGAAGAACAATGGAAGATTTTGTACTGCCAATGTTATGGCTTGTTTTGAAACATGTAGCTGAACATATCAAAAAGCTAATTTGAAACAATATCTGAGCTTTCCAGGTAAGGGTTAGAGAGACACTAAGAAGAAATGGTTCTGTCTTGTCTTGGTTAGTTTGTGACACGAGGCAGAAGTACCAGAAGTGCTTGAGAGGATGGAAGACTTCTAAAATTGTCTTTTAGATAGCCCCTCATAGGAAGGTGAAGAGCTCATTTCCTGGAGCTATTTTAACAGCTGTAGTACCCTGCTAACTATATCTTAGTCTCCCCATCAGATGAGTCAGCACCTCATTGGAAACTCCCCACCACCAATCCTATTGCATGCTGAAAGCACTGGCTTACTCTGAAAATATTATCCTGGTAGTATGTAACAAATTGTAAGTTTACATGTTTGGGGTGTACTTAGCTTTTCAGTATGAAATGCTGCTTCCTTTATGGTTAATATTGTTGAAAGTGTTGATCTTTTTATCCTTTTTAGGATTAATTGCAAGAAAAATCCTAACTGTCACAATCATTTAGGGGAAAAATTCTGGAGCAATGAGATCAAGGGTAAGTAAATCAAAGGCACAATGCTGATTTCCGATGATTTACTTATCAAGGGTAAGTAAATCAAAGGCACAATGCTGATTTCCGATGATTTACTTAGGCCCATTCAAAAAAGGAATTAATACCCAACCAAATACTTCAAACTTGTCTGTTTTACAGAAAAGGACATAACTCCACTACAGTTCCCATAGCCTCATTTATTGATCACTGAGTTTTTATCACAATTGATAAATGTATATTATACACATGTATTTATCAATTGTGGGTTTTTTGCAAATCTTTAGGGATATATCAAAGGTGAAGTTGACAGCTGTTGTAAAATAGATTTGGCAGCTAATCTGCTTTATTTATGGGGGACATTTGCCCCTTTGCCCCACAGATGCTGTGAATACTAGATTCTTTGTTTTGTCTTTTTTTTAAGAACTTCTTTGTGATTCTCTTTAGATAGCTATTGGGTTGATGTTGAAGACCCAGAGGAGCAAAGAAAGACAGTGGTATTTTGTTTGCTATTTGGCTGCTCAATTTTTGGAGTTGTAGAATAAGACTACCCTTAAAATTTGTAACATGAGATTTAAGTTAGACTAAGGCTCTACTGGTAAAGTGTCTCAATAGTCTACCATGTATCTTCTTCTTTATGTATGGCAATTTTGTATTGATGATTTTGTATCTTCTTCTTTATGTATGGCAATTTTCTTTAACTTTTTTAATTTTAATTCTATACAGGGCTTCTCTTGATAGCAGCTATATTTATAGCTGATTGAATTACCCTGTGAAAATATGGTATTATTATTATTATTATTACCACTTGGTTTCTTTAGGATTATTGAGAGTTAAATGCTGACTATTAATTTTATGGAGAGAACGTCCTGACTGCAGCTCAGACCACCTCACCAGAGTCTCTTTTACATCAATGCTTCAAATTACCTTGTGTTTACCTATAACATGACATCATCATTTCAGGGAAGCCATGTTGGATTGAAGAATCTTGGTGCTACTTGTTATGTCAATACTTTCTTACAGGTGATATATTGATTGATTGATTGATTGATTGATTGATTGATTGATTTATTGATTAATTCATTGATTAATTCATTGATTAATTCATTTATTTATTCATTCATTCATTCATTCATTTATTCATTGATCGATCGATTGTGAGACTAGCTGACTAGTTGACTGGTTGATTGATATGATACTTGACTGATTTCTATGCTTGTAGAAGAGAATTGATGATCATTGATTGTTCTTTTGCTTCTTGGGCCTCTTAGCAAATTTAAGAATAATTCGCAAATAAATGAGGAAAACTTTAATGTGGATATCAAAGCATATCGTTGTCTGTTTTTTCAGCTTTGGTTTCATAATCCTGATTTCCGATCTGCAATCTTTAAATGGATTCCTTCAGAAGGCTATAGCAATCCACCTGATGATGCTAAGGAGGATTCACGTAAGTTTTGGCCAAATTGTTTGTTATGTGAAATCCAGCACAGTGCTTCTTTTTGCATCATCTCTAGATTCGATCATTTAGCTCTTGTATTATCTGCAAGTAATTTTTCGTTCTATTTTGTAATCTCTACTTCTTTTAACTGTAGGAAAATCAGAGGAGTCTAAAAGTGAAGTTAATCGTACGATTCCAGTTTTACATGATCTCTCTTCACCAACATTCGGGAGCTCACCTGCAGATACAATTTGTGGAAATCTGCAGTTACTTTTTGCACTTATGAAATATGGTGAAAGAAAGTAGGTTGCTTTTATAGTTCTTTACTTCTACGTGGTCAAAGATTTTTATCTTGCTTGCGTCGCAATCTCGTATCAGTCAGTGCCCCCCTGGCCTGCATTCAATGACTGTATTATATCAGTGGCAATGTACCATACTGCCGGGTAAAGGTAATGATGTCGATCATTAGTTAAAAGTATGGTGGCAATTCATGACTGTTAATGGAGAGAGAATGACACGATAAGTGTTATGACATCGCCAATGGTTGCTGTTAGAAATGATATCGCATAGATCTTGGGCCCATTACTTTTGGACGAAAGAGCACTTAATCTCAATCGATATACATCAGAAACAAATTGGTTGTTTCGTCTCGAAACGTTCTAATCAATTAAATTGAATATTACAGTCGTTTGGGTACGTCTCTGCGTTAACTGAGCATGGCATAGTCTCAATTTATGCGGAATTGTCGAAATTCAATAAATTATCTGCGTAGTTGACTATACTTTGGACTCTATTCACATTGTTAGTCATTCTTATGCTCATTTTTTATTCTTTATACTCATTTCTTATTTTTTGTAGACAATCGCTTAGGCTCTTTTAACAATAAACGTAGATCTTTTTAGCAAATAATGCTAATGAAAAGAGTGTTTTTCATAAATAAATCCACGAAGAGTCAGCTTTTTAGCTATTTTTCATTTCTGAATCTTTTTTAGATATGTGGATCCAACTCCATTTGTTCAGTCCTTGGGTTTACAGACCGATGAGCAACAGGTTTTGTTTATTATCTTGGCTGTCTCATTCCTTGTGTACAAATCACCAAGGAGGAATGAATTTGTGTTACAATTTTGCCGAGGAAGAATATTATTTTACCAGTTGAAATTGATGATTTATCATACCATATGGATTATAGTTTCATTATTGTCAGATAGGTGCTTTTGTTGGGGAATGCCTTTTGAAAATCTTTCGTAGTCTGGGTGTTTGGCTTTGCCAGGAAGCGTGACGGTTCCTCCCTTGACTTCTAGATCTCACGAGTGCTGCTACCGGACACCCATTCGTTGCAGGACGTTTAGTGGTTGAGCATCTACCCATCACTTGGAACGTAGTTTGTGCTTTAGACACCCCCCCCCCCTGATTGCATACCATTTTGCTGGTCTCTCAGTTATTTCCTGGCCATATAGCATTAGTACCTATTTCATTTCATACAATCCTATCCACATACCTTTCCTGTATTTAACCTTTCTTTATGATATAGCCTTATCTTATATAACTTTATAGAGCCATTGCATCCCATTGCTTCAGTTTCCCCTCTACTAGACAGGTCTCAATTGTTGTTACATTTTCTTCAATCCACCTTTAGGACGCCCAAGAGTTTTCGAAATTGTTCATGTCACTTTTAGAAAGTTCATTGTCAAACCAGGTATGTTGGATCGTTTTGTTGTTGTTGTTGTGTCATTTTTTACCCTTTTGGAAATGCAGACCAGGCAAAAATCAGTCGTTGATAGTTGTGTGGGCGATAGCCATAATCTTTTCGTGGAAACATAAGCCCGCTCTCGAGAGGAACAGTAATCATGCCTGAGGTTTTGTAGAACTTTCATGGAGTAAATACATCCTTCAGATTTCTCTACGTTCTTTGTATTACTTTTTGGTACCTTTTCTAGGTCATTTTTTAGTCAAAAAGCATTTTTGTGATTGTAATTCTCTTTTTTGCATTTTTGTATTTAGAATTAGAAAACCAATGCTCTTTCTCAAATAGGTATTTAAGCACTTTCACTTTTGGCGATGCATATACTATTTCTCGCAGTTGATCGTATTGACACTGCAGAGTTTACTTGCCTATGCAAATACATTTATGATCATTATGAATCATCGCTTATCATTCATTACATATATGTTCTGTATTGTCAGTATCACTGTTGTGTATTATTTTTAGCACGACAGTTTGAAACATCTCGTACAAGATCAATATGGCGGTCGGTATGCATACGAAACAAGGTATACTGTTTTAGTATAGCCACCAAATGTTTAATAGCTCTGATCAGATCAATTTTCTCCCAACCTAATTGACCAATCATCATTCAAAATGGGCATAAATTTAACTGTGAAACACATGTATGGTCAGAATCCTGCATGTTGATTGGTCAGTTTATTCTTTACGTAAATAGTGATTCTGTTGGTTGGCATTTTACTGTCGCAGAAAATGTTGAGTACGCAGTGTTTTTAATTGCAGATGCACAGTGTGTGGAAAGGTGTCCAAAACGCTGTCTAATTTTTATGAATTGGATTTGAACATACAAGGCCATTTATTACTCAGAGAGTGCATTAAAGAGTTTTTAAAGGTATGCTTGGGTTAAGCACTCTCTACTGCACTATGATTTTTGTTGCAGACTTTTAGCAAGCAGTCATATTTTGTAGATAGGAAAACTAAAAGTGTAAAATAACTGCTCCAGTACCTCGCATCACCTCGTCTGTGCGTTACTTATCTAATCTAACTTCGTGTAACATATTCTAAATATGTATAGGCCATGCTCCATGCAGGTATCGATACATGACTAATGTTCCTGACGGTTTTTATGCATTTAATATATATGTAGCAAAGACGGTTTTATTTTGATTCTACATAACTGTACTTGTGTCCTAGTTTAGCGTGTGATCTTAAACGATTGATTCTTGAATATCCGAGCTTAGGAACGTACATCTATTCGGCCTGTTAATTAGATATGGACAGAAGGGACCTCGTACCCTAGTATAGCATTGTGCAGAAGGAGTTGGTAACCGAAGAACATAAGCATATTGAGGAGAAGGAAGAAATATTGTGTGAAAGAGGAGGAAAAGTAAGGACACAGAGAGAATAAAGTAGCAGATGAGAGAAAGAGTAGAAAGAAAGAAATTTGAAGTGCATAAGGGAACTAGACAAGCCACACTGTGGAGGATTTGCGCCTATAGGACGAAATAATTGTATGTGTGATTGATTGAGAAGGCGCTGTAAATAGGACTTATATTTTATGTCCCCTTATATTTTAAGAAGTAAGATTTTTACTATTATAAACATTTGCAGGAGGAAAAGCTTAATGGTGATAATAAGTACTATTGCACGAAGTGTCATATCAAGCAAGATGCAACGAGGCGAATTGTTCTGCAGTCCCTACCACGTGTACTTAATCTACAATTGTTGAGATTCGTTTTCGACAGGTAAACTATGATATAAAAGTGTGGTTGTTAAATTTGGTTGTAATGTATGGTTTTAAGGAATGACCAAATGGTCATTACATAGGGTTATGCTTTTTAGATATGAAGAGATGGTATAATCAGGTGATATGGTTATGCAGTAAAAACCAGTACACAAGAATCTATCATCTTGAATAGCGCCTGTTCCTGTTCTCATGCAATGAAGCATTTACAGTAATCAGGCTGCAAGTTAGTTTATGTATGTGGTGTTAGTAGAGCACCTATGAAATGGGTTGATTGGTAAAACAGCTGAATTAACTTCTCTGTCGATAAATAATGTAACTATTTTTAAGAGCCTAGTTTGAATATCAGACTGTAAAAGCAATCTGAATCAAAGTGCACAATTTCAGCCTGCAGGTTCTCGATAAATAAGGTTATTATGTTTGCGTTTTTGTTGTATGGTGATGTAAAAGGAGATGTTCGTACTATATGATCTTAAACTATTGCCTTGACAATAGCCCCAAACAATCTTCTGTTAATTTATATCCAAATACGTAGCTTCAACCTGCGTTTTTTCATAATCTTTTAGCAAAGCTATGGTCATAGGCTATTATCTTCAAATATAATTATATGCTTTTGTGATAGTACCGCGTTATAGACCTTTGTGTTATTGTTGTATTTTATGCTATTGTTATATTACCCAGGTATAGACCAGTATGCTATTGTTAAACCTTATGCTATTGTTGCATTACCCAGTTTTATACATATGGGCTATTGTTACATTTATGTTATTGTTATGTTACCCAAGTATAATCGAAGTACTTTTGTGCTGTAAAATATCTTTCCTTAACTGTGGCCAGTGGCAATGTCGAAGAGTTAGGCGAAAAATGTTAATGCAATAAAACAACACTCTTTCCTTGTACTTTCGAGTAATATCAGTTTAGAGAGATGTCATAGAGTGTTGATATATTTTCTGCATGAATTGCACTTTGACAACTTGTTGCAAAGCTCTCGTGATAAATCCATATACCTTATCGGCCATTTTTACGCCGGCCCCTTAATTAACGCCGGCCCCTTTTACGCCGGCCTTAATTCCGCCACCCTCAAAATTTGGGTTAACGCCGCTTAGGGCCGCATTTTACGCCATCTAGTAGTTTAAGAAAAACCACGGTTTTATCTTTTCTCTGGTCTTTTTTCCTAATCAATAACAATTACAATTTTTCTTCTTCAGTGTCCGATGCAACTGCGATAAAATCTTCTTTTTCCTCTTCCATTTTGTTCTCCTTTTCGTCCTCCTTATCCTCTTAATTTTAATTTAGTATGTTTCCTTACGTATTAGACTTACAGTAAGAAAAACGCTTAAAAAATTAACGCCGCATTTTCGCTTTTCAACCGAAAATTTGGTGCTTTTTACGCCGGTTCTAATTACGCCACCTTCCAAAAATTAACGCCACTTAGGGCCGGCGTAAAAATGGCCGATAAGGTACTTTATTTACCAGTCCCAGAAACTCAGAATTTTATTGACACCCAGAGTGTACAACATAGGGATCATTCACCCGTAACGTAACGCCTCTAAAGGGGAGGGAGGGTACCTTGATTGTTACGCTGTTGTTTAATTCATACGGAGGGCTATGCCATGAAGCGTTACGAGAAGGGGAGGGAGGGCCTCAAAAAGGTAAATTTGGCGTTACGTATGGGTTAAAAGACCCCATACAGTCGAAAGAAACCCCACAGGGGACACCAATTTTGAAGATTAGTATAGTGCAGATTCATACGGCTTGTTTGTAAGGTATTGGGATATTTTCCAGATTTTTAAGCATCACTATATCAAGAGACTTTGTACTAGCCCTTAGAAGTTTATTTTGTTTTGTTTTTTCATCCGTAGAGAAACTGGTTCTAAACGAAAGTGCAATACCATGGTTCGCTTTCCTGAACTCCTTGACATGAATGACTTTATGCAGCAAGATGATCCCTCTCAGGGCATCTATGAGCTATCCGCTGTTCTCATTCATTGCGGGCTTAGTGCTTATTCAGGACACTACGTAGCTCATATCCTTGATAGGAAGGTAGGAATTGCATATATATTATTATTGTGATAGACACATGGGCTCTGAATGTAGGTACTGCACCACCTTTAAGTAGTTTGTTTTTGCCAATGCAAGAGATTGCCTTTTCTAGCTACTCTAATTTAATCATTCTTGTCTTAATAAGTCCAAATTTACTTTATAGCTGGCACGCTGCGTTGAAATTAGAATATTAATTATTAGATAGAATATAGATGACTTATGAGGTTGTATTGATTGCAGGAAGTAGAAACTCTTATTGTTTGTAGCTGACAGACCATCTTATTAGGGAATATGATTTCTCAAAAGTCAGTGCGCTATCTTAGGAGATACACTTCATTTGGGCTACTGTTGAACGGAACGGGGATTGGTTTAAAGCATCCTTATGTAAGGAGCAGCTGTTTACGTAAGGGAATTTTTCATTTGTTGAAGGATGAAGCATGGTATCGATTTAATGACGAAACTGTGGAAAAAATGAAGGGAAAGAAGTTGGAATTAGGAACAGAAGAAGACCCCGAAGGTAATATTGGTTGAATGAAACGAGACGTAGGACATTTTATATGTGAGTAAATGAATGAATCTATGAATAAATGAAGAAATCAATAAATGAATCAATGAGTGATTGGGTTGATATATTTTAGAAGGATTTCAGCCTGTGAAAGATCAATAATATGAATAGATGAGCGAAATAGTGAACTTGTGCAAGATGCAACGACACCTCAAACTCGAGAGGCATGACACTACTTGATTTTGAGCTAGTTCACGTATTTTCCTACCGTAATGTCTTGTTTCAATTATGCAGATGGTGGAAAACTGTCGAAAAAGACAAAAAACGTTAAAGGCCAGCATTTTTCAAAGAATGCTTACATGCTCGTGTATACAAAGAGAGGTATTCCTTCCGTTTTGTATTTATGTTCGTTTGCACTAACATTTTTCCGTGGCCATTTACTGTTGCAAGTTCTATTGCACGAGCATTTTTCGTGGTAACCTGTGTATACACGTTCGTTTGCACGAACATTATATTGACTCCCGTATTGAAAATGGTATTAACAAAAGTTCACTCGAAACAGCCAGCGTTGACTTTTACTTAGGATAACTGCAACATTTAGGACGACAATGTTAAATGTTCGCCTCCCAATGATGAACACGGTCATTTGAATGGGAGGCTTCAATTCCATTATGATGATTATGCTAGCGATGATAGTTATTCAATATCAAAATTGCACCGTAATAGTTTGTTTTGTGTGTTTTATTCCAAGATGGCGGTGCAACCGATTCCCGTGATGTTGAACCACCGGATTTTATACAAAACTATGTTGCCACTAGCAATAGTGTCTTTGAGAGCTGGGTATCAAAGATGCGGATGATAATGGTACGTTGAGTCAAGCTATGCGTTTCGAAAGTACATGAACTAAGTCTTTTCGAGACTGACCATAACGAGACAGGCCTAAAATTGTTTCATTCGCTCGCCATGAGCAGATAGATATGCTTGATAGCCATGCGTGAAGTTTCCCGTGTTGAGGGGTAAAATGGCATGATTGAGGCAAATCTATGATGCATGTTCCTGCCTAATTTATTTAAAGGTATTTTGCGTCAGTTAAATTAAATATTCCGTAATAAGTTCTTTGTCAGTTGTGAAGTAAGGATATTTTGTTTCAGCTAGAAAACGCCTTTATATCGATTCTTTACATAGGATATGAAAATCGAAGAAGGCCGAATGAGGTGTCGAGAAGTACTGGAAACTTATGGTAGTCTGCATCCTGACTGTGGTAGGTTGAGCTATTAAAAGAGTAAAGATAGATTAGATATGCGATAAAGGAGGCCATGTCATAAATGCAATACGACGTATTTCATTTCTTGTGACATCTATGGAAATATGCAGAAGAAAAATGCAGAAGATTGTCATATTTCTACCTCCTTATGGAATATCATCTTTTGAATCTTGAAGGGTTGAACAGTTCATTGTGATGATTAGTGATAATGATGTGTTATATTTAGTGATTTATAATACTGATGTTGATGATCGGTGATTCATTGTGATCGATGACGATTGCTATTGTTAGTTAGTTATGGTTGATCATGGTTTATAGTGATTGACTGATGTGACTGAAAATAATAAGTGATAATAACGCTGGTTGTGGGGACAGTGGATCTCTGTAATCGTAACACGTTTTGCGTGATTTTTCTTTTATAGTTATCGAAAGTGAGTGGATAGCAACGGATTGGCTCAGAAAATGGCTGAACGAGAAGCAACCGAGTATAGTCCCTGTTGATAATACTTCTCTAATGTGTAAACATGGAAGGTAGGCCACACCTGTTGAAAACAGAATCATTTTATCTCAAATTATCGTTTCAGTTTTATGAATTCTATAACAAACTCGGTGAAATTTCTGTATAAGGTCTCATACCTTGATTTGGAAATGGTGGTCACGAGCGATGGAAAGTGAAATATGTGATTAGGATATTGTTTGCAGCGTTACCTTGGGAAGAGTGGGTGCCAATCATGGATCATTTAGTTCTGTCTGTATACCAACTGACGCGCTACGTAATACATGAAGAAGCCCTTTGCTGTCCTATCATGAATTATGTTTTCATTAATTTATTAGAGTTTTCTGCTAATGATTTATAATAAGCCATTTTTGTTTTACGATACTTCTTTCTTAAGAATTACTATTCTTCATAATCTGTGAACAGTTAGGAATTTTCGAGCAGTCTTTAGTGCGTACTCATCGGGCTTTAATAAACGGGGAGGACGTTCATTAATTTTTGGAATTTGTCCAACCCCTGGAGCTTATAAAAGCTCCCTCTCATTAATTTTGTGAACAAAAGCGTGAGAGACAACCAAGATGATCTAGACAGAAACATTTTCACGAGTCTATTTGATGATGCTGTTTCTGTTTTATTCTCATTTTAAAACTTATCAGATATTTGTTTCAGAAAATTCCATCCACCCCCTGTTTATTGACTTTTAAATATTGTTTCCACCCCTCCCCGTTAATTAGAGACCCAACAGTACCTTTTGCCTAAGTTTTTTATCACCTGATTTTCTCAATCACATACTCTTATCCCTCTTATCAACCATATAGGCTGGACGCATCTAAAATACATTTGTCAAAGAGAATATCGACCAAATCGGTATGAACTGAATTAGTGAAACATTGATTACCAGCTATTTAATTTACTTAAATAGGAAGTATTCTTTAAAAACTGTAACACTAACTCACGAGGAGCAATATACCGTATTGTATGTCCGTTGAATATATGTCGGTGTTAAGTATTGTATTTAGTTGGTGAATGCAATTATTGTTTGATGCTTGGAGAGAGTAATGGCTAAATGTTTGCCTACAGATCGACACTGAAAGATCATAAGGAGACCAGAACATACCTTATGTCATCCAGATCTCCTTGTACCATTCACTTTTGCTGTTTCTATGCTTGACATGGTATTGGTGTCACATAGTTCCATCTTGCTTGCATAGTAATGCTATCATATATATTGTAGTATGATAGTGAAAATGTAAAAGAACCCAATGGATCTTCCTTGTTTGTTACACTGTCTGTTCACAAATCTCTTGTGACGGTCACCCATGTATTGTGGCAGTAGGGAAACGAAGAGTGTGTTAGCATTGCATACCGAGGCAGAATTTAGTCTGTACACTTAAAGCTACCAAATTTTGAGAAGTAGTGCCTGCATAAAATCTTAAAAAGAGAAGACTTTTTGATCTTCATTTTAATCAAAGATATTTCTTGTAGGCGGATAGGCTTTTTGCAAAATACGGTGGATTGCCCAGGCTGAGATACGATTCATTATGCAGAACTTGTGTTTATAACCAGGCAAAGAGAATGCAATTCGATAAGCGACTAAACACGGATAAACAGATAATAAGCCTAGCTGCCAAAGCGAATTACACGTAAGAAACAGAATTCTTCATGTGATGGTTCCTTCTTCCGTCTTTCTGAATTCATGACCATCTCTGTGGTCTGATTCTTTGTATTCGTTTTATGAAAATAAGGAAATGTGAATTGAAAGCAATGATAACAGCAGATTCAACTGTTTTGTTTTGAAATGCTCTATGGAAAGAGAGTCTTTGGTTACTTTTATCTCCAGTTTTCTTCGAATGGATCCGATTTCTATAACTATACAAGGACTTCTTTCATGAGCTCATCTTATGTTCCACATTGCAAGTGAATTTTTATATTAATGATTAATGATTAATAGCGGATTGTTGTCTTGCAAATCAAGTTTAGCTTTTCATTTTGTGATATGTCAGCCATTTTTCTTATCTTCTTTGCTTGAGATTGTCGTATAAGATGATTAAGATCTCGTGATCCAAATTTAGCTAAAGAAATCTTTATATTGTCTGTTTGAAAGCATGAATGAAAGTTGGAAAAATAAACAACTTGATTCCAACAGGAAATAGACTGAAATTTTTCAGCATGACAGAATCTATAAGTGTAATTTTCTCAGCAAGTACATTTTTTTCCGTCAACAGTGGAAGTGATGGCTTCTGGGTTGGGAAATCGTCGTTACGTCAATGGAAGCAAATGGCCATTGATGCTCAGAACTTTGAATGTATGGATGCGACAGATGGCATAATTGGAGAGCCTGGAACCTGGAGTTCTAAGATTTGTTCAAAAAGTGCCATTGCAGTCAAGGATGAGAAAACTTCTGTCAAATCAGAAGTCAGGAAAGACAGTGAATTAAAACCAAATGATATGGGATATTCCTGCGCACAAGACGAATTGATAATGCGTCAAAATGGCATGGAAACGGATATTGGAAACGAGGTGAAATCGTCAATCTTGGACAATGCGGAGGAGGAATTTGATGAAAGCATAGAGGAAAGTAATAATGCACTTGGAATGAGGGAGAATACCTTCAATTCTGATGCTCAATGTCGAAATCATGGTATGATTTTCCCTTCTTGTAACGCCCTAGATAACTCTTGCATCTTTGCTAAGTTATGCATAGTTGTGTGGATGTGGAAAACAAACTTAAACCTAAGTAATTTGTTTGTTTTGTAAAATATCACGCCATTGCTTGTACAAATTTTATGGCCTACTGGTTCTTACACGTGACTGTTTTCATATAGTTAAGACGTAGAACAATTTTAATAACAAAAAAGGTGTTCGTATTACAGTTTATGGTGAAACTTTAGTGTTGACCTTGCTTACTTATTTAGTTGATAATGCAAAGATTGGTAAAAAGTTAAATAGGCCAAGATTTACATTATGAAGTTTTTTCTTTGTTGCTCTCCGATTTATTGTCAGACTAGAATTCTTAACTTTCTTAGCTGACTTGCCGATTTCTAGTTATGAAACGTATTGATTAGGAGTAACATTTCAGTTTTCATCCCACTATTTTTTTATTCATTTTATTTATTCATTTTTTTATTTGTGTCTTAGTTATTCTTTCTGGCTTTTATCCTGATATCTGAGATTAGCAAAAAGACCCTGTAATGCAGAAAAACAGACAAACCTTCGTGTCTTAGTGCACCTGGACTTTGTAACTCTGTGTGTATTTTCAGGAATTGTGTGCCTTCATTTTCAGGAATTGTGTGCCTTCATTTTCAGGAATTGTGTGCCTTCATTTTCAGGAATTGTGTGCCTTCATTTTCAGGAATTGTGTGCCTTCATTTTCAGGAATTGTGTGCCTTCATTTTCAGGAATTGTGTGCCTTCATTTTCAGGAATTGTGTGCCTTCATTTTCAGGAATTGTGTGCCTTCATTTTCAGGAATTGTGTGCCTTCATTTTCAGGAATTGTGTGCCTTCATTTTCAGGGAATTTATGTATCGAAGAAAACAAGCGTTGTTTGGTATCTACTAAAGTCTGGTCTTGTCTTAAATATTACTTCAAAGATTGTCCAGAGTTTCCTGCAGATGTTGAACCCTGTTTGCTTTGTCAGGTAAGCGTACGAAAATTGGTTTCTCAATTAGGATTGGGCCTATTTTATGTTACTACGAGTGCCACGGTATGTAGCAGATGAAGCTGACCCGTGAGGTTCCTTTTAGGTAGCATTTGCATTTGTTGTTTATATGAGCATCTAAGAATCATCCAATACAGTTCTTTATATAAAAATACCACGCGATAGGTTACAGTGCAACATGGTATTGAAATTCAATCTTAGGCCCAGTCTCATTTTTTCCGTCTCATGGTTTTCTCCATTAATGTTGGCAAGATATTATAATATCAATGATTTATTATGTATAATATTGGTTTTTGAATTCAAGGTTAGATATTTTCTTTTTCAGGAACAGAGTGCAAAGAAGCAGAAACGCAGAGAGGTGCTTCGCAGCGTGGCTAACTGCATGAGAGATTCGCTACGTGATTTGTATCAAAATCATTCAAGGCCGGAACTCTACAGAGAGGTGAGTACTTCTTTGCACTGTGAAAACAAAAAAACTGAATTTAGGCCATGGAAGTTTATACAGGTTGATGACTTCGTTCCATAATCAATCGCAGGTCTGAATAATTGAGGCAACCACTTCATAGCAGCATATGTGGACTTGTAGCCTATAATTTTATATTTCTATTTTAATTTCATATATCCTTTTCAGCCTGATATTCTATTTGGGCTGTTGTAAAGAATTTCGTCCATTTTCCACTGAGAAATAAATTCTGCTCCGTTGTCAATCAACTGCTATCATGTACCCCCAATCAACCCCGAATCAACCCCCAATCACTTGAACATAGCTCAATTACAGCTTTTAATCCCAATAGCTGGAATATTTTGTTTACTAAAAGTTTGTACCCAATTTTTGTCCTCTTAATTCATAGCTTCGGAATTTTTCTTTGGTGATATTTCCTTGAGTTTTTTCTTGAGTATCTATTTCATTCTTTAAAAATTTCTTTGTGATTGAAGCTATTTGAGTATATATATATATATATATATATATATATATATATATATATATATATATATATATATATATATATATATATATATATATATATATATATATATATATATATATATATATATATATATATATATATATATATATATATATATATATATATATATGTATATGTATATGTATATGTATATATATTTATATTTATATATATATATATATATATATATATATTTATATATATAAGCAAAATAAAGAAGGAAAGTAACTATAATGAAAAAATTCGTCACAGTGACCACTCCACATAGCGGACCCCTAGATGTACGTTGTTGTATTGAAAACAATCCCCTAAACGATGAATTTTCTTATACTAGTAAAAAGTCAATCTTTTCTCCGAGCACCTATCTTTCCACCGTGGTATTTGTATTGGTTTGCTCTTCGTTTAATTTTTAATACTGGAAATCCTCAATTGTAGGATTTTGCAGCATACTCATTAATTCACATTAATTTTTTGGTGTAGACTACTTTCGAGGTTTATGCGGTTTCAAGATACACAATAGACAGCTGGCGTCGATTCTTGAGGTGAATTTGTCAAATTCTTTCTTCTACTTTGCTTGTCTTTGTTGTGTGAAAGAATGAAGAGCTTCTTCTCAATTTTTCCCTATCCAGCATTAGTTACGTTAGAATTGGTCCAAATAGTTCCACCTCCTCCTTATCAAGTCTTGTAATGTGGTTGCATGCAAAGGCTGCTTTGCCCGTAATGATCAATCCACATAGGACCTTAAAATCATCAAATGATATATTTTTCCCTACACAGAAGATATTTCCCAAGTTTTCAGCCCTCTCATGCAAGGCTTCTAAATGACGTATTTCTTCCAGATGCGTATCATCACAGCCGTACGATTTGATAGAAAATGCCGATTTGTTTTGCGAGCATAGCAAACTTCTGTACAACTCAGAAGATTTTTTCAATCATGAGTCAAATAAGTATGTTCTTTTTTTTATTTATTTATGTTTGTTTTCGTTAATTTTACCGATTTTGGAAGAACGGGCAGCTTGACTGAATAAACGAAGCGTAAAGAGAAAGTCCAGACTGTTAGTTTGAGCCTGAAATGCCAAGAGGATTCGCTTAGAAAAAAATTTCTTCGTCACTAATTTTTTGGCATTTCTTGCTTATGTGCGTTTTTTCATTATTCTTTTTTGCTTATTCCTTCGTTTTTTTGAGATCCCTGGAGACAGTCACTCCATGGTATTCGCATAATTTGCTATGATACCCTTTTTCCAGGTGGGGTTGCACAATAGTCTGTTGTTTTAAGGTTAGTAGATCAACAAGGATATGTGAGCGTATGTCAGTACCCATGCATTCGTCTAAAAAAGTGAGACTTAAGTTGTCATAGCACCGTTTGGTATTGGTAAGCGATAACTCTTTTCTTGTACTGCTCTGTTTGATAGTTGTTGTCTTTTTCCAGGGAATACATTCTAGTCACAAAAAACGAATGGAACACTTTGACAGACTTAGTCCCTTTCGATCGAGAAATAAAATTGTCAAATTGTAACATAAGTCCCGAGAACGATCATTTGCAGTTTTCGATTTCATATGGTAAGCAACATAATATTATTGGCCTTGTTTGTGTTAAATTCTTAATTTTATACCGCCATCCCTGTCTAACATATCGCTGTTGCCATGACTACGGTATAGAAAGCACTTTGCTGGTTGTTGTTCCAATCGTGCCTTAATTGTGTGGAAATCAGAATGCACGACACTTTGATTAGCAGTCTATAGTGTGAAGTGAATACTGGCTTTTTCAGTGTACTATATAATAAACTATTGCTTCTTAGCTCTGTAGCATGCCCCTTCCCAGTCAAAAATGCAATGGTGATTCATTAAGGTTTACTTACAGCAAACTAGGCTATGTGCTCTCAAGCATCTCTCAAGCATCTCTCAAGCAAATATATCTTTGAGATAACATTGCTTTAAGAAGGTGGGGTGGTTATCCTTTGACGATAACTAGGAATTCAATGTTGTTTTATAAATATTCAGAAGTTTTTTTCAAAAGGCTTTTGGAAATTATTACACTTCGATTTTCTTCTCTTCGTCAACATGGTGGTTGCATGGGAGATGTGTTTGTAAGCGGAATGAAAGTAGTTTTACTTTTTGTTTTGGGTTACCATAGTACCCCCGTATTTCCTTACTCGGTATATACCCTGTATTGCCCTGTATTACTTTGTATTACTCTGTATTACGTTGTATTACTTTGTATTACCCTGTATTACGTTGTATTACTTTGTATTACCCTGTATTAAGTTGTATTACCCTGTAAAACCCTGTATTAACCTATATTAGCCTGTATTACCCCGTATACCCTACCTGCGCTGGTGAGTTTTGATGTTATACTTTGGATGTTTTTCATTTTAAGTTTGTGTTTAGAGTATATACATACTATATCTGTATCTGATCATGATGACAATTCTTTCTTCCTTTAGATTGCTGCACTGAGTGTCGAATGATAAGAATCGCTGGCGAGAAAACTCTAGACACTCAGTTTTTTAACGCGCCAATTTACATAAGGAAGGTTGTAGACGATCACAAGTCATCATCAGTTGACGAGAACATTGAATTTGTTCAAGATGCTGAAAATGAAGATTCGTGTGAAAAGTTCAATAAGGTGTTTGCCGTCATTTTTCATAGATAATTTGAATACTAATAAATCCCATAACGGTGCTTCAAGTCCTATAATGTATCTAAATGCCATCAAGATCTTCCTCAAGACTCCGCCTTTTCCGTCTCAGAACTGCATCTTTGGTAGTTACTAATGATGGAAAGTTCTTGTATTAGATCTATCAGTAAAGACAAGGATTTAGGCACTGGTGGCACCACGGGGGGGGGGGGGCTGGGAAGAATTTCACCTTTGTTCTCTCCTAGATCAGGCTTTTATTCTTCCGAATTTAAGGAGTAAGAATTGAAAGGGGATGGAAGATTTCTAGCAAGGCTCAATTCTTTGGTGTACTATATTTAGT
This sequence comes from Mastigias papua, assembly GCA_964019165.1. Lineage (NCBI taxonomy): Eukaryota > Metazoa > Cnidaria > Scyphozoa > Rhizostomeae > Mastigiidae > Mastigias > Mastigias papua. The sequence continues at coordinate 10,988,759 of OZ025285.1, forward strand.
TCTATTGCAACAGGGAACACATCTTTACTTACAACTCAACAGATGGTAGTCTGTTTTAACAGTTTCCATCACCCAATAATTTTATCTTGAGTTCACTGTAGTCAGTGTTTGTAACGTATATTTGTTGGAGAAGAATCATGGAATCTTATGAGTTTGCATTGAATCACATCTGACTTCTTGTTTTGTGCAGCTTTCTCCTCCTCCTCCTCCTTTTTCTTCTTCTTCTTCTTCTTTTTCTTCTTCCTCTTCTAACTTATTCAACTTTAATGTGGGATCGTTTTGGCAGATACCTTTCTTTGCCCCAGGCTTTTCTGCAATGGATATCACCTGGTGAAGCTACCAGCTCCCCATGCCAAACCCTTGGTGTTGTACAGCTGTGAGCTCTTATAGGGGATTCACAAATTATTGCTGAAAGAAACGGTGATTGAGTGTTTCCATACCTCTATTTGTTTATCTTTCCCTCTTACCTTCCTAGAAACAAAGCAGTAAAAAGCGGAAGTTATTTGAACCTGTCGAAGGACAGCGAAAAAGTGCAAGGTAAGGCTGTTGTTGTTTGTTGTTTGTTTTACTTTTTTGTGAGTAGGCCGTTATATCTAACGTTTTCAGCTAATTTAGGCCTACTGTGCATGCCGCATCCAGGCATGGGGCCCCTAGTTTAACGTCCCTTCCGAAGGCTCTGTAAGTTTAAGTCTAAAACCGCTATATCTTGCTTGAAAATGTTCTAATTGTGTCCAGCTGTTCTTCTTTGTATCACTGGAGGCAGCCAAATGATGCAGAGTGTAGCTGGCAAAAGCTTAATTTATTGAGAGCTCTGATCAGGCCTATGCTGCATCGGCCTAAATTTAGCTGTGGGACGTATATGTGGTCAGAACCCTGCATAATGATTGGCCAGTTAGGTTGGGAGAAATGGACATGATCAGAGCTTTTAACCAATCAAACATTTAGCGACTATGCTGACATTGAAACTCTATTTTATTATAGACACCGGATGCAAAGAGGGGAGTATATGTTGAAAGTGCATTCTTCACAAACACTGAAGGAAGTTAAGATCCAGGTATTATCGCTTGTTTTATGCAAAACTGACGCGACCAAGAGGTCTGAGGATGTGGACCTTAGATCTCTATCACATCTACTTTTTTCACTCCGATTTCATGCATCTGAATGTCCCTGTGTTAAGTGAAGTGAACCGAGTTCCTTCCTTTTATTTCTAAGTTTGCATGTTGTTAATAAGGCAGCGATGAATTCCAGATGAATTCTAGACCATTAGATATTACTGTAGCAGAATACTTTTCATTAAGTTCAGCAAATGGTATGTCATTGATAATGTTTTGTCAATCGACTGATGTTTTCCTGCAAAAACTTTGGAATAGTTGCTAATTTACATGAATAAAAATACCCCCTCTGAACTGACCTGTGCTCTAGAAAAATTATCTATAATAAGTATAGTCAATATATCAAGGATTTTTTGGGAGGCAGACACATTCATTAGGTGCCTGGGTCCGACCTTGTAGTCTAGTAGCACCATTTTGTTTGTTAAAGGATTGGACATTTACGATGATGCAGTTATGCAGTTCACTAATCGTTCAGTTCAAAGATACGCACTTTTTCTATCAGAATATCATTTTTTCTATAGTCTGTATGAATATCAAGACTCGACGTCACTGAAATCTAAGAATGATTTAGGAGTAATGCAAGGCTCGAGCTTCGTCATGGCACAAACATTTTGCGTATTTTAGTCATCTTTAAAAGTAGAATAAATTTGAGCTTCACGTGTCCCGTTTGTGAGTCACTATGCTATGGTGCAACTCAGCAACTCTTCAGGGAGTGACCCTTGCACACTTTTTAGCTTAAAAATTTATTAATCAGTTCGAGTAATGATACTCCAAATTGCTAAAAATCAAGAATAATTGACGTATTATCTTTGGCTCCAAGTAAAACAATTTTATAAATAATAAAGCTCAGCGAAAAATTAGGCATTCTGATATAAAAAAAGTGTGTACGTGCCCTAGAACTAAGTTAATAATGATATCTATATGTTGTATTACACCTGTTTGACCACTGCATTACTTTTGCAATCTATAGATATTGTTTTATTATTCGTAGCTTATACCAATCTTCTCGGTTATACCATGTGATCAGCATCTAAGTTTTATGGACGGAACCCCCCTGGAAGATGACTCGTCAATACTGAGTGACCTTGGTGTAATACCAGGATCAATTTTGCTTTTACGGGTGTGTTCTTCTTTTCTTTGTGACATTTGTTGTTTTGCACTGTGTATAATAGTACTTTTGTAAATTGTTTTGGCTTGCTTTTCTGTCTTTTATGTTTTTTACGTGTCAGATTTAGTACCAGCCCAAACCTCACCAAACCTCACCAACCCCTTTTTCATCATCGTTTGGCTACAGACTTTTCTATTTTAATGTATACTTTCACGGACATTGACCCCTGGAAATAAGTAATGTTATTCCTGATTTACTGAGGCGTGTTATATCCACCAGAGCCTCAACTCAGTCGTACCCTTTCCATGTTGTGATGCCAGATCCACGGCCACTATACCACAAATCATTCATTCCAAAGCCTTGTAAACTGAGGAATGCCTCACCTTCCTCTTCCTTCCCAGAGCTCTACAATTGTATTTTTATAAATCTAAAATCGACAAACGTGATCTTATTTCAATTTCTACTTAACCTTCCTCTTTCCTCCTTTGTTAGGCCTTTGCCATATGCCTCTAGGCTTTTCCCCAGAACTACTTACTAAAAGACCTAATGATGTCTTTACTATTGTTGCCTAATAGAAAATGAGACAGCCGATATTAAAGGTCATTTTCGCCAATCTCATTTATTAAGCTGGAAGTAATTTTACTGTATTGTGTATTTAGATATTAGCATTTGACTAATTATGCGTTGGAGGGTTTCAGTAGCATAAAAGAGGAGATAAAGTCCCGGATATTACGTTAAATCCCGATGTTATCTTGGATACCCATTTCATAACGACATCCGACCTTATATTAAAGCCGATATTCAATTCACAACCGTTATTTTATGAAATTTCATAAGCTGGCTGCTATTTATATCAACATAGTCATGGCAACGATGAACACGGATATCTATTTGTGGTATTGGGACTTATCAACTGCAATTCAAATTTTTTGATACCGAAGGCGTTTTGAGGATTTAAAGCTCAAATAAATCAATGTATTCGTCATGATCCTCCTAGGGGTACATTAAGGAATTAAAGTGGGCGACGTGACTTAACACTTTCATACTATTTTATGTACTTTTTCCTCACATTTTTAATTCCTGCTTGGATATGGGGTGGGCCTAATTCCGCTTTGTTGACTCAACTTCTTGAGTGAACAATTTCTTCTCAGGACTTACACATTATTCTATATTGTCCTTTTATTGGATTCCAGGTTGATGAGCCAAGTGAAAAAGCCCCAACTGTCGAAACAGTTCATGCTAATGGTATTTTAAGTTGTCTCATTTTCCTCTCAGATTCTCATATTTCTCAGTGTCATGCATCCAGTCATGCTGTTGAATTTGAGAAATTGTGTGCAATACTGAATCTTTGGAACTGGTGCATTGTAACTGGCTTAGTATTGTTAAGGAATGCTACAAGTAAATCACGAAGGATTCAGTGTCCCTAGGTTCAGAACATAACTTGTTCATGGATGTATCTTCCTCGCCCCTCGGGTCCCTCTTCATTCTCGCATGGCTTCCTCATGGATATAATACTTAGCTGTAGGTAATGTAGCCTTCATTTTTAAAGGTAGAGGAATCCCAAATGCCATTCGATATATTGGATGGTGCCTGTTAGCGAAGACACCTATGTTAGATAATTGGGTTCTTGAAGTAGGACGACCTGTGCCTCTCTTCACCTTCTTTTCCTAGCCTATAGCTATATTGCCATTTATCAGCCATTTTGTACTGGATGGACAGTCAGCCTGCATCCAAACTACGGACTAGATTGTGCCTCTAATTGTCAACCTTCGGCACACAGCACTGTAGTGAGATCTTCATCTTCTCCATGCTAGAATGTTACTATTTGTAGGACTGCCGGTTCACAGCATCATCCCGTCATCTATCTTCATACCTTCTGCTTCCTGGTCCCCGGTTATTGTCCCTTGGAAAGATACCTAGTGTTTCATTTTTGGACTTTGCAATAATACTATTGAATATTACTTCTTTTGTTCTTTAGGACAAAGGAGATTAGAGGAAGGCTTTAAAGGTGAGTTTTGTCGATTTGCACCTCTGCTTCAAGTAATTTGAGAATAGACAATGAAAAGAAATGAATAATAGGTGCAATATGAAAGTGCAATAGAGAAGAATGGATATAGTGAATAGAGAAATATTTGTTGCAAACAGAATTTATGCTCATTATTTGAGATACGGTTTGAGCAACAACTCGCTGAGATTTCGGTAGTTAAGAATAATTTAAGAATAATGCAAAGCTCAAGTTTCCTGAACACTCGGACTTTGTTGGTTTTTGAGTATTTTTGGGAAATAGCAAATGTGAGTTTCACTTTTCCAGTTTGGAAGTCATTAGGCCCTGATGTGACTCGAAAACTCTTCAGGGAGTGTCTGTTACTCATATTTGTTACAGAAATATGGTCGTTCTATGCGAATACTAATGGTAAAATTCGCTGAAACTTAAGAGTACTTTAAGAAGAATCTTTGGTTGAAATCGGCAACTTTTATGGATATTAAGGCTTGACACAAAGTTAGGTATTCTTATGAAAATAAGTGTGTTGCAGATTATGGTTGGAATAGAGGCTGTTAGGTCTTGTATTTGCCAGAGTCCAGAAAAAGTCACGGCTCCACGGCCCTGAGCCGGAGGAAGATTTTGCTCTCTATGTCGTATTTGAGGAAGGTTTAGTAATTTTTATCAACAATCCAATTTCAGCTAAGTTTTTAGTTAATGTGACATCGGCTGTGTAACGCATAGTCCTTCTACAGTTCAAGTTTTCGAGACATACACAATGCAGAGTTTAAGAACTTTGGCTACGTTTGATTGTCTTGAAGGAGGAAGGTTTATGATGAAGATTTGACAGCCAGAGGAATGTTGGAGATTTTTCTGGACTCTGGTATTTGCAATCCATATGCTTTGTTCTCACAAAGAGTGAGCTTTATTCTATCGGAACGATAGTGAAATCAGATTTTATGATAGCAATCTTTATTAGAACCGGCGATTTTAAAGGAGATTGGTGTATTTGTGAGTTATATCTAGACACAGAGCTGTCTTGCAATTTAGTTTGTTATTTACTCTTTCAGGCACTGGTCTTTGCGGAGTCTTTCAGTCAGATCAAAACGCTGCCTCGTAGAAGGAAACAATAGATGAAGATTTGATTTAAACTCTGGCCTCAGTGTTTTGAATAGATTAGCTGATTTCTCTCGCAAGTTGAAATGAGCTGGTTCATTACTATTTAGCTACCCATCTTTAGAGAGGGCCCACTCTGGGTAAATGTAAGCGGCAGTTAGTTTGTTTGATTCAGGAGTTGTGTGCAGATATTTTTTTAAATTCAAAACGATATTTTAAATTATATGAATGCTACACGTTTTTTTTTATAGGAAAGCTCTTTACAGGAAAGATATCAATTCACTGCACCCACCCACTGCGAAACAGGCTTAACATGTAGTGTAGCCATAAAATTGAATTGTAGCTTCCTCTCCCCAATTACACGATTACACCTTCCTGTCTTTTGCTTCATCCCATCTACTCTACGTTCATACCCTCTTTTGTATAGGAACACACATTACAAGAACACCGAGGCACGATTTGCAAAAAAATAAGAGCTGTGCTAGAACATGCTCAGCTTCAGATGAGAAATTTCACAATCGCTCAACAATACATTCTTTTTGGCAGGCCAATTCTGATGGGGTTGTCTATAGCAACATTGCTTATTGCTTTGATTTCAAAAGTAACCTGACTGAATATCTCAGAAATTGTATACTGCATGTAACTTCTTCTCGAACATTGGAACAGAGGTCACTTTTGAAATAAAAAGGATTTTATAAACAATTGAGTTTGATATTGTCAAAAAATCTAGAACACTGAGCCTCGGCAAAAATTATCGGGTTCTTATAAAATAAAATTATAGATGAACAATGAACAGCTTGTATAGTAAAAATAAACAATTTTTGTCATGTTGATTATTTAGCCTAAACGAATATGAGTAACTGAGTATGCAATACGTATGTAGAATACCGTAATGATCAATTAACCGCCGCAGCGCTTAGCAGAGCTCCCAGGCTTTTAGGTGCGGCATTTATTCGACCATGAGGCTTAATTGAGTATGTGCGGTACGCTAGTTTAGCTTTTTGTGGAAAATGAACACATTTCCAGCGATAGACCAATTACTGTGTGCCTCCATTGTTCCTTCTATTAGAGTCAGAAGGCCGAGATATGATGATTAACGAGTTGTATATAGACAGTAGTGAGCTAGTTCACATGCTTTTAAGATTCTTTATTTATTTTCCTTTGTGGTTTCTCGACGTCTTATTCCTTTTGGTTTGTTTCAAGTGAAAGTTGTTCGTTGATAAGAGCAAGTATCATAATCTTGTCACTGCATTTACCTTGCCCAGTCAAAGTAATTACCATTGCGCGAAACTTCTACTTTGTAACTTTGTTATTTTACACAGTGAATTGCGAGGAAGTGCTTTCGTCTATTTGGATAAGCACAGCTCAACAATTTTGTTGTTACTGAGTGGCTGCATTTACCTAGCACCTGTTTCCCATAAGGTACTTCCCACGCAGATTACTATCTCGTTTATGCTTTATTACGTCCAACGCCAAGATGTTGTTCCTTGTGATTCAGCTTTCAAATTTTTTTTGTCCGCTCTCGCGATGGTAAATTTGTTATATTGATTTCCAATGCTTAGCATCCCCAGTTGCCCCACTTGTAGTTTCAAGCCACACACATCGTTTCAAATGACAATTACATTGGGCAACTTTGTTGTTGTTACAAATTTTTATGATGCTGAAAGTCTTTAAAGATCTAAGAGAACACCGCGTTTGAACATGTATTCAATTTATCAACGGATTATATCTGGAATTATATACTGGAAAATTAAATATATGCTTGTATTATATACAAACATATTTACAATGTCTGCAGTTGGTATTTTTCTGTAACTTTTGATTCTTCACTCCATGTAGCTCATGCAATTAAACTCGTAAACGTCCCATCCCTGATATCGTTCTAGCAAATAACAAAGCTATAAATAGACTTGATGTAGTATACATGTATGTATCATAAATATTCTTTGATTTAGCTTAATTGTGAGTCTGTTTGATGGTACTTAATTCTAGCTTCAGAAAAGAAAACCGAATTTTGCCCTAAATGGGACCCATTATTAAATCTCTATTGTAAAGCCGTTTTATCTTGCATGGCACTTCATTACTCTTTGCATTCAATCCGGTTGTTTAATTCTGCAATGCTGCACTTCATTAATCAAAGTATTTTCAACTCTATTTGGCAATTAGAGACAATATTGTGATGGCCCCCTTTTGTTACCTTAGTGATCAGATAATACATTGTTTGGTTTCGATTCCAACTGTGACGTCGTAACCATTCAATTTTCCGGAAACGAGGCGTTATGCTCCGTTTAATAAATGTAGTGTGCAGCAACGAGGCCGGTTGTTTGCTATTATAAAACAACAATTGAATGGCGGATTATCTTGAGAGATTGTTGTGAAGGAATTAGGCCGTCTAATCAAAATGGCTTTTACTTGATTGTGGGCAGGCTTTGACCTTTGAATTAGTATTCAAGCTGATAACGGTTAGTATCGTAGCAAACACACAATGAATAGCGGCCCCGAAGAAACCAGCAAGTCGAATCCTTCGATGTTAACGTCTGGGAATGCCGCAGACCCTCCTTTACTTGCTGCAATCGATCAGGTAGAGAAACTGCATGGTATTTTCTGCAAAGACGGCTCGTATAAGAGCTCATCGGAGGATATGCTTAGTGAGGAGGACAGTTCTAGTTCCCAATGGAACGCTAAACAAGAGGAGCTCGTGGAATGTTTATTTAAGATGAAAGGACTTATGGAAGAGGCAGAACTAGAGAGCATGCGTCTGCGGGAGGAAAAGAAGTTGTTGACATTGAGGATTGGAGAGTCGTTGGTGACGGTCAATACTGAGATGGATTCATTACGTAAACAGCTCCATGAGCAAGACAGGATGCTGCGAGACTTAGGGGCGACGCCGTTGCCATATTCAAGTCATGAAATGGCGAAGCCAAGCAATAAGTCTGGATTGTCAGTTTTAGTGGCTGAACAAACGGAACAGATAATAACGCTGCAGAAAAAATTGCTGGAATATGAGCAAGAAAACAAAGATTTACGAAAGAAGGCCTACACACCAGGTAAATAAATGACCCGAAGTAGTAGTGAGAACTGGGTCACTCTATATCCATTTGTCGTCAGGTCTTAAGATTTCCTTTCGTGATTTTTTCAATAAGCAAAAGTGAAGAAGATAGGATATCCTATTAAATATGCGCGACATTTTTGTAAGGAGTCTCCGACACGATGGTGTCTTGCCGTGTGAGAGAATGAGTCAGAAAAGTTATTCAATTAACGCGTTAGTGTCTTCAGCATTGGTCAGCCTTATCCAATTTTCTCCCTACCGTGTAGCTTCGTATTTTTACCAATCGCTTTGTCTGCCGCAACTGGACGTAGACAGCATAGAAACGGGCAATATAACGAGATTTCCACAATAGTGACAAAAGAGATGTCATCCAATGTCACTGAATGGCGAAGTCTCAACACCTATTGTGGTAGACTTATCTTTTTAGGTGCATTTCGGCCCATCTTTTAGCGTAATGGAGTGTTGTAGGTGAGTAGGTACCATTTATCATACGGGGGCAGTCCAGCTATTTCTGAAGCAGTGGTAACCTGATTATTGATCATGTACGATGGTCTTGTCTCAAAATAGCTCTTTTGCGTACTATGGTTTTTACTGTAATCTTAGCGTATACATTCTAAATACCAGTGGATGAAAGTGAGACTAGCTAAGTTAACAGTGTTTAAATCAATTTGAAATGTGCTGCCCGTTGCCGATAGAACAATTGTCTGGGGTGTGCTTTTGCCTGGACAGTTGCCAATGACCATTCGATAATAACAGGAAATGAGAGATATTTTGATTGCTAAATGCGCCCTCTTGTCATGGAAAATAAATACTTGCAGAAATTTCCTGCGGAAGATTGAAGCTTTGTCTGATACACACAGCATGATTTATCGTGTTCTTGGTAACGACTCTGTTACTACCATTATTGTGTAGTGTAATGGAATGAACCTAGGGACTTCAGGACCTTCGTATGACTTCAGTGATAAGCTGTTTTGGCTTTTGTTTCCTGAGAAAAATCTCCGGTGTATCTAGTTCCCTGTGAAGTAATGGTATATATTCCATCCTTCTATGCAGAAATGCGATAGGCTTTTTGCTTTTTTCTCTAAATATCACTTCTAACCTTTTGGTTTTCTGGCCTTTTTCTTGTGTATACTACGATTTGCTTTTTAAAGTACAGGTCTTTGATTGTTGCCTTCTCATTCTGTAGGAGCATTCCAATGAGAACAGTACGTGATATAGTGAAATTATATGTTACTGTATATAGATTTTAGTTCACAGGGGAACACTCATTTCTGCTTCTCATACTATGGTATGTAGTACTTGAGTGCTCTTTAGTAAAAAGAACTTATGCCAATTATATTGATGGCAATAATGTTTTTTGTAATCAGGAAAAGCTGCAAATGATGCCAATTGTGACAACTGCAATAGATTACGTGAATATGCTGGTGGCTTGGAAATTAAACTGCAGAAAAATAAGGATTTGATTGCCAGTAGGAGAAAGGAAATCAAGCAGTTAAAATCAGAAAAGCTGGAGCTGTTAGATCAACTAAAACAACTCTATGGTACATTAGAAGACAAAGAGAAAGAGCTGAGGGAATTCATACTGAATTATGAACAGAGAATGAAAGACAGTGAAGAAACAATAAAGAATCTCCTGGCAGACAAGAAGAGGGTAGAGTTAGAGAAATGGAATCTTCTTCAAAAGGCAACAGAGGCATCAGAGCGGTGTATAACATTGAAGACAGAACTTGATTGTGCTGAAGAGAGCTTGAAAAAGAAGGAAAGTGAGCTTAAAACTAAAAATCAAGAGCTGATGAAACTTAGCCAAAGCTACTCTAAGGATGACTCTGTTGCTGGATTTTTTGCACTGTTTGGAAGGCAAGCTACTAAGGTATGCTAGAGAACTGGTTTTCTTAAAGTACACACATTTTATAAGAATATATAGTCTATAAGAATATCAAGGCTCAAAATAGCTGAGATTTAAAAATAAATTAAGAATAATGCAATGCCCAAGGTTCATCAAGGCTTAGAATTTTGCTTATTTGAGTTTTCTTTAGAAAAGAAAATAAGTGTGAGCTTCATTTATCAGGGAGTGTTAATTACACACATTTTGAAATAAGAATATAGTCTATATGAGTATTAATGTCCAAAATCACTGAAATTTAAGAACAATTTAGTAATATTGTTAGGCTCAAAATCAAACAATTTAGAGTATTGAGGCTCAGTGAAAATTGAGTGTTGTAAAAAAGTGTCTTTGATGGTAGTGATTTTAGTGATGATAATGATGGTAATGATAGTGACGACAATGACAGTGATGATGATGAAACAATGATATTATTAATAATAATTATAGCAAAAATTTTGACTGGACAAGCATTTCAACTAAAAAAGCTATTAAAAGCACACATCATTAAAAGCTTTTAATGATTGATGATGATTTTAATGATGATGATGATGATGATGATTATGATAGGGAAGCAAATTATGCCTTCATGTCTGTCATAAAAGCACATGCAAGCTAAGGGTTGTTATGATCGGCTACGCCCCTCGATAGCTGGCAATGTTTCAAACATTCCTATTTCCTATGTTGAACTTTGACCGAGTTAACCGATGTTACGTCACATCAGTTGTTTTCCCTTACTCACTAAGGGACTTTCCTCAGACATTAACCGGTATGATAAAAACATTTAGCTTGAAAGAGACCTGTCGTGCCATTTGCAGGTTTTTTTATTTTCAGGTTTTTTTACATGTGTATGGTCCGTACGCCAATGTTTTCCACACATAAGGGAAGAGGTACCCACCGTACACGCCATAGATTTGCGACGGTAATTTCCATGTGAAAGTTGCAATGATATTTAGAATGTATTTTTGTTTTTTTAATGATTTTGATCTTTCTGCTGATTGGACTTAATTAGGCAGATTACGCCAGTGATATCTTTCGAAGAGGTGAATTTGAACACCAGTCAGTAATCTTAAAGTCATTGCTATGCTCAAATTTCGTTTTGAGTATCAATGGGATGACCAGTGTTTATATTTGACCAACAGTACAAACACGTTCCTGCTTAAATTGGTGAAAGGCACTTGAACTTGTAAACTTGTTTAAACATGACTAAATCGTGAAAGCAAACAACCACGTTCTGTTTCTTAACATTTGAGGCTGACAATTTACGGAAAGTCTTACGTCGGGGTACACCTTTTTTTTATAAGAAACAGGTTTTTAGGAAACCTAGTGCTAAACACCCTAAAATTTAAAAAACTCGTAGGACTACAAGGAAAGAGTTAAGAAACTTCAGAACTTTCTATGCCATCTTTCACAATTTCGGAAACCCCTTTTTCCCTCCTCGGATTTCACAAGTTTCCTGAACAGTGTGTTTTATGTTCCATTCTTTATCGGAACTACAAAAGACAAGTTTTCGTTTTGCATTCGTTGTCACTTCGACTTATGAGACTCGTAAGAAACTTTTAGAACTAAAATGTGGCTAAGAATTAAGAAACTTTTACTATTTGGCTTTGAGGTTTCTTATAAAAAAGTCGTGTAATCGAGTTAGAAAAGTAATTTGAGAATACGATTGTTTCTTGATGGGCGTTTATTAGCATTGGCCATAATACCAGGAAATCACAGGCTGGAAATGCTATAGCACAACATTGAACTCTTCTTGGCCAAGTGAAGGTATCAACATTCAGTCATTGCAAAAATGCCAGGCGTGGAATTTAGGAGGAATACTAAAGTAGACACTAGTTTCCTAGGTGCAAAAAAATATCCTCAAACAGAGCTAACTGGTCCCAAAAACTTAGCACAGACGCGTTTTAGAAATAGGATTTCTTAAAATACCACGAGATAGTGTTGTTCAGTTTGATACATTCTTCAATGTACCTTTATTGAATACAGCCAGTTGATAGACCTTCTTGTGTTTTGCTGATGAAAAGTCTAAGAGTTTCTGATGATGTCCTTCAGCTTTATGCACATTTGTTGAGAGATATACGTGTTAATATGGAACCACTTTATGAGGAAACTTTCATGTAGAAAGCCAAAAAATATGAGGAGCTTGTACATAACCCCTAAAGAACTTTTTTCAACTTCGATTGTGTTATCGATGATGCAAAAATGTCGAGAATTTGGCATATTCGCCTGAATTGTGTGTGATCCTTCTGTTGAATGTTAAGCTATGGCCAAACGGTTGGATTTTTGTCTCGACTTTTCACTATACAAAAATCTAGTCGATTGACTGTGCAGCTGTGTATTATTGCCATTTGGCCGGTTTCTCGAATTTTGTATAGTTTGCGTATGGTTACTTCATCGTTTTCCTGAGATTTTTCATTCTATGTTAAGATTTTTGTGAAAGCGAGGTTCCAAGTTAGGAAGTCTAGTAAGTTGTAGAGTGAAATGTATAGCCGTTTGGCCACAACACTATACGTCATCAGATGTTTGGATTGCAAATTTATGGCAAAAGTCAAAGGAAAAGTCTTTCCGTTTGGCCGCAGCTTTATGTCTGTAGTATCCAGTGCTAATACTTAAGACTTACTGTTTACATACCACTAAATATGCAGTTATAAGTAAGAAGCTATCGAGGAACTTTTAGTTGTACAATGTGGTGAAGAGAAGTTTAAAAGTAACAAACTTTAAAACTTAGTCATTGAGCCTTTAATTAGAGACTTTGGAAGACGAGATGTAACGAAATGATGTAATATGCGTGAAACATTTATGTTCACTATTGAACGCCTATGGAGTATTTGATGTTGCCTTCTTTTTGGTTCCACAGAGCGAAACATTTTCAGATACTGAAGATACAACAGCAAGTCAATATCAAAGTCGAGAACAGGAATCTATGGATCAGAATATATCATCAGAAAGAAGAAATTTTGCTTCGAAACGCCCGGAACAACTGACAATCGATACAAATATAGGTAATTTTGTTCCACTTTAAGATCTAATCTTTTTCCCTGTGAGTTTGCCCGTATGAAGTTTGATCCATTCCTTCTCAAGATTGTTCATCTCATCATTTTTTGAGGTGAGGAAATTGGGTTACGTATTAAGTGTGCTGTCATAGAAAAACGACATAAATCGGAAATTCACGAAAACGTATGGGTGTTTTAGTACTTTTGACAAGGATTGTAGGTAGGCCCAAATATGTCCTACCAAGCATCTGTAGGCTCTTGTTGTAATAGGATGATGTTTTAATTTAGCTCAAGATGACCCAATGTTGGCTTGCTCCACTCCTGTGCCAATATCTGCTGATACGCAGTACCTTTCACTTGGAACACCAGAGCTCACAAGGGAAGATGCCTTGGCAAAGGAGATGGGCATTAGTACAGCATTTCCGTATGAGAATCACAAGCCTCTATCTGGTAGACGATCGGCTTCCACAGAGCTACCGCCTCCTGAACGAGAGAAAAACGTCCCTCCTGTTCGACGTGCGTCGTCTTTCAAGCGAAAGGACACATCTAATCAGTTGCATTCGCCAAAGTATGACAGGTACAAAAAGAAGGATGGGACGAAGTCACCAACCAAGATTGACAAGCTTGATTCAAGTGTACTAAATGGAGCTGTGGTTAAACGACAGAGGTCATTAAACAAGCGACCTAGAACTTTCCATCCTGACATATTCGACAATCTTCCGAAGAGTACTTCCGAAGTACCGTCGCCAACCCCGAAAGAAATACCAGAACCGAAGTCACCTAGGCGTAAAACCCTGAGTGGAACATTATCAAGAATGTTCGGGAGGGACAAGGAAAAAGAGGAAGTTTGTAAGTGATCTGCGGATGTTTGTGATTTTTAGCATTTTATTAGTCAGTGTTCTCTATATCCGATTGAATTAGAGCAGAGTTTCTCTAAGCCAAGAAAGCTTTTTTGAGAAAGAATATGCAATGGTATTGTTGGTTTTTTGTTTGTTGTTTGCCACGAATTTCATAGAAACTCAACTACTTTAGATTTCAAACGCCTATTTTATTGGATAGCGCATGTGTTGCATACACAGTATATGTGGTTATGCGAAATTTTCATACGGTTGTTTAGTTTATCATCATGGTACGTAATTCGAGCGTAGCCGCCAAATGTTTGCGAACTCTGATGAGGTCTGTTTTCTCCCAACCTAACTGATCAATCATCATGTAACATGGGCCTAGTCTTAGCATGTGTAGTCAGAATCCTGGATGATGATTGGTCAATTATGTTGGGAGAAAATAGACGTGACAGAGCTCTCAAACATTTGGCAGCTATGCTCGTAAATCGTTGTCGTGTTGATGTTCTGTTGTCTGAGTGGAAAAATCTGCAATATTTGTTATTTTTGTCACTTTCATCGTCACTTCGAGGCTGCGTTTAGGATGAAGAATTGGCTCACTGCATTGGGTACCCCCGGGAATTAAATTGTGCTGCGTTTGAAAATCGAGTTTTAGTAACAATAAGTTAAAGTTTATGTTAAAGTTAGGAATTGAATAAAAGCAGTATTCCTGATAAGCCGTGTAGAATTGCCACCGTTTGTCTTTCGAGACACGTGTCCAGTCCAATCCTCGTGTCTGTTCCTACTATCAAATTTTTACTTCTCTAGCATCCAGCAATACATCACCGGAGGTATATGACAAATGGCAGGTGTGGGACTCAATCCAACGTATTCCAATGCCTCTCTGGAAGGCACGAGATGTCATTGTATGGCTAGAGATCGAATGCTGCATGCCTATGTATGCAAAAACTTGCGCTAAGAATATAAAAAGCGGAAAGATCATGCTGCAATTGTCAGAGCAAGATTTAAGCAATGCACTTGGTATAACAAGCGCTATGCACAGACTAAAATTGAAAATGGCTCTGGACGATTACCGATATCCCGAAAGGTTAGTGTGCTGGGTAGTTTTATTATCTCATTTTTCATAAATTATTTACAATTTTTTAGTTATTTTGAGACCCCAATGTGAATAGTTTGACAATGTTATGCTGTATGTGGCCATGTTTCCAGAAAATCAGGAATACATTTTTATTAAAAATTCTTTAATTCAAGAATGATATAATGTATTTTGAATAAGCAACCATGAACTTTTCTGTATCTTTTTATGAATGCAATTTGTGACTTTCAGGAGAAACGTAAAACTATCGAAGTTAGATCATACATGGGTTTCTTTGTCATGGTTAAAAGACCTTGGACTTCCTCAATATTCCGAGTTGCTGGAGAAAAATCTTGTTGATGGCAGGATGGTCAATACATTCACAAGGAGAGAACTGGAGAAGATATTTGGCATCACCAAAAAGTCGCACCAGGTAAAGTTTGTAGTTTAATTTTTCGATTAAAAGAATTTGATGATACTTGTATGTTTGGAACTAGATTTGATAGTTTATCTTAAAGAGATCTTTTTATCCGATAGTATTTGGGCGAGTAGGAGATATTTTTCAAGGAATGGTTATAAAAATGAACATACAGGAAACTAATTGGTCTGAATGGAGAAAAGGGTTAAGGAGGTAATTTTGGTTGTAGAGTGAAGTAGAATTAGGAACCAAGTCTTGTTTCGGAAACAACTACTGCTGAGAGCATGTTTGAAAAATATTGCAGAAGGGAATTGGGATGTTGCCTGTGCTTAAAGGAGAGCTGAAATGTCCTAGCCAACAAAAACTTGAGAATCTTTTTTCATCTATTGCCATTGCTGTTTCTTTTTAGATAAGCTTTGCTTGTGGCCTACAGCTGTTGAGGAAAATGAATTTCGATAAAGAGGTTTGTTGTGAATGATGTCTCGTATATTATTTACTTACTTATTCTTGACCTCACTGTTTTATTGCTACTGAATTCATTGAAATGTGACTCTTGACTTAACAAATAATGTAGCAGATCATGCAGTTTATTTGCAAACTACCTGGGCAAAATGATTTTTGCAACGAAGATATGGATGTGTGATACGCTAAACAAACGGGTAGAGAATTAAATTTATTCTTCATTTGCATTTGCCAACCATTTTGTCATCTTCCGTGCTTCCCTTTGATATCCTTCTTACCGTGTGACTTAGAAGTACATATGTAGTTTAATTGTTTATAAAACTATAAATGTTGACGTTGAATGCCGAAAATTTTGGACTCTGTAAGATAGCATTGTCAATCAGTTTGTCATTTAGACCGTTCTCTTGTTTTGTAGGCGTTGAATTTGCGAAGATCAACATGTGCCTATAGGAACATCGATGTTCTTGTTTGGTCAAATCAGCGTCTTATTGATTGGATAAATTCCATCGATCTCAAGGTTAGTTGCTGACCTCATCGAAGGAGAACAGTTATTTCTCTGTACAGGAATTTTAGAGAACGGTTTGTTTTTATTCTCGCACTCTTAAATCCAGAATGCAAGGGGTAGGCAATAAACGGGGGAAGGGAATAGAATGGGAACATCCCAGTAAGTATGCATTTAACGCAGGGGCCATTTTAGAGGGTATCATAGTAAGGTGAGACTGATCTCATTTCCCAGGAGTATGCCGAAAATCTTCGTGACAGCGGTATACACGGAGCGCTTATTTCATACGAGGAGACATTCACCATAGATACATTGGCAAATGCATTGCGAATTCCCGTTGGAAAAGGTGCCGTTTACAAGCATCTCGTATCGGAGTTTAGTCCACTTCTCAAATCAGCAAGGTATGCTGCTTCTTTATCATTGTTCATTGTTGAAATTCTCCTGAGCTCTCTAGTCAGGCAATGTCCATATATAATTTAAGAATTGTCACCAAGTACCTCATATGGAGGTTTTTATGAGAAAGTTTTGCAAGAAGGTGATGCAAGACTACTAAAGTGTTACTAAAATCATGAAAACGCTAGGAACTTTTCAACACTGAGCAGAGTCAAACTTTCCTATAGAGCAAAAACGTTTATGAATCAAATATTGGAATTGCCTTAACCTTTAATTTTTTCAAATCAGTCCTCTCTTTGTGCGTGCATTCTTTGCTGACATTATATTCTGTTCCTCCTTGTTGATTTCAGATCTAAGGTGAAGCCAGAAGACAAGCTGAAAAATGGGAAACCAAAGAGTTCTGGGCTTAGCAGGTCTTTCAGTTTACGTTGGTCACGAAGAGAGAGATCAAAGCGTTTAACGGTAGGCAAACCTGACTCAAACCGGATTGTGTGAAGTCTTAAGAAATTTGCCAATCATTACTTTGTGTCTTTCCCGTAACATGTGATTTTGACATTCTACTGTGCAGTAGCCTTCCTACCTGGCTTTCACTTGTGCCAAATTTATGCCAGAGTTTTCTGTTCTGAAGTTTCATGGCAACATTTTTTACGGGCTATTTTCGACATATATACTGGCCTATCAAGCCCCTCAGACATGCCAGAAACTGAAAGCAACTCAGGTCCCAATCTCAGCTATATGAACTTATTTTTTCTTCGCCTCTCTATAGCCGTCAAGATCAACTGGCAATATCAATGGTGAACAGCCGAAAGAGCAGACCACAGGCACTGAGAACACACCCGAAAGGAAAGGATCTAAGCATGCAACTTTTCTGTGATCTTCCTCATATTCGAAGGAGTAAAGGTATTCTACGAATATTTTCAATTAAGGAAAAGTTAAGGTTTGCACGTTCTCATCCTGTCGGATTTTCATGCAACATTTCTCGATTTACCAGCTGATATCCCTGGTTGTTAGTTGTGAATTGCGACACAATACCTGCTGGAGTAGATTCAATACTGCTCTTCACTCTGCACTGGTAATGGAATTCCTTATCAGTTCCGGTTCAACATAAAATATCGTAGAGGACAAATGTAACTTCCTAGTTTTACAAGCTTTTGGTATTTCTTCAGGAATGACGGAGTGATAGCGAAATGGCCTGTTAGAGACTAAGCGATTCGTACTAAACACAGGGCAGCACTTGCCATTTGGCCCAGCCTTTCGGGGGGGGGGGGGGAGCATGAGCCTCCAAGAAACTCAAAATGGTTTCATTTGGCACTTAGTATTATGGGATTTTTGCTACAAGAAGTTTTGAATATTCCATACAGAGACATTTCCAAATGGACGGTTTTCGTTAAGCAGATGCGGTATATTAAGTTTTTTATATTTCATGTGATAATCACTCTCTTTTCCTGCAACTCATAGGTCTGAAATTTCATGCTAGTTGTCGTTGAGGCCTCTTCTACACTCATATCCTGGGTCCAAAAAATGTAATTGCTGCCCTGATGACAGGGGATAGTACTGCTGAATGCACGGTCGATTCCAGGGAAAATTTCTTGGGTGAGATGTAAAGCCAGGTGTGCTAATTGAATCCCTGTATTATCCGTTGTATCAATACTTAGTACTTAACTCATCACCATCTAACGTGTTGTTGGCCTATGCAAGCACAATTTTGCCGTGTATGCAGGTAAGACCATAGAGCTATTGAATTTCTACTGGATTTCCTTGGTACAAGCCCCAAGTACCTCCCCCTTATGGACCAGACCTCACTTGATACTTTTGCAGTTCTCGCGACTAAACTCTCTTTTGGTCATAAGAGTGAGTTGTGATACCGCGAATTTGCTACACTCCACATTAATGCTTGTAATTGACTTCATTGTTAGTTTTATTGCAGTTTTAAAATTGAGAACTATTGACAGGTTTAAACACCATTATTTGTTAGAAGTGTAAAAATTAGAACACATTCTTTTAGGGTCTTTATGATTGATTAATCACTTTGATTCTTTGCATGCCAAGTTCAGTCAGGGCATAGTGTTGGAAACGAAGCTGTGTTAGCATCGAAGTTATATCACTTCGAAAAGTCTTCACTCTGCAATTCATAAATACAGTTTTCAGCTTCTCTGTTTTCCTTTTTCTCGTTTTTTGTCTTCCTCTCCTCCTCTTTTCCTCTCTTTTCGTTTTTTTCTTTCTTTCTCTTTGTCTTTTCCCCTTGTCTCTCTTTTCTCTTTCCCTCTTTTTGTGCCAATCTCTCTTTCTCTTTGTGTCCATTTGTCCCTGTCTCCATTTCTCTTACAGCAGAGATATTGATGAAAACAGAAACCAATTTTGAAATGTTCAAAACGTAATCTGGTTTTACTAGAATTGACATCCTTTTTTATATAGTCTGTTCTCACTGAAGTTGAAAGTACTTTTACTGTGTACATATTTGCTTTGACAAAGCAAGTTTTACTACAATGCCCTGAGAAGATTTCAGCTAACACGCTTTAGAGTATATGATATCCACACACAATTATGGAAAAGAACTAACCAGTGATATACCTGGTTGTGATGTGTAAATTCCAGACAGGACTGTTTACTGGTGTGTTGCAAAGGGCCTTTGTTATCTAAATTTAATGCACGTAGTTGGTAGTTGTTAAATCAATTAGATGTTTTATTTATGGGTATAGAGTAATATATTTGTTTAGAAACGGTTTAGTCCCATTATTACTGAAATCTTGTGCCCCTTTCACCCCATATCGGTATCTTCCAGAACTTATTCGTAGTATATATATTTTGTTGACCCCCTGGTTTGGGGATATACTCTGCGTTCTTGTATTTATTTCTGTAAATGTAACGGGTGGAGAATTTCTAATATATTGATTATTAATATAGTTCAAATTATTTGAGGCTACAATTAGAGTGGAGAAATTTGATGATGATTGATACTCAGTGTTTTCTCTGAGTTGATGATAAAATCGAAATGGGTTTATATTGATTTATCCTTCCTTATTTAATGAGCTTGCAATCTTGGAGATTACTGGGGTGCATTTCAGGGGCGAATTCAGTTTTGGAATGTATTTCTATCAGGTACTAAACATTCTAGGTCATCATGAAAATTTATGGCTTAACAAGTACCGAGGTCCTTCTGTTCATTTCTATCAACGATATGATCATTATACCTTTTGCCTTTTCAAAATTGGAAGTACTGTGTAAACATGGTGGACCGGTGCTCAACGCGTGTTTTAGGCTGAGGCCTGTGAAGTTGGTTGGAGAATGAAGCCATTTCATTTCATTTGGCAACCAAGATTGCAATGACGATGAATTCGTGGTACTTGGTAGCTGGGAAACCTTGAAATCCATTTGGGTATCAGATCAATGGCAATATTTTTGGAATGGACGCTTGGAAAAGGAACATTAACTATAGATTAAGATCCTAATGTATATTCTTGTTTACTGTCCACGTGAATCTCAGCTCATAAACTTTTCCTTGAAAATTCGTCTATATTAATGTCTATTGTTAACCAGTCGAGGTTTCAAAACTTCACCCAGCCGAACATTGCCTGTAGTATATCGTAACATTCTGTTGCATACGGTTATCAGAAGCATTCCTTCGTCGATATGCCAAAGGCAGGGGTTGACAGTTAACTTTGCCATGGGGCCACGTAAGAAACATAATATAAATATATGATGGGGGCCAGGCCATAAGGTTGACTCAACTCTACACGATATTAATCGCTGTGGTGTGTGTGGATATAAAACAAGTCCTGAATGAAAAGAGCTGTAGTGAATGCATGAAATAAAATTGCAGAATATTCTTGTTTTGTAGTGTCCAAGTAGCCTCTTTATCAAGCCAGTAAGAGCCAGTCAAAGGGCCATACGTGGCCTGTTCATTACCCAGGTCTGTCCTAAGGCATCAAGTTGCATACAAATGCCAACGGTGATCTTCTATGGATCAAAATCTGTCATGTATTTGTAAGTAGGTGTATCGAAAGTTGAGGCAATGAATTCATTTACAAAATCATCATTTTGTAAGCATGATTTTAATTGCTGAAATCAATTCAATTAATTACACCATAGACAGTATCCCCTATTATCAAATATTTACAATGCGAAATCACCCAAAACATAATCAATATTACATCCATCTTGAGAGCAATGCTAAAAAGACTGTGGAGCTAGATAAAAACCCAAACGGTGTTAGTCATATGATCCAATCTGGTTTCATGTTGTAATATGAGAGATTATTATATTACCATATGCGTCAACAATACACATGCAAAACAGCTAATGTTAAGGGCCAGTTTGTGGTCTACATGAGTTTGTCATAGCTGCTGAGCTGGAGTGAACTCCTGCTGGGAAATATAGAACAAAGATCACAAGAGTCTCATATTGGGATATTGATACTCATATGCATGGCCACTAACTTCATTTTAATGGGAAGGTAAGCAAAAAACTTTACTAAGCTCCACAATCTATAATAAATATTTAATATTTACAAAATTGATAAAAATTCCTTACAATTTATTCTCCCAATGAAGACAAGAACATATTTAACAAAGGTATCTTACAAATTTGGCTCTGCTATAATGATATTTTCACCTAATTGCACCAGCAATACCCTCAGACTGTGGAACAAATTTTAATATTACTGAGCCAGACACTGCATCCAGAAGTCCTATGATTCTATCAAAGGGGTGTTGATTCACAAGGCCCCTCTGCAAAAGCCTGTCACTCATTGATTCCAAAATTCTACCCTAATATAGTTTCATTTCAACACACATTAACAATTAACACACATTAAGAAACCTAGTTTGCCTAAGGATAGCTAAAGATGCATTGCTAAGTGATCTAGCATAACTGGGTAGTGCTTTTCAAGTTGAACTGCAGGTAATTCTACTGTCTGTCCACCTCTAGGTAACTTGATAATTGCATGCTTTTGAATGCTGGTTAGTGAAGACCCATGTAAGGACAGCTGGGGAAATAATTTCTCAGATAAATCATCCAGCATGCAAGGATCATCTTCTTTCTTGGGTGGATGTAAGTGCTCCCTGCTCTCTGTTGGAAGTTTCTTGGGCCTGTGGTAATAAAATTCAGAATGTGATGTGGAGCATATATAAGAAATTAATTCAATACTTTATACAGTAGCTCAAAAATGGAATTAAAAGTTTCACAAAAACAATTAAAGGGCTAAGCATCCTCTAAATAAATTATTAAATGGATTGATAAATAAATAATTGAATGGACAAATGAATGAATTATGTGGATTTGAGTTATAATTAGTAGAAGACAAGAAATTACCAGCAATAGCATCAATTCACAAAAATTCTTTGTTTACTATTGAAATGGAGGATGTGAGCTGGGAAAAGAACATAGGGTCTGTTGGGGTAAAATGGCTAACCCATGAAAAAGTGGGCATGTGCATATTTGCATCATTATTATTGACTTATGACCATGAAGGAGCAAAGTGCCATTTTTCTACTTGGTACAATACCTCTCTATAAGAAATCACATAAATTAGATATGGAATAGATGCAAGAAGTCATTAACTTTGCAAAATTTTCATTTACCCATTTTACCCCATTATACCTTTTAAGGAAATGTAGAAGACTATGGGGCGAATACAGACTGCTCTCTTCAGCTACATTGGTACCAGTAGCATAGAACCAAAGTTTCAACAAGGGGGCCTAACACAGACTTTTTGATTTTGAAGTTCATTGAGACAATACCCTTTAGAATCACATAAAAACTGTGCAATTCATGTCTTGACATACTTTTACTAAAGTTACCAATTATGCAATTTCTAAATTCATGTCTACAGTTGCTGAAACAAAATAGTAAGATGAGTCTGCAAATCTTGAGCAAAGCAAAACAATCAAAGTTGAATACCAAAACCCCTGAAATGCAAGTGAGGCTATGTCCCCATGGCATCCTGGATTGGGCCTGAACATGACTCACTAGGGTGATACACTCAGAGTGCAACATGCAAGTGATAATGAAGATGATTCATGGTACAAATGCAATACAAAAAGTCACTGTGCAATCGATAAATTTGATATTTTGCAAAAAAACTTAAAAAGCTGACGCTTTGATTGGGGTAAAGACCAAATTACAGGGCAAAACCAAGATACCTTCCTCTCCTGACAATGAGACGCTTGTCAATAGTGCTATCAAATCTATCAAATAGGCTGAACAAAAGTTCCGTGTCTGGAGGGGAGGTCAAATATTTCGTCGGCTTCTTTGATTTCTGTGGGCTGCACTCGCCTGGCGGTGTCACGGGGCGTATTTCTGTGATATCCACATCACTGTTATTGTTGTCTGAAGAAAACAATGGTGGGAAACGAGAATACACGTTGGACGACAGAGAGCTTGTCTGAATTGTCGTTGGCTCCTTCCAAAACGATTCAGGTAAAGCCCTTTTGCACATCGGTAGTGGTTCTACATAAACAAAGTACATGAATCTTGTCGTTAACATATTAAAAATAACGTCTATTTAATTATGGTGAAATTATCATTATTATTAATATTATTAGTGATCGTCACATCTTCTGGTCAAGCAATGCAAAGAAGAACTGATGTAGAACTTTCAGCTCACTACTAAGAAGTCGTAATCTGAGTGGCTAGTCTGATTATAACTTTTCCAGACAAAAATCAACAAGTTTATTGCAGACGTAGACTAAAAATCTTGTGGAGTTTTTCTAGCGACAATACATCATACCTAAAAATAGCACATACTAACAATGATGTCATAGGCAACAAAGTG
The DNA here is from genome assembly GCA_964019165.1 of Mastigias papua. Lineage (NCBI taxonomy): Eukaryota > Metazoa > Cnidaria > Scyphozoa > Rhizostomeae > Mastigiidae > Mastigias > Mastigias papua. The sequence goes on from OZ025285.1 coordinate 11,012,464, forward strand.
ATAATAAAGATCACCTTTTCGAAATTTTGGAACATTTCTTGGATTCGGAACATCCCTGTGAACTTTCCCAGCCTCCTTGCTCTTAGTAGGCTTATTCAACATACGTTTTTTCCTCCATAGTCTTGCCTTTTCCCGAGAAGAATCATTCCTTTCACCGGCTTTGGATACCTTCGGTTTTACCGGATGTTTGTAAGTAATAATCTCATCTTGGTCTGCATTTTTACACTTCTGGTCATGGCTAAGCACTAGCTCATCATGTTTAAGAATATTTTCTTCTTCGCAATCTTCTTGTTCCATTGAAACAGTTGGGTAAGTTGTGCCAGAAATTTTTTGGACATGTGATGACACACGTGGGCCTAGCCAAAAGCCGCTACTTCCTTGAAGCACTCTCCTCTTCGGTCATAGCTACAAACCTCAAAGTTAGCATGGAAGTCTTTGTTCTGTTTGCAAAAGTGTATTTCTTAAAAGATAACTAACGTATTTACAATCAACAATATCTGCTACAAGTACAGTAATTTCGAGCATCCTTGGAGTGGCCGATGTTGTTATGTCTCCATAGCGCGCGAAAACAGTATGCTGTGATTGGCTGGTGATGACGTAATACTTAGAATTTAGATTACTCATCAACAAACCGTCGATTCGAATACCAAATCGACCTAACAGTCCGTAAATATATAATGACCAGGTTTAATAACGTCTATTTATGTTTATACAAGGTTTGTAATTCAAAATCATATTTTGCACCCTATCCTTCATCAACCTTACTTCACTGAAGTAACATAGGCATTCAGTTTGTTGTGAGAGTGATATTTTTTTTGAGTCCTCAATCCATATTAATACTATATTTTTAGCATGCTTTACTCTGTTAGCAATGTACCGTTCTTCATTAATATTTCACAGACAATCCAAGACAGCCTATTTGCCAAGTACTATATCACTGGGGGCCTCAGCCCCTCTACCCTCACTCTTTGTCAGCCAGCAATTTTCTATCCTTAATCGCAACAATTTTATTGTCTTTTTATATATGGCCCCACACTTTTTATTTGGTGTCGGCCTGCCTGTTTGGTAGAACCATTGAATAGTTCAATGGGTAGAACTATGATTCACTGTTTATTCATTGCACATTGTTGAGGTGTCATAGAGGCTTTCTTTGAGGGAACCTCACTCTGAAAATGAGACTGCATGTGCGATGGTTGCTACTAGGCCATGAGGCGAGATTTTACACAGAGAGTGGCGAATTAATCATTAATTAAGACCAGTATGGGAAGGAAGTCGTGGGCAGATTTGAAGAAAAAAGGACCTGGTAAAAGGGTGAAGAAGCAGCCACCACCAGAAGAAAGCCTGCCTCCAGGATTACGTAAGATTTCTAAGTATTTAATATGTTTATGTGTACACGTATATATTGTGATGATGCCTAAGTAGGACTAGTATAAATGTATGAATATCGTAAGTCATCCACATTACCGCGGGAAACTTTGAATGAACTGTCTTAGTGGGGCCTGCTGTAAAAAATTCAACTTTAGCTCGATTAATATAGGCTACCCACCTTAATCATTAGCATTTATTATTGTTATAATTATTAGTAGTAGTAATTTTCCTTCTATTTTTATTTCGATTGTTTCTGAGTTTTTAGCTGTTCATATCAATCACGATTTTACCAAAAGTTATTGTTTTACCTGTGACTTATCACTTTTGTGATGAGAACATTCAACATAGTCTTCCAAAGCAGTTGACTGCTGAATTCATGTAACTGAATTGGTAGCATTGCTTTTATGTTGTTCATATGAATTGTAAATTTTTTATTCTGTGTTGACATATTTGCTTTTTTTTAGTTGATTCATTGGGAGTCAAAGCAACAAAGAAAGGAAACGTGAAAAGGTATTTCCTACTAAAATAACCTCATGACACTATTTCTCAAATGTTGTTTAGTTTCTTTGCTTTATTATATGCCAGCCTCCTACTGAGGTAGAATAATTGAACCATTCAGTAATATCTTTTGAGTATGTATGAAAGTTAGATTGTTTTATTTTGATATGAATGTTTTGGTCAGTCTTAATCATTTAGCTAGTAATATTGAGTTCTGTATGTCATTTCCTTTTTGATACTTCAATATTCTATAGGGCTAGCAAGGAATAGCATCTAGTCATGTATACCTGTTGATAGTTATGGCAACATTTAACAATTGTTCATTTAAGGCTACTGCAAGATGATAAAAAGAAGAACAAAAGAAAACTGCATGAAAAGAAGGAGAAGAAAGAGAACATTCCAGTTAATACAGATGGTAAGTAATTTGGGGTGTGAATATCATTATATTTGTAGAAATTGTGTTAGGTTAAAATTATTTTTTATATCTTGCCAAAGTCAATGTCTCATTCCCTTGAAATAGATATTGATTTTAGATGTTAACTTTGTAAAAGGTAGTGTATTCTTTGCTTTATTGATTTAGTACTTTATTACTTGTTGATTCCTAGCTTCTCAATGATATCGCTATACATATATTGCAACAAAGTTCTCCTTTTTGTGGTTAAATATAGTTTAGTTTATCTTCAGTTGAAATGAATATTTTGTATTGTTCATTTCTATAGATAGTGTTGTGGTATTTGATGAATCAGGAAAGAGTGATAAAAAGGTGTGTTTTGTTAATTAATTTAAAGACCATTAAGACATTATGTGCTTTCTAGAAAGTCCCCAGTTTTTTGAAGACTCTTATTTATAATAGTGTCCAGCAGTCTTTACTTCCTAATTTTATTTCAATTTCTTATAATAAAACTTTGTATCTCAATACTTTTAAGTTATATTTTTCAAGCATCCAGTCTCTACTAATATAGAAACCAAAGAAGAAAGGAAAACAGAAGAAAGACAAAGAGTGGGTATTCCTTTTTTGTTTACAGAAGTGATTTGAACCTTGCTTCAAATAGACTTAAGTATGCACACTATCCACAGCTTCACATTGTAAATAGACATTTAAGTTTTTTGCAAAACTCCATATTATCTTACCAATATTAGGGCTTCACAGTGGATTTGAATTCTAAAAGTATCTTATTGAAGCAGTAAACAACTGCACCATGTTCAGCTAGGTGAGAATTACTTGGTTTTGTAATAGCATCGCTATAGAGCAGAAGCGAAATTTGAAATTGTGATATAGGCTAGTAGAAGCTTCTATTGAATACAGTGAAAGTCTATAGATACTAGACTTGTAATCAAATGTTATGTAACTTAATTCATGAAATTTTCATACGAATTTAAATTTCACACATCTTTTTTCATGCATTCAATGTTCATGCACCTGGATTTCACATACATCTAATTTTTGCAAACACGATAGTGAGGGAAAGCATATAAAACACTTCATATGCAACTCAACGTTAATTTTTCACATTTGTCACATTCGTTCTACGATAAGATACTACAAGCTAGTGATGACACATAAAATGTTAAACAGACAATGCCCTGAAAAGTTGATTTGCATGCAGATACTCTTGTTTTTTCATGTTTGCAATTTCATGTAATCTACTTTTCACACACTTGCTGAAAAAAAAATATTTCAAGCACATCAAATTTTCACACAGCAACATGTGTGAAAATTGAGTATTTTTATGCAACCAATTATTCATGCATCCCTGCTGTGTGAAAATTAGGTGTGCGTAAAAATTAGATGAATTAAGGTATGTGTGTATAAAAAGACATTTTGTTATACACCATAGTATTGAGAGAAAAATGGAACTGTTTAATTCAGACAGTGAGGACTTCAGTGATGCAGGTAAGAATGGAAAGTTTGTTTCTTTATTTTGGATTAAACTGCTTCCATCCTGCTTTGTTGGGGGACTTAGTAGTTCCACAATGTATAGTCATGCGTATACACCTTTTTGCATATACTGCCTCTGTGTAATGTATCATGTTCATATATTCTTGCTGAATGGATAAAGAGGCTCATAATTTTGATATTCTTTTGAGAGGTTATTGCAATAAGTGTTTTTTTGGGAATTAGTATGTTGGGTGAAATCCTTAGGCAATGAAGAAAGTGCAAAGAGCGAGAAGAATGAAAGAAAAACAGCAAAGTAAGTCAGTACACTTATCTTTTGCAGATGATGTTTATGTATCATATTGGCAAACTTAAGGATTATGACCTGGAAATAGGATAACAGCATGTTACTAAATGTCTGTCAAGTCTCTTCTTTGGACTTTCAGGATTGATATGGGGGGTTATGATCCACAAATCCCAAAAACAGAGAAATTTATTCATGAAAGTATAAACACATATTTCTGGGAGTTACTTAGTTTGAAAGAAAAGATACAATTACGTCTTTTTACTCAGTCCATCTATTATATATTGATGGTTGACTTTCTGAAGGTTTCATTTTCATTTTATTTAGGCCATTCAGTGATGATAACAAGGAATGGCTCAAATTAACAAATATGAAAGATGAAATTAAAGATGATGCTAATGATGAAATGTTTGATGAAGATGATGATGATGATGGCGATGATATGGTATTGATATTTTTAATTTATATTTCATCAATTGGATCAGAAAATCCTTGTTCATATATGTGGACATATAGATTTCTTTTTGCTCACGGAACCTTTATGTAGTGCTATCAGCGATTGCCATCAAGCCTTATAGGATCATCCTTGGCTTTTTACTGCATGGTCTGAAGTAAGTAGATAGCAAGGTACTGAATTAGAGAAAGCTGTTACAACATAGCTATACTGGAGTTGAGAGGCATTGGTTAACATTATATTATCTAGTCAAAGGACACTTGTAGAGCACCATTGCATACATATGACTTTGTTTTTTATGTCAATTAGAGCTTTGTATCTAATGATGAAACAGTAGAAAAATGCATTACTTCAACTTTGAAAAGTGACTCAAGAAGCCAGAGAATAGTGTTTGTTTGCAAAGCTATTTTTTTAGCCTTAACACACAAAATGCTATGATCTACACACATAAATACATACATTAATTATTTGGTAATGCAGGTTTACTTGAAGACAACTAGTATTGATGTGGGCCTGCAGCTACAAGTGTAATAAACTGAATTAAATTTTTATAAAACAAAGGGTATAGAAAGAGAATAAAATGATGAGAAGTATTTACAATGTCAAAAATACTTGAGAACTTTGTTCGTATTATTACTAAGACATACCTCTTTCTCAAATTAATGCTAGTTAATGTTTGTTTTGTGTTCTTTTATCATGCTTTTGAAAGGTGTTATATTTTCTTGACTCTTCAGATTATTACTAACTGAGTTCCAAACGACCCCACCTCCATACTTGAACAAATTCTGGCCAATATCTTTCTTGTATCTTCTAACTTCAACTTGAAGAGGGTTTTGCAAATTCGATTTTCGTTCATTAAAATGATCACCAATTTATAAAGTTTAGAGCATGTTTTACACTGAAGTCTTTGCACCCAAGTCAGTACCCTCTTTAAGGTATCTTCAAGGTATATCTGTTTTCCATAAGAGTAGAGTTTACTCTCCCTAGCTTGCAGATGAGTTTAGCGACCTAGAAGATGATGAAGAATCTGAAAGCGAAGCAGACGAAGGAGATGACAAGGTGGGATTTTATTGAATAACTGTTTTGATTCATGTATAGATGCATAAATCATATTTTCTGCTAAAAGATTAAGTTTCATCTATTTGTTTAAGTCTTACCAGCTGATTGTTTTACTGCTATTTTCATATGAATCTGATTTTTTGTAATGTAATTTAGAAGAGTTATGCTTCTATGTTGTTATCAAAAAATTAATTGAAACCATATGTAGTGAATAGTTTTATGGGATTTATTGTTTCAGAATAAGACTTTTTGTTTTGTGAGTTTCTTCATCCGAGATGCTTTGATCAACAGATGCTTTCAATTGAGAAAAAGTCGAAAAAATTGGATATTAAGAAGAAGAAAATAAAGTAATTTTTTCAAACGTTTTTATTACATTTTCTGTCAGAGTATAATATGCAAGCTCTTCATTGTTGTCATTATCAATTTTGCTTACTTATGAAGCAGTTGTTAGCAATCGCAGCTTTATCAAATTATTCATAGAACAACTGCTATTTTTATAATCCTTCCACTTATTAAAATTTAGCATTGCATTTTAGAAATTGAACTATTTTATCTATGGACTATGTTATTTTCTTGAAGACTTTGGTTTGTTCTCAACTCCGCATTTCGACCAGCAGCATTTTCTTCTGATATTTTGTTACAGCTCAAAGCAGAAAGTCTAGCAACGAAATTTATGTAGAAGTACCATTTTGATTATATCAAGCTCAATATTTCCTTATCTACTTTACTATTGTTACTTTATTTAAAAACATAACAATGATATGAAAAATGAGTCAAATATCTATTTCAGAGAATTAGCTGATGCTGAACTGCAGACAAATATAAAAGAAAGCGAGATATTCACATTGCCAAGTGGACAGGAAATTGAGAAAGATGATATCCTTATTTCGTGGATAATTTGCGTTCACATAAGCATTTATCTGAAATTTCAGTTATCACTTCAGTTCATTCATGTTAAGTTACACAACATAAAAACACTCTAACATTAAGCAACTTACAAGAATATGGATAGCTACATTAGAATGTACACGTGGAATGAAAGAAAAATACATGAAACTAGACGATTTTTGAGGAACGCTCTGAAGAGCAGAGCTGATTGAGGAGAGAGCAACTCCCCTTTCAGAAGTATTTTAAGAAAGTGTTTGTAAACATTTGATTATTCATAATATGCTTTAGTATGTATTTTGAAAAACAGAATTCCCCGTATCAATTTTAGTAATATTTACTATGTCTTATGACTTTCTCATTGGGTGTTTGATTATTTTATTTTCCTTAATGCACTTTATTACGTAACGAAGCGCCTGATCTGACAATGATCTATCAACGAATTAAAGACAACTTGCACGCTCTGTCTAACTTCAAAACGATGCGAGAGCCTGGAAGGTATTGTTCTTTGTTGGTATTTCTTCCTTGAAAGTGAGGCTATTGAGGCTAAATTTTAGGCGGCTTGAAGAATGAGACTAGGTACTTTTCTACATGGTTAAAGACACTATTTTTATCGATTATTGGTCACAATAAGCATTTAGTCTATAAAAGATCTCTTTGTTTATTCTTTTCTTCTCCTTTTTGTATTTTGCTAAAGAGATGTGTAGTTTTTTAGGCAGTTCATAAGGAAAATGTGTTTCTTTTCTGCAATTGATTTCATTTGGATTAGTTCTATTGAAGGGGTGAAACTTCATGAAACTAGATAAATATATGTAGGAATGAAATGAGTTTAAATAGCTTGTAAATTCCGATAGCAGCTACTGAACTGTAATTTCTCACTATGGAATTTTCTTTGTAGGCTTTAGCTGTAGTAATTTTATCTTTCATTCAGCTATTTACGGTCCATGCTTTTCCATAGGAACCGATCTGAATACTTGTCATTGCTGTTACGTGATTTGACAACCTATTACAGCTACAATGAATATTTGATGGAACAACTCATGTACTTATTCCTAGGAGGAGAGGTGAGTGTTAGATTGTACAGTTTTCCTATTACCAGGAAAAAGAAGATTTTGATGCACAAAAAAGATATTACATTCAGTTGTCCTTCCATCCAAGTCGGGAAAAGAAACTGGATCATCTGATTCCCAACTGACATGAGACTTGCAATTCCATTACTTTAGTTTAGAAAACACGCGAAAAACATCTGAGGCTCATTTAGATTCTGAAATAGCTTGAATTATATAATAAATTATAAATAATAAATTATATGTACAATTTGTGGACAGAGAGTATCAGTGTTGTTGATCTTTAATTTTCATTGTGAAACCTCTTCACCAGATAGCTTGAATTGTTCGCGCTCCCATTAAAAATGTTAGGGCTTCACACATTGACAAACTTAGAGAAGCTAGAAACGACTATGAGTGAAGCTGGAATCGCCCCTAATATAAGGTAGACATTGTACTTTGAAATCGAGTTGGTCATGGCAATACTGCAATACGAATTTTATAAGTATCAAAGTGGCCTTTTTGTTGGATAGCTGTTGTTTGTCTGTACATGTTTTGTGGCTGCATTTGAGTATTGTGTTTTTGTTTATAGCTCCTGGAATTTTTAGAAGCAAATGAGGTACAACGGCCTGTAACTATACGCAGCAATTCCTTGAAGACGAGGAGGAGAGATCTAGCTCAGGTTTTCTAGCCCCTCTTTGCTACCTAATGCTTTTAGTGATGACTAATTTTTGGAAGTTGACTTCGCCTTTATGAACCTTACTTTAGGTTACACTTTTTGCCTTATTTGTATGGCGGTATCCTCAGTAATAGTAAATTGCAGATACTCTTCTAACAGACTGCAGTAGAGGTTAATTTGCACGACGTGTTTCAACTGAATCCTCGATCATCTTCAGTTATATGATAAGAATATTACATGTGTAAAAGGATACAATGACAAGTAGTTACTCCTATGACGTCGTACAACAAAAAGTGTTCTATTGACAGAATGTATGACTGTAGCTTTAGAAAGTTCACTGGCCTATTCTATGAGTTTACTTCTAAACACCAAACTGCTTTGATGTATTGGGACCATGCCATGAAAATATAGGATTGAAGATCTAAATCATAGGTTGGCTGACCTCATCTTTTTTTTTTTTTTTTTTTTTTATCATATAAAAACAAATTCTTAAAAAGAAAAATAAAAATACATTTTCTTGTGAACACTCGCAGTGAGGAAAGACATGGTGTCACCGAGTCCTCACTACAAGTGCCACTTACAATTTCATTTTTTATTTACAAAGTACAAAGTAGGTATTCATGCTGAGGTCAATGGCAGTCATACGCACACGACAACGCGTGTTCCAAAATATCAAACATTAAAAATAGAACATGCTGTCTGAAGGAAAAATTTTTTAGGGTTAGAGACTACCATTGCCCTCAGCATGAGCCAGTTACGAAAACTAAACCAAACACAAACAAAGGAGAAGGGTGTGACCTCATCTTTGATAGTAGAGGAAGAAACATTTAATTTCACGCATTTCAGCCACCAACACAGCACTTCTTTTTTCATCTGAGTTGTCCTCTGTGATAATGATCTGTTTTTCCTTAACAGAAACTTATGTTATTGTCAAATCACGATTTGAACTATACCGTTTGAAACCTCTTGCACATTTCGCATGATTTTAATTGTATTTTCGTATTTTACAGGCTCTTATTAATCGTGGTGTGAATCTTGATCCAGTTGGCAAATGGTCTAAAGTTGGTCTCGTCATCTATGACGCGTCCGTTCCAATAGGTTCGTACTTTGATGAAGACATGTTAAAGGCATTTTTGTCTTTTCGTCTTGATGCAGAGTTTTTTTTTAATTTTTGCATATTTGAATTGTTAGTGACAAATTTGTGTGCTTTAGGTTCTTTCCTCTATCTGTAACTGCATTTCCTAGGTGCCACCCCAGAGTACCTTGCTGGACATTACATTCTTCAGGGTGCCTCCTCCATGCTTCCAGTAATGGCTCTTGCTCCACAAGAAGGTGAAAGAATCTTGGACATGTGTGCAGCACCTGGTGGAAAAACAACATATATTGGTACGATTCCATTTCGATTTTTTTGTGCTTGGAAGGCTCCTAATATTTTTACTTAGTAGCACATTCGTGTGTGAGTATGCTTGTAACTAGGTGAGTTAAACATGAAAATAACAAAGAAATTTAGTGGAGTGTGTCTCGTACGTAGGCTTATTCGGCTTAAGAATTTGTTGCGTTTCTATACACATAGTGTGTCTTTTGTAAATGGTTGTTGTTGTTTTGTCTGTTTTTAGCTTCTCTTATGAAGAATAGTGGTGTGATTATTGCGAATGACGCAAGCAAGGAACGTTTGAAGGCAGTAATCGGCAACATTCACCGACTTGGTATGAGACTTTTTGCAGTCAGAACTTTCCAATTTGGTTTTTATGATCAAGATTATGAACTGGTGGCTTACAACGATGGACAGTTATAAATAAGTTGCATTATGGCTAGAATGTTTCATTTGAAAGTAGGCAAATTAGGGACTGACAGAGTGAAATTGGTACTTCTGAGTTTTAATATTGATTTTGCTTTTTCAAAGGTGTAACTAATACAATCATTTGTAATTACGATGGAAAGTCATTTCCAAAGGTAGGTGCAAAATTCATAAAACTAACAGAAATAGAGCCTGTTTCTTGTCTTAAAACATCAGTCATTAATTCTCTTAGTCTGTCTGTCTGTCTGTCTGTCTGTCTGTCTGTCTGTCTGTCTGTCTGTCTGTCTGTCTGTCTATCTATCTGTCTGTCTGTCTGTCTGTCTGTCTGTCTTCCTGTCTCTGTTTCTGTCTGTCTTCCTGTCTTTCTGTCTCTGTTTCTGTCTGTCTTCCTGTCTTTCTCTCTCTGTTTGTGTCTGTCTTCCTGTGTTTCTGTCTCTCTCTGTCTGTCGTCCTGTCTCTGTTTGTCTGTCTGTCTATCTGTCTGTCTGTCTGTCTGTCTGTCTGTCTGTCTGTCTGTCTTCCTGTCTTTCTATCTCTGTTTCTGTCTGTCTTCCTGTCTTTCTGTCTCTCTTTCTGTCTGTCTTCCTGTTTCTGTCTGTCTGTCTGTCTGTCTGTCTGTCTACCTGTCTATCTGTCTATCTGTCTTTCTGTCTATCTGTCTGTCATCAATCCATAATTGTTAGTTATTACGTTTTAGTAGATCACTACCTGTGTAGTCTAAGGTAGAACTCATTCCTTGCACCTACTTTGAGGATAAAAGCCAACCTAGCTTTACCTTTAATTGGCAATCTAATTCTTCCATAAGAACTTTAAATATGTCAAGACTGCAGCATTATTGAAAAGAGAATAACTTCTATATTTGCTTTCTGCTATGATGTTAACAACAGCAGCAATGGCTTCAGAGTATTATTCTTAAGTCAGATCGACTAATATCTAGTTTCTCTCTTTTAAGGTCATGGGCGGCTTTGATCGAGTTTTATTGGATGCACCATGCAGTGGAACTGGAGTTATATCCAAAGATCAAGCTGTAAAAATAAATAAGGTGTGATCTCTTTGGAAGACATTTGTATTGTGCCTCGCATTGGCCCTTGATCTCGATACTGTGTATCCTATAACAACAATAGTATCCTGCATATAGGAACCCTCGTTTATGAAGAACCTAGAACCTGAAACTGCGCATTTTGATATTAATAGACTGGAACCTTTTCAGCCTGATATTCTAACTAGGCTCTTATGAATGGATTCATTCTTTGCCCACAGAAGTGTATCCAGCTTGTTTGCCAACCAGCCCTTTTCATGGGAAACTCCAATAGCATTACACATTTAACTGGGATAGGCAGGGCCTGCAGTGATAATGTTGGTGTTTAGCACCTTCATCCTGATCACTGGAACTACTTCATCGCATAGGAACATTAATAGTCTTATTTCAAACTCATATGTTCTTATGTCCGGGCTTTTACTGTATTGAAAGAATCAACGATACTGTATCATAAGCAAAGCTTAGATTTGTAGTCCTATTTGATAGAAAATCATCCACCGGAAAACGAGGAATTCGCAAATTTCTCAACACCAGCTATTTATCTCGTGGATATTTCTGTTTCTATATGTATTAGGCTGTATTTTTTATCGTCATTGCGGGATGGTTGCAGCTACGTCATCCCATTAGTTTACTGAAAATAGCATCAGAAAGGTTGAAATCAAACTGAATATTCCTCACTATTTTCACTGCTCTCAAATGTAACGTAGTATTTTCAAACATTCCTGTCAGTTACTTCCCACTATAATTTTTGAAAATGCTACTAAATCAATGCAATGCTTCTTGTGGATGTAATTTCAAAGTAGGATCTAATTTCGAGTGTTGTTTGTAGAGTGAGAAAGATATCCTACGATGCTCTCATCTGCAAAAGGAGTTACTCCTTGCAGCAATCGACTCCTGTGATGCAAGATCGAAATCTGGAGGCTATATCTCATACTCAACGTGTTCAATTATGGTAGATCTTTTTTTAGAATTGCTGTAGCTAAATCCTCAAAATTTCTTTGCAAACTAATTGATATAGTTTATTTGAAGTGCAACCAATTTTTCATTTTTAAGATTTTGTAGCATAGGAGGGTTGTAGCTGGATTGAAATGGAAACAAGAGCTGAACTTGGTTATCATTTAGTTTTATTGTTTTCTTTTTATGTTCTGTTTGTCACTTGTTGCTGATCCTGTTTATAACTATTGATAATTTAACGAACAGTTCTTGAGTTTCTTTTCCTGACATTGAAGACTTTGCATTTTGTTTAACTTACATCTGTTCTTGTCTATTGCATATATCCAGGTTGAAGAGAACGAATGGGTTATCGATTATGCTTTGAAGAAAAGATGTGTGAAGTTGGTGCCCACCGGCCTTGACTTTGGCGCGGAAGGATTTACAAAGTATGCTAATGAATTATTTACGGCAATGTGTGTCTAAACCAGACGAAAAAACTCTTGAAACAATTAAGGCACCTTTGAGATGTAACTTCTTATGAAACTGGATTTTTCTTTGGAGGATGAATTTCCCTGTCAATTGCTGTTTACCTACCAGGTGGCCAATTTTGTACAAAAACATACACCAAGCAGTCACGAAAGGTTTTATTGTGATGTACCTCAAAACTACTAAGTCGGTTAAAGACCATCCCTCACACGGAATGTCAAAATCTCACTAGCAACCTTCAATCTGTTTTGTTGGTATACAGTTCTGTTCCGTTCCTTTACTTTTTGAAATTCCACTACGTACAAATCTCAAAAAAGTACTTCACTCAAAATCAAATCATAAGAAGAACTTTACAATATTAATGATCTTTAATTCAACAAAATAATCAATACTACATGAAAAATAACAAATTAAAATAAGGAATATCCAAATTTATCTCGATTAATACATACTAACAATGTACTGTATTTTTAACCAATTTCTGTTAAATACACCAACACTTCTTGGAGTATTTCATCTTGATTTCATATGAAGTATTTTATCATTTTGGAATTTCAGATTCAGAGAAAGGAGGTTTCACCCGTCAATGTCACTTACTCGCCGCTTCTACCCGCATGTTCACAACATGGATGGCTTTTTTGTTGCTAAATTGAAGAAATTCTCAAACAAGTTACCAGAAGGTCGATTTCCTATATCTTATTACTAACATTATCTTTTTGGGCCTTTTGTGTAAATCATTCTAAATAGCCCAAACTGGAAACTATTCATTGCCATCATGGAAGGATTTATAAATGGAAAAAACACAGGGTAGACCTCGGAGAATGTGGAGAGACGACATTAAACAGTGGATAAATATTAAAGAATATAGCCGAATTAAAATGAAAGCAGGGAATAGAGAAAAATGGCGATCCACGATAGGCCACCTTTCGGACTTTCGGAGATGCTACTTAGATAGATAGATTCGCAATGCAAATAGTCTAGTGTTAAGCCCTGTACCTCATAAATTCAGAAGTTGTTGGAGCATATTCTCTGCAAGTTGAATTGAAACAAGCGACGAGGGATGGAGTGCATCCTAGTTGATTTGAGTTTTTCAGCCACGTTCGTCTAATCTACAAAGTTTATTGGAAAATTACTAGTTTAGTCTCTTTCTTGACAGGACGATCGTTATGAAAAAGAGGTGAAGGCAGAATTGTTATTTTCTACTGTATCTTCTAGAAGGGGTTTGAGAATATAATTGTGGAATTGAACCAGGAAACTGAATACTGGTCTGTTTACCAGTATAGTGATAAATGACTTTAATTCCGTTTCTTCTTTTTCATAGCTGTGAGATCAGCAGCTGAGAAAGATGAAGACACTGAATCTAAAACAGAAGATAAAGTACCAGGCGGGCGACAAGGGATGCCAGATGATTCCTCCACAGTGCCGGACTCCGCCAAATCCACAGATTTCAAAACACACAAGGGAACGAAGAGACCTCACCAAGCAAAGAATTCATCTAAGCATTCACAAGAACTTATGAAATCATCGACGAAGCAGCATAAGAAAATGAAACTCGAAAGTTCTAAAGATGCTAAACGAAGAACAAAAAAGAAATTCCGTAAAAATAAATAAACTGTAGAGCATAGCCACGTGAATGTATGATAATTTAAGAGCTGAATGGGATGGAGAAGAATCTTTCTTGTTTTGTATATCAGTTTTGTTTACTATGTTTTCAATAATTAAAAATCTTTCTTCGATTTAAAAGCTGCATTATTGATTAAATATTGTCAATATAAACTTTGCAAGGACAGTGAAATGTGTGGAAATATATGGCACAGTTTATCAATAGTCAATATATTTTTTTTATTAAAATTCTACTCTTATTTGCTACCTGGCAACGGTTGAGAGCAGAGTTAGTGCACTAAATATTTTTAAATGATACACGAAAAATGATGCTTGCAATGCAACTCATCAACTTACTAATCCACATTAGGTGTCCGATACATTGTCTTCATGGAATTCTCAAGAACCTTCAGTTATATTCCACATGGTCGTAGAGATACGCTACACAATGTTTGTATATAAGGAAGCTTTTTTTGGTCAGTACCGAAACTTTCTTAGCTTTTTCATGATTTCAGTGCTGAAACTTTATTAAGACTTTTTCATGATTTCAGTACTGAAACTCGGAACAGCAGTAACATTCTTTAAGCATAATGAAAGGCGTTTTTCGTACGATGCTCGTCGGACAAGAAAGGCTCTTTTAGTATGCTAAAAGTATGTTACCCACTTTCCGAGCTATATTTACGTTCTTTAGTACCAGCAGGCTAAACACTTTCCAATTAAAAAAAGGTGTATGAGGAGTCAGTACAAAGAAATCTTTGCATGACAATAAGCAAACCGGTAATTAAAACTGGACCCAAGGTATGGGAGTGAACTACAAAACAAAGTGGAATCTACAAAAGGATTGGCAGAATGTTCGCAAATCAATCGTAAAGCCGGTAGAGTAACTGAACTTCATGCAAAATTTACTATGTCATTCAAAACTGAGCTTTCTGCACTCTTAGGTTCCTAATAAACGGGAGGAACGCTTAATTGTTTTCAAGTTTTTTTCCGATACCCCCAAGCTTATAAGAACCCCATCTTTAAAAGTTCAAGAAATTGAAAGTAGCTTGGAAGTTTGTTCCTTGAGAAAGAAATTTGTTTATTCACAAGGTAATAGTGTTTTCTTCTCCATATGATAAATTATCTTTAGATTGTAGAGAATATCGAGCAACAACAGCAACGCCAGTTTTTCAAATGTAATTCAATTCATTGTATTTTGGAGGGGATTACTTTATGTTTTGTTATGTTATGGTAATTGTTACCTCATGTAGCCCTGGCGGAGTGGTTAGTTAAAACATAACTATGAGAGAATCCGTAGTTGCCAAATGGTGGGAATAAAATGGCCTCGTTGCATTTTATTCAGGCATTTCTGTTCTGTTTATCGTTATCAGTACTTATTTTCACAGCATGGATGATCACCTCAGGAGGTGGCCTTGGTTCAAGATTGGCATATAGAGACGATAGATGCAGTTGTGACCAAATATTTGAGGACGAAAGGAGTGCCACCATAGCTAGCGAGAGCTCCATGTTTGTAGGAAAGGATTCTGAGTTATCTGCTAACAACTTGGCAGAGTGCAGAGAAAAGATGAAGACGTATAAAGAACGACTTGATTGGGAGATTTCTCGTGGAGATTGGAGGAGTACGGATATTGATGCTGGAAGCCAGGAAATAAGAGAGAATTGTAATGGCATCGAAGATATCAACATAATAGTGAATGGAAAACGAACAATTAATGGGTTCTCAACAAATGAGGGCGTTTTCGTGCCTTTTTCTGCCGTGAAAGAAGAATTTGAAATAGAAGGGAATTACAACAGTAAAGGTGTGTTTGAATGGAGAAATGCTGTAATTAAAGCTTGGGCGGTACCCGATAGGTACGACCCTACAGGCCCTTATGTTGGTTTAGAGAATGCAGTTGTAGAACATAGGAAAAGAGTAAAATGTATAGATGGACTGCATGGGGTTCCTGTAACTACACAATGGGACAAACGTGGCTACTTTTATGCAACACAAATTGCACAATATGGACTGGCACATTACAGTAAATTCCTCAACATGGGGTCCAATAAAAACAAGAAAATTTTGAATCAAGTAACTCCAGCCCAAATTTCTTCTGATAATAGTGAAATCAGAATGGTTTACACTAAAGAGAAAGGAAGGAATGTGACACATTTTAAAGGAAAGGGTATGTCCATTATTTGCTTTGATTTCTATAGGTAAAACCCAGTACTACTAGGACAAGATATGTCAGCTAGACATGATGTGTATCAGAGTGAAAGAATTGTGTGCAAAGTATGTGTGGTGTGTACAAACATATAGTATGCCAATGCAAAGCTGTTTTTTAAGTTGAACTGGAAAGGATCAAGAAAGCAACCCTGGCTTTGTTACCCTATTCCTGGTCCTATCTCTTGCATTAGGGAGTAGAATTCATTTGATCTTGCAATAATCTTATTTAGATGAAATCTTTCATAATTTGATCTAGCATTCTTTTTATTACTTGGAATAGACCATTTCCCCCATATGATTGCTTTAGTTTCCAGTACCTTCTCCTGATGATGTTTACCACTGTGCAGCACTACTCAGTGTGTTTTTTAGAGATAGTAGAAGAAAATGTGCATGAATAGGGTGTGTAAGAGTGTGTATGTGTGTGTGTTGTGTGTGTGTGTTGTGTGTGTTGTGTGTGTGTGTGTGTGTGTTTGTGTTTGTGTGTGTCTGTCTGTGTCTGTGTGTGTTTTGAAATAATGATATCTATGTTTCAGTTTATTAAGAATAGTGATCCCCTTTTTTCAGTTGCTTTTCACAAGAAAGTTATACTGAACCAGACAAGAGGACAGAATATCTTATCGCTAGAGGTGAAGTTAGAGCCAGGAAGTGAAATTGTTGTAGGAATAAAGAAAAGGACTCATGGGTATATCAACTTAAGATATATTGAAGATCATCATGAGTTTGTTTCTTGTTCTCATTCAAATGTGAAATTTGGAATTGGTCATATTCATGGCTGGAGAACACTTACTCGTGATTTGCAGACTGATTTAGTGAAAGGGTTAGCAGCATGCAAAGACTTGGAAGGTGGCTTAGTGAAGTTTGAGGGAATTCACAGATTGTCTGTCCTTGGATCAGGTTTGTTTTTTGAGCTGACTTCCCTGCTGCATGACCTTTTTGGTATTGAATGGGCCTGGCACATGTTCACATTGTTTTACATGCTGGTTCCCTACAGTAAACTTTTTCGAATCAGGGTCCCATGGAAGAATCAGTACAGGTTATGATTTGACTGCAAGTTATGCGCTTATGTGTATCTAATTTTATCTTATTTTAACATAAGTCAATAAACTGATCTAAGTTCACTTGTTTTCATTCCAACAGGCTACATTGGTGATGTCACTGTATCTACGTCAGCACATGACGAAATGTTTCTAAGTGCTGCTCAGTGGTTGCTAAAATTCCAAGATGCCGAAGGCGGTTGGCCCGTGAATGTTACACGAAGGATCATCCCACAGGTTGTGTCCTCCCCGGGCTGGAGATCGGCAATGGGTTCTGGACAGGCTATCTCTCTTCTATGCCGGGCCTATTCATATACAAAGCAACTTGAATACCTAGAAGCTGCCATTCGGGCCTTGAAACTATTTCACATTCCAGTTTCAAAGAAAGGCTTTGTGTCAACTGTGATGGGTGATCTAAAGATGTTTGAGGAATACGCGTTAGAACCGTCTCTTCATGTTCTCAATGGGTTTATATTTGCTCTTATTGGGCTGTATGATTTGTCAAAAATCAAGCAAGACGACAAGACAGCAAGGCATTTGTTTGACGCTGGTTTGAAAACGTTAGTAAGAATACTGCCCATGTATGACAACGGTAGGGGAACGTTTTATGACCTGAGACATGTCGTTATTCCGGGAGTCGAACCGAAACGCGCCAGATGGGACTATCACGCGGTGCATCTTGGGCAATTACAGTTGCTAAAAGTTATAACCCACGACAGTGTTATTGATAAGATTCTTACAAGATGGAGAGGATATGTAGAAGGCGTACCCGCACGGCATAACTGATAGGTAACCAGATTGGGTAGATGTTCTGTTTTGTGGAGAGAGGAATGCATCTATGGACTTTGTGTAAGCAAGCTATTCTTACTCTCAGAAAATTGAGAGTACTTCATCAGTACTGCAGGGCTCTGAGCGTGCTACACCATGCGACAGAGTGTTTTTGAAGATCAGCTTGATTTGTAAACTGAAGAGTTGTGTTGTTCGAACATTCATAAGTGTGGACGCAGGAGGCAGGGGGCTTGTGGTTGCACCCCCCCCCCCAGTTGGGCAGCAGAAGCCTGTTTTATTCTTGAAATTTCGTCAGAAATAACAATTGCGTTGTGGAAATAGCTGTGACGCAATACGACTAGATAACTATCAACATAGGAAATCGTCAGTCCATTCTGGCTGCTTTTCTTGTTCATTTGAACAAAGAGTTTTGCAGCCCCCCCCCAAATTTAGAATGCCCCAGGACCCTTTCCCGTCTGGGCAGTGTTTCTGAGTAAAGATAATATTCATATGGAATTTTGGTAATGATTTTTGCTTCTTCACGTGGATCGTATAAGCAAAAAAGTTGTCCAACTTTTTTATAAGATTAGTTCATACTGTCTCACTTTTTTAAATACCAATTGTTTTTATTGTGGATAATTTTATTGTTTTTATCTATTGTGCAAGGTGAATAATGGTTGTTAATCGTAATTGTGTTATATTTTCAAAGCCCCCTTGCTTAAAAATCATCATATCTAGATATAGTCAATTATGTTGTTTTGCGTTACTGCCCTGGTTAGATCGTTTTAAACCAATAGTCGAATAATTATCGTCCGTTATATATTTTAGCGCATATTCAACTTTTAATAAGGTGCCCTTATATTGCTAGACTGCATTGAATTTTAACATTGGACTGTTATTTCTGTGGTATGGTGTTCCTTCTCATCCTCGTGGGAACAGTTGCCTTGCAAACTGGGAGAGTACTAATTAACAAAGAGTCTGTATGTATGTGACTTCATCAGGGTGATCCTTGAGCTGGAACAATTTATGTTAGAACTGGTACTGTATTCCTAACAGAGTCTGATACCTGAACTTTTTCCATTCTATGACCGAGCACTGAACGGTAACCCCATCTGAGTCATGCAGACAATGCGTCGTATTTACATAGCTGTTGTGGAGGCGCTTGCAGCAAAATCAAATGTGCAGACCGCAGGTTGGAGAAGAAGTGGGGTATTTGGGATAAGATTCATCATAAAAGTGTCATATCTCAAAACCAGAGGTAGGTTGTTGAACACCGCTGCATTGATTAGCTTTACTTATGATACTGTCACTCAAAAGATATGACTGGATGAAAGAAGACATGGGTATTGTATTTTTGATAGACTGCGCTTTTCTGGTGTTCGAATTAGGGAAGTGTTTTGATTTTCAAGTTTGAGACTTCTACTGACTTCAGTTCGGTGCCCATGTTTGTGAATGGATTAAGATTTGCATTAAATTTACCACAGGTGATTCTATGTTACCTTGTATCCTCTGAACGTCTTGCTTACATGGAAATCAGTTGAAGTTTCTGTTGTGTGAAACCACAAATTGTCTCTTAGCAATTACATTCGTGTTTACAATAAGATCAATAAAGCCTACCAGATTAAACAATGGCTGTTTATCGCAGGCTGTTAACCTAGGTATGTCCATTTTCACGCCCATGTTCAGTAGAGGCTACAATTTTCGGGGACGTTATTTTACCGATTGTAGGATCGGCATACATGGTAAACGAGAGATTGTTGCCATGGAAGTCAAAGGAGCAGTTTCCCAAAGTTTCATGCCACATTGCAAGATGACACTGTTTATTGCTTTTAATTGCATATTTGTAGAAATATTCGTTGGTTAGTGAAGTATCGACAATGAAAATGAAAGTGGCTTATGAGAGAACTTTGGTCTCAGTTATATTGCTAGTCTTTGCATAAAGAGATCAGGGGTACCGAGAGGGGGCCAGTGGCTGCTTGCCCTAACCCAAACCTGAGAGGGACCCCAGCAATAATTTTCAAATTTAGTATTGGCATCTGTAGGGATCCCAGTTTTTACTTTGTTCTTGCCCCACAAAAGCTCTTGGATTGCCTTTATATGATGTTTTATTTGAGAATTTTTGCAACCATTTCAATTCTATTATCAACTATCTAAACTTTATGAAACAGACGCTCACCTCTGATCAACGTTAAGAATTATTTCAGATATTCATATGTTGAAATGCTGCTTACATTTCTTTCTTTTAATCATCCTCTTTGTGTTGCAAAATTGAAGAAGTTGTCTTCACTTGTGTTTTGCTGGTTTAATACAGACAAATTCTGAACACTGCCTTCTACTGTTGAAATGGCATGTTTTAATAAACCATGACAAATTAGACAAATTCTACAACAAAAAGATGGTCCTGTGACAAATGGGTGATTCTCTGAAATGAGTGCATCTGAAAATATTCTAAGTGGTAGTAAAGGTTCTCCCTTATTTGGCATTTGATTTTATCACATCACTAGTTTATCAGGTAGAATGGTGATGTTGAGCAATTGCATAATCAAGTAACTGATTAAAGAAATAACTGAATGAATGAATATATGAAACAATTATTATGGGATATTTTACCACATTTACTTTTGGAATTATACATTGTCAGACAATGCATTGAAACAAATTAAATCCTCTGTTATAACAGGTAAATCCTTTTCTCAGACAGTTTTGAGATTGGGAACTCCAGCCAGTCTTTATGTTAACAATCTAATCCATAGCTAATTCATATTCAAAGAATATTGGCCTTTACCAAGAAGATTTTTATAGACAGGAGTGGCTATTGCTAAACAGAAAACTTATCACAAAATTCAGGACATACTCTTCATAGTAGTGTTGAATAGTGAAGAATCTTTTCTTGCTTCAAACTTATAGTTTTGCCCCAAAAAACTACAAGTGTATTGTTTAGAAGCACTTTTTGGTCTAGAACTTGAGAGTATGAAGCTTCATATAGATGGGAGTACTCAGCTGTAAGAAGGTCACTATAGTTTTCTGTTCATTCAAACCTTCTGATTATACCACTACAGTTTGTTGTTGTTTAACACTCAGTAAGATAGGTATGTTATGAATTCCAAGTTTTGTTGTATTTATCCAAATTTGCACAAGAGACATTTGCAACCAAGATTGAATCTAATCCAGAGGTTTTGCTCATGAATCAGCGCTTCTCAATTGTTTTCTGTTATGTCCCCCCCCCCTAGAGCCTAATATAAGGAAAATTTACAAGACCTCTATTTAGGATAAATTACGGGTTTGTGGGTGGAGCCCAATGAGAATTTTACAAGAACACGTCTATTTCCTGCAAGGAATATGTTTGTAGTACACTGATATATTTCTGTTCCTTTTGCAAGAAAATTTTGCAACTGCAGTATTCAATAAAACTTTCACCATTAATTTTCATTTTCAACAACACTATTTAAATTTTCAAGACAACTGTGTTTTAGGCCCTGCCCCCCCCCCCCACCAATAAGGAAGGAAAAACATTTCCAACTCTGCCACCAGCACTTTTTTCTGGTAACTCAAAAACAATCAAGTTTGTCAGGGTCTCACACAGTCTCACAGGCTCATCCTGGTATCTCAATGTGACCCCCAGGGAGTCACACCTTGCTATTTGAGAAGCATTGTCTTAAATGGATGTTATGTAGTAAAGTGGTTGGATGGAGGTATGTTGTTTCAGCAGGAAAGGTCCACAGTGTCAGAATGTTGAAAGAATTGCATTTCAGCCAAAAACCAATGCAAGCCCTGTGGCTACATATTTTGTCAGTTTCTTCAAGTGTCAACAGTTTTTGTGGGTTGACAGAGTAATCCTAGATTCTGAGTAGTCATTTATTCTCATGCTAGATTTTGTTACTACAATCAGCCAACATCAATGTTTTGCAGGATTTTACAGTAAACTGAGTAAATTGTATTGTAAATGGACTTTGACAGTTAAGCAGGTTTCATGTTCAGTATGTGTAGAAGGCTTCTGTGACAGTTCTAGTTTTGTGGTTAATGCAGCTTTTCCCAACCTCTGCTCCATATTGAAATGTAGATCTGAAAATTTTGGGTCATGTTAATAGCTAGAGCCTATCTATTCATAAGGGTTCATTCTTGGAATGGATATGGGGGGTACCATAATAGATAGGGGTTCAGATTTGATGCTTTACCCTTGAAATTCTCGCCCTATTCTCCCCTCTGATTTCCTATCCATAAAATGAAAATGCCAGATAACTGACAGCCCACCTCCCCAACAAGAGGATATCCCTTTTTTTCCAGAGCCCGTTCTTTCAAATACGTGGAATCTGTCATTGAAAATTCCTTGTTTATAAGTAATCTTCTTCTACACAGAGAATATTAATTCCATCCTCTTTTTAATTTGGCATTGCATTGACTTAAAAGACATTTGACATCTTATGCGATTAAATCGATTATTTCCTCCTCTTATCCAGCACACTCCGTGCTCATCCGTTTTTATCTTTTGTGAGTATGATAGAATTTTCTTTGTATTTGTAAAGTAGGTGGTACACGACAGAAACTGAATGATTCCTTGCCGAATAGCGCGAGTAATACACAAGGGATTTTGCAGGATTTGTTTACTTTTGAAGAGGGACTGTGGATAGACTCACACATAAACAGTGTGATGTGTTTATAAATGCGAACGTGAAAATACTTGAAGTAGACTGGATGTGTATTTGTCTCGCTATATGTATGTATTCGGTGTATCTGAGTTGCCAATGGTTGATACCCAGAGGGAGTCACCAAGTTCTTGCGAGCTAATTCCGTTAGTGCAGCGATCAGAGATAGCATTGGTTGTTCGTTGTTCGTTTACCATTCATTAGTGCCCTTTTGTGACACACTGGAATATGTGTTTTTTCGACCTTCTCCGGTTACTGCTAAGCAACGATGTTACTGAGTTCTTTTGGGCTTTACGAACAGGCAGGAGAAGAAGGTAGCATGTGGCAAAGTACATCAAATTTTGTTTAATGAAATAGCAAATGTTGCATTCGAAGTTGTGTTTCCCAGTTTTTTATGGAAGAGAACTTAACCCGCTACTCAATTTGTTAAGTAGTTTACTTTCGTTACTGGTTTTTTGCACATTCATTCTCTCGTTCATATATCAGTGGTTGCTGTGATAAATCAAGTGCGGGGGGGGGGTGTCTTCTCGCATTTTTTTTATCAATAAATGAGTACATTGTGACAAGCCCCTTTTTCATCTTATCGCCCATTCACCTTTCGCCCTCCCATTCTCGCAGTTCTATTGGGCTCTGAAGCTTAATTGTGTCATTAATCTTTGATGTTACGATATATCTTTGATGATTATATCTTTCATCTTTCTGTTCATTTTCATTTGTTTTAGAAAGATGTCAGATATTATTCAGCCGGTAAGCATTAAAAGATTTGAATGTTAAATATAACTAAGAGGTAGCTTTGATGGAAAACAAAAGTGGTTTTTGTTTCTGTAGAGAATTTATTATCACTGCAGCACGAAAAAACGGCAAGATTTTTGAGACATAGTATGTCTAAAAATATTGGCGCTTTTTCGTACTGTAGTAAAGTTCTGTAATACCAACAGACTATTCAAGAATTTAATATATCTCTTATGAGCTGTTATATTAAGTAAGTTTAATCCATACTGCACCAGATAGATTCATTCTAAGTAACACAGTATGTCAAACTCATTCGTCTGAATTCAAGATTCCCTTCTGTGCTGTTGTAAAGGAAAATCGACCAGATCGTCCAGTTTTGCCGTTGATTTGATTTTATTATCCCATCTTGCTTTGATATCTACATTGCATTCGTAGTAAACTGGTCCAAATCGACAGCTAAACGTAAATAGATGAATTTAATAGATAAAGCCTGTTCGCAGTATTGATACAAGCTTAGAAGATAGGATGTAGACACTCTATCTGGAACTTCACTTTTGTGTCCATTCTTGCAAGGGAGGCATTAATTTTTTGCAGCTTCTGAGATCTTCTCTTTTCGATATGAGGTGTTGTAGCTATTTTACTCTTGGTTGCAGCAGCATCACATGGTTTATACAAAGATTTGTGTTTTGTTTTGTCTCTAGACAGAAGATTCTGCTAAATCAGATAGCAAGACAAATGGCGATGATAAAGGTATATAATTCTGCGAATATTTCGACTATATTTGCGTCACTTGCTTTTCAATTGAAATTGCCTTCTGTAAACCAATGACATATATCCATCTAGGCTGCGTTACGGATGAGATCCCTTGCCATTGAAGGAGGAGAAGCATTAAGTTCGTATTCAGCCTTTTGCTAGGCTACTTAATTAGTGTATTGTCCTGTGCGGCTGAAATGCTGCAAGGAATCCAGATTATAATCTAGGCACCTTGTCGATTAAGATCAAGACAGCATACACCTCCGTAATATCACAACTGGACCGCATTATTTGACGCTGCTGTTGAGATATAGCGGGGGTATTTGTTGTTTTCATCTTTTCAGAATGACGAGGAGGGGTTATGGTCTTATGGTAAGCTGCTAAATTCCTGCTATATTCCCTGATGTTTTTTTCGTACTATAATCTAAGTTGGAGGGTAGTACTACAGGAAGAGAGAGCCTGGGCCTAAGAAACAGTGGCCATAAACATTCAAATGTTGTTCTTAAAACTTGGCAGTTTGAGAAGTAGTGGACACTTCGGTAAGAAATTTTCTTTCGAAAGGAACCTGAGCATGGATGTGTATACCACTGAAGGCATTTCTTTTAGGAACTGGGTGTGTTCCAGAAAAATTTTCTTTCGAGCTAAGCCTGTGAATTCTCTATGGCTGCTAAGTAGCGGACTGATAACTGTTTAAATATTAGGCTTTTTGCTAAGCTAGAGTTGAAAGTTCCCCAGTATGGAAAGGCTGGAAAGGCTGGAAAGGCAATGGAATCTTGTTCTTGTATAGAAATCGTGCACTCCATCTTTAATATAGACTCACTGATCTTGGAATAGACCTTGTTTTTGGTTTTAAAAGTAGGATAGTATCAAAACAGCCAAAAAGTCCTATTACTATTGTCTGTTTTTGGAGTTGTTATTATTTCATTATTATCCATTAGGCGACGATTCGTTCGGTATATCTGATGGACGCGTGCCGGACAACTGTATGTTTTCTTCGAGTGTCCTGAACCAATCATGTGGTGCCAATCAAGCGAGGCTGCATAAGCAACCACACAAGGAGAAATACGGGGCATGGACCCCGATGTATAACGACAAGAACCAATATTTAGATATTGACCTAGGTGAGTGAATCAAGACAAAATTTTTGCCTTTTAGTAATAGCCACACCTCTCTTTTGTTGACTTTTTCATCCTGACTTTGCACTCTGCTCTCTGATTCCAAGCAGCTGTTGATTCAAGCGTATTTGTGGATTTTCAGTGCTACAGGTGCTTGTATGATAAGTATCGAGACCCTCATTGACATGCCTTCAGGTTTCCGCATCTTTCACACGGCGAGGATATTTCCTCACAGAACCACCAAAGCTTAAGAAAATAATTGAAGCTGGAATCAAATCAACTGAAAGTTAATAATACTAATATCTACCTTATTTGTGGATATTTTTGTTGGAAAACGCTAGATTCACAGCATCAAAAAAGAAGTTATAATTGGGAAGGATTAAAATTTCATAAGTAGCAGAGTCAGGTACTATATTTTCTCGAATAGAAGCCGCAGTTGCTATTTAATCTATGTTACAAAGAGTGCGGCTTTTATTTTCAGCATTCTCAGTAATGACCTCTAGCTCTTTACTGTGGTACCAGCTTTGAAATTAATCCGCCAGATGTCATTGCTTCGAAGTTGATTCACTCTTTCCTAATCCAATAATCCTACACTGCAGCTTCTATTCACTACTTTTTATCTAAACTGCGGCTTGTATTTGAGAGGCGGTTTCTGTTTACTATTTTTTCACCTCCACTGCGGAGGAGGCTTATTTTCGAAAAACTACGTTAAATAGATTATTCAATTAATGGCGATTCTCATTCAGTTTTTGCTACTCAATTTCACTTTCTGAAGTCATCATTTCTCCGTTTCTTCACATCAAAGATTAACTTTTGCTTTTTCAGCTCTTAAATCTTCTACTCATATTTTTGTGCTCAGGTGAAGAAGTTCAAATTGGTGCCATAGCAACGCAGGGAAGGCCTGCTTACACAGAAGATGGTGGCTGGTATGTAGAGAGTTACACTCTGGCGTATGGAAATGATGGTGACAATTTTCAAAATTTAAGAGAATACGGAATCTCAAAGGTATCAAGTAAAATAGATCAGAGACCTTGTTTGCTAGCCATTCCATCAGTGCCGGAATGTATCAATGGGGATCTTTTCTCATTGTTTGGAGGGCTATTCTGTCCGATGATTTTTAACCAAATACATCTGAGAAGAGCTCTTTGCCTGCAGAATTCTAATTTTTTGTTATATCACGGTATTCTTTGCCAATAGTTTCAGACAGGAATATCCTTTTTGGGATTTCGATAGAAGACAGTATCGAAAAGTAGCTACCCGTGAAGAAAGCAAGCAAAAGATAGCCCAATTGTTTGGGATTCCCATCTTGAAACTGTTTTCCCATCTGTTGCAACCTATGTTCTGTTTTCTCCAATGCTTTGCTCCGTTCTATAAATAAGTGTGCTTTCTGCTTTACAGTTTCACGAAAAATGTTAGCCAAGTGTTGACAATTTCACAGAGTTTTTCATTTGTTGAAGTTATCAAGATGCTTTTTGGCATAGAGAACCTATCAAACTGGGCACGTAGTTGGTTGTATCAAGAGATTATTGCCACACTTTGCAGGAAACAGTTTGGCACATAAATGCACTTTTTTTAAGAAAATGCTTTGGAAGAAAACTGAGGCTCGATTTGCAACAGAATTAAGAACTCTGCTGGAACATGCTCAACCTCAGATCAGAGCTTTGGCGAACTCTCTATTACTCCACAGTCATTTTGGCAAATCAATTCTGTTGAGGTTGTTCAATCAGAGCATTCGTTGCTTTATAAGCACCCTCACCGAATTAGAAGATATTGTAAAGTCTTAGAAACTGTATACTATATGTAGTTCCTCAAGTATTGGCAAAAAGTCACTCTTAAAACAAGGATGAATTTAAGAATATTTAAATCTAGAATTAATTCATTAGGAAGAAACATATCTATGTTTAAATTTTATGAGGCACTAAATGTTCTGCTACACGCTTTTAAAATGGAAGTTAAAACGACATATTAAAACGTGCTTCGACCTTTCATACCTCATCAGTTGATGCCATCTTGAATATGATATTCAACTCAAAATGGCATCAACTGATGAGGACTGGATGGTTGAAATATGTTTTGATATGCCGTTATAACTTTTTAGAGAGTTGAAAGAGTATAGCAGGAAATTATGTGCCGCATATAGTTTCAAAATATATTTTTTTGTTATGCATTATTTAGCCTCTTTTCTTACCTCGGCGACAACCTTGTCTTCACAAATCCAAGATCATCAAATAATTAAGACATCGAGCTGCGGCAAAAATTATCTAATTTCTGTTAACAAAATTGCAGTTGTAATAAATACAAGAAAAAGTAATTTCTCTTGACTAGTTATTTATTAAATTTTTCAGGTATTTGAGGGAAACAAAGACCCCGAAACAGTGGTAAGGAATCAGTTCAGAACAGGGATCAAATGCAGATGGGTCAGAATCAAGCCTGTCACGTGGCATAACCATGCTGCATTGCGAGTTGAACTGTATAAATTTGCAGGTACGATGTTCTTGTCAGCTGTAAAATGGTAGTGAGCTCGTTGGGCACATCTCTTCAGAGGAAAGCATTTTGAAATGTGAAGAGAGGTTGAACTGTCAGAAATTTGCTTAAACGTCTTTTTTGTAAAGAACCTAGCTCAAGGCCTAGTTCTCGCAGCTCCTTACTTATACTGACAGGATACTAAATCTCAACGCGGACCCTTCAATAAACAATTTGCGCACAATTCAGGAATCTGACTGCAACGACTAGAACCAGCTTCCCAAATGTGGGTTTTTGGATTGAAGCAAATGTTCCAAATTGAAAATTTCCCTAGTGGTTTTGTCTATAGGGTTGCCAGTTGTTCCATATAAGGAAGCTCCTTATAAAAAACCTGTATATCTGTATGATTTGCGTAGAGGTGGGAATTCAGCCTCTCGCTTTGTGTTTTCATTTATTTTGATATTTTCTTTTTCAAGGTAAGTCTCAAAACCCTCGCAAAAGCCAAGCGAATCAGAGACAGGCGCAAAAGTCGGGCTCAGACCGCGGGGCAAAGCAAAATGCTCGCGTAGGACGGCCAGAACCTGTGACACAAGTAAATAATCTTTTGCCTAATGGGAGTTCAATGCCGATCACTAATACCCAGGAAATTTATATCGTTGATGCCACTAAGGAGGAGAATGACGCCGAGAAAGGCGTCGAAAGAGCAGAGGCTAACGTCGAAATAAAGAACGATATTGGCAATGGAGATGTAACTTCCGAGAATGGTACGTGAGTTTATGTTATTTTGCCGCAAGTAGCTGGTATGCTATGAATATTAGAAGTATGCAGTCTGAACGGACTGTTCATTGCTTTGTTTTTTGTAGGCTTTGAGGTAGTGCCTCAAATATAAATTATTGCTTTAATGCCAGTTTAAAGTTTTTTGAATATTTATGAGTTAAAGTGAAGAAGTGATTAGTTACAGGGGTACGCATAAGTGAAATTCCTTGCAAGAATTTGCTGCTTTGGAACTAACAGATTTTTGGAAGACACTGCTTGATTTGAGCTGATTGCATTAAATGAAAGATCCCCAACGCTTGGGGATGATTTTCTGTATGATACGGATAGATTCGATCGGTAGAGTGATGCTATAAAGTAGTTGGTAGTGAAAGATGCATTTTGAAAATTTGAAAGCCTTAATTTCAAAGCTTAAAATTCTCTCATTTCTGTTGAAAACAACCATGGTAGTTATGATCGTTAAAAACTGTAGGATTGACGATTAGGGTTGGATGTGGTTTGTTTCCAATTTGCTTTTAAGCAAACTTAAAGGAAACGAAAACCCTATACCGATGAAATTTGTAGCCTGCAAACTGTAGTCTTCTGGCATTTGTAGTTGCAACTTGCTTTCTCCATGTTTTCTAAAGCATTTCGCGTGCAACTAATTGAGCGGCACGAGAAACACCAGCTTTGAGCTGATCAAATATTGAAACGCGATTTTAATACAAAATTCGAAGAATATTGAAAACAGTTATTAGTTATAAGTCCTATTACAAGATATTTATTATTAATTTATATAATTTCTGTTTGCGTCCGTTCCTTCGGAAGTTTGCTAACTAATTCATCCAACGCCCCTCATTATAGTCGGAAAAGTTCAAAACATTAGCACAGATGCTCATAAGGTTTGTTAGATCAACCTGTGGGATATCCGTGCTACAGGTACCATTATTGGCTTTAGAAATTCTTTGAAAATTGAAACAAGAAACCTGATTAGACAGATGGAATTCCGTACACCGATAGACGCAACAACTCCAGAAAGGTATTGCAAACACTTTGGTGTTTTTTTGTGATCCTTCATTGAAAGTCTTGTTTTTCAGTTTAATGTCTTTGCTTTTTGTGTTTTGATAAATAATTCTGAGCTGACTTGGTACTTATGAGCAAAATTCCTCTCAGGAAAGTAGTTTCAGTGCAAGGTTTTTTATTCAACAATATGATGCATGAATTACCTCAACATTAGCCGTTTAGGAAGCTTCGAATTTCTCGCGACATTATCCTTTCTTGCACATTCTTTTCACGAATGGATTCCTTCTCCATTGCCATCGTACCCCTGCAAATGTTCGTTCCACTGTTTCTTTCGGTGTGCTGGGGAAGTATCCAACTTGTTTGACTTCCATGCGATGTAGGTGTTTGTCTTAAGATTTCCAAGTTGCAAGTAAGATCAATGACTGCTCCATACCGTGCTATAATTAAATGTTTTCTCGCCTGTTTAATTTTGTGTATGAAAAATAATTTTTATTCGTGATAACATAGTATTTTAAGCCTGCATTCTTCTACAACGATCATTCGTATTAAAATTTAGATTTCGCTTTTTGTCGATGAAGAATGTCTTGAAAACTAGGCTTTCAGCTACATTTAGAATATCTCAACATCATATTCTCTAAGATATACAGTACCTGTAATATTTTATTTGGTCACAGTTACTGAAGACTGCACCACGAAGGGAAAGTTATGACATATCAACTGCGTTTACTTAAAATTATACTATTTAGTAAGGTTATCAGTTTACATACTTTTTGTATATGAAGCCGGTTTATAAGAAACCTAGTAGTAGACAGCCTGAATTTAAGAAACTTTTAGAAATACAAGGAAAAAATTAAGAAACTTTATAACTTTCTGTGGCATCTTTCACAGTTTTGGAAACACATTTTTCCTCCACATGTGCCGTGTCCACTACCGTATGTTTCGTGTGTTTAAGAAACGTTTAAGAAACTTTTAGAATTTAAATGTGGCCATAATTTAAGAAATTTTTAATACTAGGCCTTGAGCCAGGTCTCTTGTAAAAATGACATCTAATCGTTGACATGTTCATCTTTGTCTGACATCTGAGAGCTGATACTGTGTTGCCGCTCTTTATCAAATCGAATGCAATCTTGCAAGTGAGCTTTAGAATTTCTGTACATTTCAAGTCGTGTTGAATTTCTCCCGTTGTAAATAATCCCCACTAGAAGGAAAGATTTTTACGAGTGGGTAGTTTGTACTTAAATTAGTCAACAGATAAACTGTGTTTTTCGGGTACCATGCCGAGTAATATTGTACAGACTATGCACACTTGCTTTTTTGTAAGAATATCTAATTTTTCACTGAGCTTCGATATTCTTAAATTTCTTTGATTTCAAACCTAATAATATTCTTAAATTATTCTTAAAGTTTAGTTATTTTGAGCATTTATTCTCGTAAAAACTACATTCCAATAATAGGGAGTCGTAAATTAGTAACTCACACTTTCTGAAGAGTTGCTGAGTCACATCATAGTGTAACGAGTTCCAGGCAGGACAAGTGTAGCTCAATTTCTTTCATTTTCTAAAAAGACTCAAATCTGGAAAAGGTCTAAAAACCTTGATAAAACTTGAACCTTACATTCTTAAATTTCAGAGAATTTGAGCCTTGATATTCTTATAAACTATATTCTTGTTAGAACAGTGTGTAATTGTCCTAAGTTGTTAGAATGTTTTTTTTTCACAGAATCAGGCACTGCAATCGCCCAGCAAGGCAGCTTTGAAATAATAGAAAACGTTATGGATGAGCAAACTGTGCCGGATAAAAGAGCTCTGCAAGAGATTGAGAAGGAAGGAAACAACAACGAGGATAAAACACAAAATACGAAATATCTGACTGAACAATCGGATTCTATTCCAGTTGTCAATGTCCGAGATCAGGCTGATGTTTTCAAGAACCGACCGGCCCTGGCTAAAGTTGATCCAACATATCACGTGGCAATCAGGGGCGCCTCGGCAGTGGCGACACGAAGTGACGGCGCGAAATTTATTGGTAAGATAAAACTGATTAAAAAAGAAGAGGAGGTTCCTGAAAATGATGGCATAGAAGAGACTCCACAAAAACATGGTCCGGATTATGTCGTACCAGACGTGGTGAAAGAGAGGCTTGGGAGTTATCAGGAAGTGATCCTTCGAAATAAGGAGAACAGGAGTAGCGAGAAGTCGAGGTGAGCCAACGATTTGATAGTTCCACTGTATATAAACAATGTTTTTGTAATCTCATTTTTTCGTTTTTCGATACTAATTTTTAATTGCGTTGTTATTTATCATTATGACGTTCAATATTTCTGTACAGCTGTTTAGTTTTTATGAAAAAAAATAGAAAGTGGTATTGATTGTAATGATGATGATTATGATTATAATTATGATTATGATTATGATTATGATTATGATGATGGTAATGATTGGTGAGACAATAATTGGTGATGAGTATGATATGGATTATGATGATCATTAATACTGATGATCATGATTATAATCTTGGTGATCATTTTTATGATGGTGATGATTGATGATGATTATTTTGGTTGATCATGATTATTATTATGACCATGATGACATTGATTATGCTGACTATATTGATTAAGGTAGTTACAGAGTGACATTATTCAATGATCGCATTTCTCCATAGTAATCGAAAATCACTAGCCTTAGAAGAAGACCTGAAATATTTGGATGAAATGGAATCAAGCGTATTTGATCGTCTTCGACAGTTCAAAGACATCGAGAGCAAAAGTAAAGAAAACCTAGAGGTAATCCATTTCTAATATTTTTGCCTTGCACTCTCGTTTGGTATCACAGTATGATTTCACTGTATTTCAAAATAGTCTCACTGTATGATTTCACTGTATTTCAAAATAGTCTCACTGTATGATTTCACTGTATTTCAAAATAGTTTTGTTTCTCTATTGGAGAACCCTGATATCTCAGTATTTTGGCTCTACGGAAGCGTTTAGAAAGGGATAGGTGCAGGAGCCGATCATTCCTGAAAGCACGCATATAAATGTAGGGCTTTTTGAGATCTACTGTTCTCTTTGCTGTGAATTAGTTGTGTCTTAAAATAGATTTCAAAACAAGAGGAAGAAAAGCGGCAGTCAATGAAGCGTGATGGCGAGATGAAGAGAACATTGACCCTACAAAAGGAGCAGGAAAGGATACTTGCGTTACTTCAGAAGCAAAAAGAAGAAGAGGAAGAGCAAAAGCGTAGGCGAGAAGAAGCTGAAGCTGAAGAATCTCAAGAAATCAAAGATGAGGAAGCAAGCAGACCAGAAGTTCCGGCTGTCGTTAACGATCGTCTTAGACTATTCAAGGAAAGCGAACAGAAGCAAAAAGAGGAACATGAAGTATGTAGTGATATTGAAAGCGTTGATGTATAGTCAGATTTATTTTCCACAGCGCAGATCTGTTTTAAGAGATAAAATATTTTTTTGAAGATTTGACTATGGCAAGTGATGCCTCAATGTACAATCCAAGTCGATCACTTTCAGTCAAGTTGTCTTAATCATCAATCAATCAATTACAACGTACGAGAACGTATTGTTAAAACCAGTGATAAAAATATACAAATAAAACTATTTAAAATATAGAAGTACTTAGTCAGATAATGAAAGAATTTTAAACCACATATACTGATGAAGATGCTTATCGAGAAGTTTATTTATGGTAAGTGTATTTTTTATTTGTTTTCTCGTATATTTAGTTACATCTTCGTGGATATGGCTCTTTGTTAAAATTCACTCGTATTTACACATTTGCAGCCATAAGGAAACAAGAAATGGGGTAATTGTATGAATCCATATGCTTTCTTGTATGACTTCAAATGGGAGCAATGGATTTCCACTGAATTGATATAGACTAGGAATAAAGCGTTCAGAAAGATTTAGATTCAATGCAAAAGTGGTTTCTCCTGGATGTTAGCCCATTGTTGATTAGCTCCTGTGATTTGATTCATTCACCATTAGGCCATGAAAGCTGAGGCAGAAAAGCGCAGACTGGCGAAAGAGGATGGAGAGAGAAGGAGACAGCTGGCTGAAGAGAAGGAGCGGGAAAGGCTTCAAGAAGCCATCCAGAAAAGACAAAAGGAATTGGATGAGCAGAAAAGGTTGCGTGAGAGTGAAGGTCAAATGACGAATGGAGCTCCCGATGCTCCAGATGGCTCTGAAGAGCATTCGCTGCCAGCCATTGTTCATGATCGCATCAAGATGTTCAAGGAAGGAGAAAAATCCAATGAGGAAAAGCAAGAAGTATGTACTTCTACATATTGCAATAATTTATATTATAATAGATATATATATATATTTATAGTTTTGTATACAGTGATAGTTTTTCAAATGCCGCAGGTATGTTTCACCTAAGATTGAACTTATCTGTTTGCAAATCGGATCAAAATTAATGCCTTTGTCACATTGAATTAGGACAAAGCTACTTATTTAAAGAGAAACTCTGTCTAGTTGTTCAAGTTGAACAAGGCTGGAATTTCTGTACTATTTTTAAGGCTGGATTATCACACGGAAGCCATTTTTTTTTCTTTGTGACTTTACAACAGCTAAATAT